>CM035161.1:43829412-44296717 GCA_020205615.1 Panax quinquefolius
CTCCTGAAAAGAGAGGTCGCATGAGTGACAATCATGTATGCAATGAAATGTACGAGACCTGATGTTGATCACCATATTCGGAGAAGATCATCATCGAGACGGTGAAAAACATCTTAAAGTGCTTAACCCAAGCACTAAGGATGTGATCATATTCATGGTGGGTCTAAATTAAAACTAGAGGGCTTAATAGACTCAAGTTTTTCTTTATGCACCAAGATGATAGAAAATCCACTTTAAGGTAAAGCGTTATCTTGAAACAAAGGTGCAAAAGAATTGAAAGGTTCCAAACAAAGAAAAAGTTCTTTGGTTTAGTGATAAAGACAAAGTATATAGCTATAAATGAAGCTGCAAGTTGATTGTTTGGATTAAAAGTTCATTACAGAACTAGGAATAGTTCCTAAGTCTCATCTTGGATCTAAACATGTGTTGTGGCACTTTTATTTGATTATTAGAATCATTGAAAGATGGGAAATCACTATATAGATAGTGGACTCTCATGAACAACATTACATATCCATTAACTAAAGCTTATCCAACAGCAGGATAATCGCCACTTAGAGAAGAAGAGTATGAGATACCATGATGATTGGCTTTAGTGCAAGTGGGAGATTGAAAGTAGTATGCACACAAGCCAATCATGTTTGATGATAAAGCATATACTTTGTAACAATCTTATTCATTTATTAATAAAAAGTATTAATTTATTAAAGGCTTTTAATTATCTACATGATCTTTGTTTTATAATATGTGATAAACCCATAGTTTTAAGCAATGCTTTTAGAATAATGATGATGATCATTCTAATGAGATCTAAATTCTTAGAAAGCTTAAAAACTAAAATAGTTCCCAATCATTGGATTACTAAATTGGGGATTAGTGAATCCGGATAGATTGGTACATACGTTGTTTGCTTCATTGGATGAGGATGATTGATCTCATGATCATTTGTGTGGAGACACTAAAGCAAGTATGTAGGTGATTATTAGAGAATAAGTTCAATCGAACGTTGGCTCGCTAAGGAATACCTAATGGAGTTTTACTTGCACTCATCAATAGGAATTCTCAGTAGTGATAGTAGTACAAGTGATCCTTGACTTGAGATCATCATAGTATCTTGTGTATGATGAGTTATACTTTGACTTATTCCTTAAGACCCTTAGGGTATATCAAAGGGTATGCTTGGGTATAATAAGTTGTATATGGAGATAATGTATGATCAATAAAGAATCTACCACTTCTATTAAAAGAAGAGAAATGTCATATGTGATTCGATAAATGACAACCCAAAGAGTCCTCGGTTAAGGCGAGAATGAAATTAGAAAGGAGTTTCTAATTTACATTATTTGAGTTGTGGCATTTAAGAGTTGAAATACATATAATTAAATAAAATAAGACTTGACAGTAATTCCATGTCTTATATTTAATTGGGACATTGTATGGTGGAAGGATTGAATTGTACGGTAACTATTTACTCAAAGGTTCTTTTATGATTAATGTTGAAATCTATATTATCTGGAAAGTCGTTGATCGCTAGAGAGGCTTATCCCTATTGTAGAATAAATATTATTTATTTAAATAAATTAATTGTTTAATTTATTTATTTAAATAAGATTAGAATTGTTCTAATTGATTTATTCACAACCGGTTTAATATGGAGAACCTAAAGGGTCACACCATAAAAGGAAGAATAATTATTTAAGAAGTTAATGGCATAATCGTAATAATATGTTAAGTATATTTAATTTAATCTATGGTGATAGAATAAATTAAATAGCTTAATATTTATTATTTAATATTTTAGAAATATTAAATATAAATTAATAAGAGGAGTCTTATTAATATTATTACAATTATTATTATTTTAATTTCTAAAAGAGTTTAGGAATTAATTTAATATAAGTACTCTCATTTATTCCTAATTGGATTAGGAAGGAAAATTAGTTAAAGGAGTTTAATTAATTATCCCTAATAAGATTAGGGGAGCCGCTTTAATTAAAAAAAAGGGTTTAATTAAATAATACCTTATTTTAATAGGGTTACTTGATATCTTTATAAGAGGAGTCTTATATCGGATATTAAGACTACGTGATAATTCCAATGGTTGGAGAGTACGCCCTTTTCTATAGAGATAGAAAAACTAGGGTTTAGCTATCCACCCATCTTCTTGAATCCTTCTTTTCTTTGGTGGATCACCTCTGAGGCCAAACACTTGGGTGGCTAACGCCGATAAAAGGAAGGAACCAAACCCGTGGATTCAAGTTTTACGCTGAAAAGGATTGGAGGTGAACTTGTACTGAGGAAGCTTCGGATCTTCAAGGGTATATTTCTTATTCATCTTTTCGTTTAATTAATAATTGTTCATAAAGGGTGATCCGCATATATATGTTTTTAAAAAATTTAAACTCGATTTTTACATCGCTTCCGCTTTTTTTTGCAATTTGATTGCGTTCATGAATATTACAAACCTAACAGTATTTGGCGACTCAAGATGGGTGATGTATACCTATTTTGGGGGCGTCACAGTTGGTATCAAAGCTTAGGGATATGATTTACGGCAAGATGTGAGACAAGAACTAGGAGGGAGAGATTTTAGAATTCCTTCGCTAGTATGACCTACCTAAGTTTATTTGTTATTTAATTGGTCGGTCAGAGTATAGGGATAATATGTGATATGTTAATTAACCCTTGTTTTGTGGCAGTATTTGAAAATAGCATCCGAGAATGTTGAGAACATCAATGGAGCACAAGAGACCGTTGAGTCTTCACAGATCAATAAACAGGATAATGTGCATCAAGAAGGCGACAATCCTCAGGGAGACAACAACACTGACCGAATGATGAACAATGGATTGTTCTGAGGCTTCATGCAATTCATGCAACATCAAAGAGAGCGGCTTCATCCCGTAATGCAGGTGGAAACACCGACAACTCTCGGGGATTTGGCCACCGCCAAAAAGTTCAAGGAGCTGGGACCACGAGTTTTTGGAGAGCCAAAACCACTTAAAGGCGAGAGACGTGGATAAAGCAAATCAACAAGATATTTGATGTCTTGGGTTGCTCCGAGGAGCAAAAGGTTCCTTTGCCACCTTCATGTTAAGCGCGTGAGGCATTATTTGGTGGGAATCAGTAAAGCGTACTCAACCTCGCCGCACTAAAGATATCTTGGGAGAAGTTCTAAGAATCGCTCAATGACAAGTACTTTCTCGAAAGTATTCGCTCACACGAAAAGAGGTAGAGTTCATTAAATCGAGCAAAACAACACGACCGTGTCGCAAAGACGAAGCCAAGTTTGCCGAGTTGTCCCGGTTTGCGTGTCATTTGGTTGATAATAAGGAGAGAATGACACGAATGTTTTTAAGAGGTTTAAAACCCGAGATACGTCAATATCATATCTCTCATAAACTATGTTTGTATTCAGATATTGTTAATAGGGCTCAGTTATTGGAGCGTGATAATGAGTCAACCCAACCAAAAGAGAGTAGCCGGCAAAATGATAATACCAGTGAGAGCAGTCATCGAAGCGGTGACAACAAGCGTGGAAGGAATCAACAGGCCAGAAATGGTAACCACTTCGGTGGTAATCAGGGCCAAAACAATAAGAATGGACATTTCAAGAAGAGGAAATTCAACAATGATGGAAAGACGTCAGCTCCAGCACCCGTTGTTAAGGAAGGAGATCGACCACCTATCATATGTTTCAAATGGGGAGGGGAGGGACATATCAGTCCAAACTGCGTGATGCCATCCAAAACATGTTATAATTGTGGAAGAGAAGGTCACCTAGCCCGATTTTGTCGTTCAACAAAGACAAGTTCAGCTAGGATGGAGGCACCAAAGGTCGCCCCAGAAAAGTAAAAACCGGTAGTGCAAGGGAGAGTGTTTGTCGTAACCTCCCAGAAAGCAAGGAACCCGAACGAGGTCATCATGGGTAAGCTTATCATAAACTCTAGCAAAGTTTATACCTTATTTGATATCGGTTCTACCCATTCTTTTATTTCTCCTACTTGCGCTCAACGTTTAAAATTGACTCCAGAGAAATTGGACTTTGACTTAGATGTTGAAACTCTATTGGGAGAAACCTTCATTACATCCACTGTTTATAAGTCTTGTTTGGTTCAAATCGGTACCCTCACATTTCCTGTCGATCTTATTTCATTGAAAATACTTGCATTAATTTGAAGTAATTCTAGGGATTGATTGGTTAACTACTCATCATGCAAAAATTGATTATTTTCGTAAGGTTGTTAGCTTTCATATTCCTAACCAACCTATTATGCGAATTCAAGCAACCAAACCATTAAAATCAATCACTGTCATCTCAAGCCATAAAGCTATTCGTTTATTGAAAAACAGATGTCAAGCTTTCTTAGCTCATGTCACGGATCTAAACAAAAATACGTCAGTTTTGAATGATATTTCTATTGTTAAGAACTTCCTAGCCTACCCCCAGAGCGTGAAATTGAATTTTGTATCGACCTTGAGCCCGGTACAAAACCTATTTCCAAAGCCCCATATCGAATGGCTCCTATTGAACTTCAGGAGTTAAAGACCCAACTGTAGGAATTGTTAGACATCGGTTTCATTCGCCCTAAGTACGCCTCCTTGGGGTGCTCCTATTCTATTCGTGAAAAAGAAGATGGGAGTATGCGACTTTGTATTGATTATCGGAGTTGAACCATGTCGCCATCAAAATAGATATCCGCTGCCACGTATTGATGACTTGTTTGACCAACAGAAGGCGCCAAATTCTTTTCAAAGATTGATCTTCGTTCCGGATATCACCAATTGAAGATTAGAACCGATGACATTCCAAAGACGGCTTTAACTCCTGAGACGGGCATTATGAATTTCTAGTCATGTCTTTTGGATTAACTAATGCTCCTCGCGCCTTTATGGATATGATGAACCGAGTATTCAAGGAATATTTGGATCACTTTATGGTCGCCTTTTATTGATGACATCCTCATATATTCCAAAAGTCATGAAGATCATGAAAGCAACACTTTAGTCGATACTCTAAAAAGCTTAGTGAATATAAGCTTTATGCCAAGTTAAAGAAAAATCGCGAGTTCTAGCTTGAGGAAGTAGCATTCCTTGGGAACGTAGTATCAAGTCTTGAATATCTCATAACCCAAAGAAAGATCAAGCAATTCAAAGTCGGGAGTAACCTAAATCGATGATCAAGTCGTAGCTTTCTCGGCTTAGTTGGTTATTTTGGAGATTCGTAGAAGGGTTTTCTCGAATCGCTACTCCATTAACTCACCGACTTTTAAAAGATACAAAATTCTTGTTAGAACGAGAAATGTGAAGAAGTGTTTTCAAGAACTCAAGAGGAGACTCATTTCAAAGACTGCTTTGACAATACCATCCTGCCTCGGAGGGATTTGTCATCTACAAAGATATGCTTCGTGCAAAGGGTTAGGATGTGTTCTCATGCAACATGGGAAAGTCATAGCCTATGCCTCACGACAACTCAAAGAATATGAGAGGAATTATCCTACTTATGATCTAGAGTTGGCAGCAGTCGTTTTTGCACTAAAGATTTGGAGGCATTACTTGTATGGGGAGAAAGTGGAGATCTTTACGGATCATAAAAGCCTCAAATATTTCTTCACTCAAAAGGAATTCAACATGCGACAGTAACGTTGGCTTGAACTGTTGAAAGATTATGATCATACCAACCAATACCATCCTGGAAAAGCGAACGTGGTAGCTGACGCATTGAGTAGAAGATCATATGCGGGTACGAGTGCGATATTGTGATCGCAAAGGTCCATTTTGTATGACTTGCAAAGGATGGAGATAGAGATAAAGACTCCAAGGACCCGCGGCCAAAGATAAACACCTGTACATCTTTGTACTACGGGCCAAAGATATTCATAAGAAAATCAACCATTTTTATACTACAGGCCAAATATATTCAGTAATATCATCATTTAGGACAGAGGATGATGAAAAATATTTTAAAGAAAATGAATCCAGTGAAACAAAAGAACAAATAATAAGGATTCGTACTTTAAACAGTCTAAGTTCAAAAATACTTCATAAATAACCATAGTGAAGTAAAATTCAAGAATGAAGACCAAAACATGGATACAATCAAAGCTAGTATCCATAATAGATATCTTGGACAAAAAATGAAAATTTAATTTTTCTATGAATAGTGTCGTATTCGTGAATAGTGTCGTATACGTGAATAATGCCGTATACGTGAATAGTAACCCCGACACTAAAAGATAAGAATTTCACAAGAAAAATTTTACCAATATTCTGGCATAATGATATTAGAAGAAGTAATATCATTTAAAAAAAAATAACATCCCTTACCTCGAAAAAGACAAGATTTCCGATCGAAATAATCGGATATAGTCTTTGAAGGAACTTGCACCATATAGCAGCACTTAAAGTATCAAAATACTCACAAGAATACGCTCGATAATATAGTGAGAGAAAGAGAGAGAAAACTTGTTTTTGGTGTAATTTTTAATTCTAACCTAAGCACCCTATTTATAGGAAAATGCTTAGAACACCAAAGTAGAAAATTTAATAAAATATTAATATATAATAAAATTTTCCTACGCCCACTTAAACTTCTGAATTCAACATGTTTATAACACTTGTGGGTCCCACCAAATGTAAGAAAAACGTTTTTATTAAAAAATTATTAAAAACTTCAAAAATCAATTATTTCGGAACTTCAATACCTCAAAAAAAATAGCCCTTTTATCAGAAAAATTCGAATCTTATGTCCATTTTATAGGAAATTCAATTCTCTACAACTTTGTAAGTTTAAGTTTTTCCAAATTCCAAGCAGAAATTGACTGAAATCCACATACGGACGATTTTACAAGCTATAATCAAATTTCAGTCAAGAAATGGGGTCTACAAACATGAAAAACATGTTTTAAATATTTTTAGTAACAAAAATACTCTTCATACTCATATATTCATATATTCCACATTCATTGTAAAAATATCACCATTATTATATTATTAAAATATAATAATATATTTAAATGAATTATTTTATTAGAAAAGATAAAATATCAATTTTTCAATAATTGTCAGTTTAAAATTTTCTCCATCTATATCCACATAAAATGAATATTTTCCTTATCATATAAATCAAAAATCAATTATTCACAAATAATATTGTAGACACTCGAAATTTTCTGCGCTCCTATTACTAACATTGCAGGAGGGTAGATTTGTCTTTTGGAGATAACCCTGAAAGATAGCTTACATCCATTCCGGATACCACCGGAAGTTCAGTTCCAACCCGGAACACAAACCGGGAGTGTCATGTTAACCCGGAACACACACCGGGAATGTCATTTCCTATCTCGGAGATAACCCCGAGATATGCAGATCAAAAGGCCTAACAACAACACCGAGAGAGGATGCTACATCTCGATAATAACACCGCGACGCTTCGCCTCACTCCCAGAGACAACACGTGGAGTAAGAACCCCATCCTTGGTGATAGCCCCAAGGATGCCATTGCGATTCCTAGAATAACCCCGAAATGCTTGTTTCAAACATGTGCGATCATCTTTAATTCAGATGACAGTGAGGCATACAAACAAGTAGCCTAATCTCAGATGTAACCCTGAGTAACGTCTGCTTTCCGTTTAAACCGACGATAACCCCGATGAGGAGTCACAACGTCATCTGTCCACGTCAACAAGATGATATTGCGGCATACCAACAAGTAGTCCAATTTCAAATTGTAACCACCCAAAAGCGCTCTACTTTCAACTCAAACCGGCGATAACCCCGGCGAGGAGTCAAGCGTCATCTTGTTCCTTCAACAATGGCACGTCGTCTCAACACTTCATACATACATACATACATCCAACAATGTCCCACAAGAGCTGAGGAATGACAATCTCGAGTGACTATTATGTGTGGCAATACTTTGGATAGAATTTGAAGCTTGAAGACCATGGGCATAAACCCCTCTTCTTGACTTCGTACAACCTCTAATCCATGTCATTACGTAACTCTCGACACTAGCGATCCGAAGAAGGTCAGATATACCTCATTCGGATGCTCGGATTAAAGTTTTGCAAGTTCGAGCGGACATTACAGTGCATGAGTGCATGTACTACGAGACGACGGGACCCACGAGGCTCAGATCCACCATGACGACAACCACAGATATAATCATGGCCACCGCAGTGTACTCGCTACCATCGACCTATAAATATAAATGGGGGTCAACCATTTGAAAGGAGGGAGAAAAGGAAAATGCGAGAAAGCCCTATCCATTTTACTCTGCATACACATCTTTTGAGTGTTTCCTCTTCTTTAAACACTAGTTAGCTCACATATAGTTATCTTTTATCCCATGGAGCCGAGTGTTTATCCATTTAAAGTCATAGAAGTCTACTTTGGCGTTTCTACCGTAGCCTTCTTACATTTTATAAAGCCTTCTTCTCATATAGCATACAATCGTTATACACTTTGAGAGTCGTGTTGTATGCGTTTGCCAGGACTTCGATCCGTGGTTTTAATTTTTGTCTGTATATATATACTAATATATGTATATATTTCATATATATGGACTAACATTATCGAGTTATGCCTCGATTGAGCCTGAACTTGATTTCAGAGCATTTAATTGCTTATATATATATATAAAACTGTGGTCAAACTCATTCGATGAGCCCGGATTTTATATTCGGTGCGTTTAATTGCTTATATATATATATATATATATATATATATATATATATATATAATTGTTGTCGGACATATCCGATGAGCCCGGATTCACATCCTGTGCATTTATCGCTTTTATATATATATTTTGTATATATATATATATATATATATTATATTCTTATCAAGCTCCGGAGTTTCCTCCGTGGCTTTTTTATAGCTTTTTACATTTCGTCCCCGCCTCGAGTTCACTTCTTCATGGCAGCTTGATCGCTTTTTGACTTTATTTATATTTTGTCTCGCTCGAGTTCACTTCGTGGCAGTTGATAGCATTTACTGCTTTATTTACATTTCTGATCCCCCATGGAGTTGCTTTGTGGTGGTTGATCATGTACATATATATATATATATATTTATCGCTTTTATATATATATATATAATTGCTTACTACTTTCCATACAAATTGCAGTATCATGTGAGCCTAGGAATCATGTGATCACAGGTTCAGTTTACTTGATCTAGATTCGGTTCCCATGATGGACATTCTCCTACTGTAGTTGAAATTGTACATTATTTTACGATTAGGTCTCAATTTCCTTGGATGGTCATCATGTTTATGAGGAGTTCTAAGATCACAGATATTATTTTCTCGAGAATGCTTCGCATCTCAAAAATAAAAGCAAACAAGCCGAACATTTAATAATAAAATGGAAGTATGAAAAGGTCTCAATTCCTATTGAGTACAGGGTTTGAAAAACCGCTTTTACAAAACTTCATTGCTATATCTTGGTTAAAACTGAATTTTCCTATAAAATTCAAACCTTGTATATATAAAGCGTAACGAGGCCTCGCACTACTTTCAAATAATTGCACATTGATCCACACACACACACACATTCATATAATTATTTATTTGAAAAGTGGTGGTCACCGTGGTAAGACGAATGTCAGGGGGGTGCCTAACACCTTCCCTCCGCATAATCAAGCTCCCGGACCCAAAATAAATCTCGGTTTCACGTAACTTCGCTTAGTAGTGTCGAATCATCGGGTCAATGTGCAAGCCTTTTCTATTCATTTGGTGCAACCAATTAAATACACCAATCGGCGACTCTTAAAGTCCAATCATCGACATTATACATGTCAGACCTTTTTCACTTGTTTTTTCAAACAAATCTCACATTAACATGAGAACACCAAAGAACAAATAACGAAAAGGGACACTCAAAAATTCCGACGTCGACAAATATTACAGAATCACAATATTGACAACCAGGCCGTTCCCAGGAAAGAGGGGGCTTTACAATAAGGATTTCTCCTTATTGGCGCGCAATTAGGTGACCAAACCTCTCCTTAGACAGAACTTTCTAGACATTGCCAATAAAGTTATCTAATAATATTATTCAAATAATATGAATTATTGATCTGATAATGGAAAATACTGTGAAATGACAATTATTAAAACAACAATAATATAAAATATCAACGTAGCAATTATTGAATCAATAAAATAAAATATTGAACAGTAATTACTGTAACAATTATTGAGTAGTGCCTTCTTACGTAAGAATCAATAATTGGTACAATACCGCTACTGTGTTTTAACCACCGAGTATTCTAACAATATTAACGGTAACAACTACATCGTTATTTATAAACAACTTACACTTGTCATTTTTTTTCATCCAATCGATTTTCGTTATGGGGCCCACAAAAGGTTGCGCCGTCGTACGAATATTCCCCGACAATAAGAATATTCCACGACCAACCGAATATTCCCCGACAACAATGAATATTTTATAACCACTTGCTTATTTTGTAAAATTTGCACATTTTACCCATAACTAACCACATTAATCAAATCAACCCCTTTACTATTTCAAAATAATAAATAGAGGAAATTCCATTTTATTAAAAAAAAAATTGGGGTCTTACAACCTCCCCTCCTTATGAAATTTCGTCCTCGAAATTGACGTACGTACCTGATGTTTCGAAAAGGTGAGGATACCTCGCTTTCATTTCTTTTTCTAACTCCTAGGTCATTTCCTCAATAGCATGGTTCCTCCACAAAACTTTGACTTGTGGTATAACCTTTGTGCGTAGGATATGCTCCTTTCTATCCAAGATCTTGACTGGTACTTCGTACGTTAAATCTTCGGTTATCTCGTCTGGTTCTAAATCAATAACGTGGTTCGGGTCTTTCACATATTTACGAAGCACAGAAATGTGAAAAACATTATGAACACAGGACATACTTGGAGGTAACGCGAGTCTATAGGCCACATTTCCTACTCAGTCAAGAATCTAAAATGGACCAATAAATCGTGGATTGAGTTTTCCTCTTTTCTCAAATCTTGTTCCTCCCTCCATGGAGCCACATGCAACAACACATGATCCCACCATGTCCTTTCGATGAAGATTCGCATAATTCTTTTGTCGATCCTGTGCCGTTTGTATATGTTGTCGAATCATTTGGATCTTTTTTGTAGTAATACGTACCAACTCTGGTCCCAACAATGTTGCTTCACCCACCTCATTCCAACATATTGGAGAGCGACACTTACGTCCATATAATGCTTCGAATGGAGACACATCTATACTTGTCTGATAACTGTTGTTGTAGGAGAATTCCACCAAAGGTAAATATCTTGTAATTCTAAATTTTGATCATAAAATTCTTCTAATAAATTCTCCTCTTCTTCCTCACTTTCAGCTGCTACCTCCGCGACTAGCTCGGGTGCCACAATTAGTTCTTCACTCACCACATAGATAACTCTAATTTCTTCTTTCCCTGACATCACGTTATCCTGGTTGGTGATTAGAGGTGTCTCAACGGTCTCATTTACTCCACTATTAAAATTCTCAGCTGCCATTCTTAATTACTGCCACAAAACAAGGGTTAATTAAAGAAATTGACATGCAACATAATAACCCTATACTTTGACCAACCAACAATTAAGCTTAGGTAGGACAAACTAGCGTAGGATTTACCCGTCTCTCCCCTCCTAGTTCTATTCCCCGATCTCTTCCAGAGATCATATCCCTAAGCTCTGATACCAACTGTGACGCCCCCAAAATAGGTATACAACACCCATTCTGAGTCACCAAATACATGGTACAGAAACAACTACAACTTTATAAATACAATTGTCGTGCAAAATACGATAACACATAAACTGTGAGTTTAAAAACAAATATTGTCTTCTAGACAATATCAACACTTAAATAATTCCTCATTATAATTATTAATACACTACTTTACAAAATAGTGAGGACTTCAAAAATAACTTCCTAGAACCTTCATTCCATACCCCGACTAGTACTCGTTACATTCTCACCTCCTGAGAAGAAAAATAGAACAAAAAGGAAAAGGGTGAGCTCAACTAGCCCAGTAAAGAATATTATGGCTAAGATAATATAGAATAAATTATCGTTAGTCCCCAACAGGGAAAAATCTGATAGAATATAATAGACAACAAGTTTTAAATCAATATTCGCAGCGAAAATAAAAATTCATTAAAAGAGTAACATATAGAATGAAATCTACTATTATCTATGAATTTAAAAGTCCATCATCAATATTTTATCCCTGTAACATCAATCAATAAACATCTTGAATCAAATATTCATATTTGCACTACAAGCCAAAGATATTCAACAAATGGTCATGTTCATTTCAACACCTGTACATCTTTGTACTACGGGCCAAAGATATTCATAAGAAAATCAACCATCTTTACACTACAGACCAAAGATATTCAGTAATATCATCATTTAGGACTGAGGATGATGAAAAATATTTTAAAGAAAACGAATGCAGTGAAACAAAAGAACAAATAATAACGATTTGTACTTTAAACAGTCCAAGTTCAAAAATACTTCATAAATAACCATAGTGAAGTAAAATTCAAGAATGAAGACCAAAACATGGATACAATCAAAGCTAGTATCCATAATAGATATCTTGGACAAAAAATGAAAATTTAATTTTTCTGTGAATAGTGTCGTATTCGTGAATAGTGTTGTATACATGAATAGTGACGTATACGTGAATAGTAACCCCGACACTAAAAGACAAGAATTTCACAAGAAAAATCTTACCAATATTCCGGCATAATGATATTAGAAGAAGTAATATCATTTTAAAAAAAATAACATCTCTTACCTCGAAAAGACAGTACTTCTGATTGGAATACTGGATATAGTGTTGAAAGGAACTTGCACCGTATAGAAGCACTCAAAGTATCAAAATACTCACAAGAATACGCTCGATAATATAGAGAGAGAAAGAGAGAGAGAACTTATTTCTGGTGTGATTTTCAATTCTAACCTAAGCACTCTATTTATAGGAAAATGCTTAGAACACCAAAGTAGAAAATTTAATAAAATATTAATATATAATAAAATTTTCCTACGCCCACTTAGACTTCTGAATTCAACATGTTTACAACACTTGTGGGGCCCATCAAATGTAAGAAAAACGTTTTTATTAAAAACTTCAAAAATCAATTATTCCGGAACTTCAATACCTCAAAACAAAATAGCCATTTTATCAGAAAAATTTGAATCTTATGTCCATTCCATAGAAAATTCAATTCTCTACGACTTTGTAAGTTTAAGTTTTTCCAAATTCCAAGCAGAAATTGACCGAAATTCACATACGGACGATTTTACAAGCTATAATCAAATTTCAGTCAAGAAATGGGGTCCACAAACATGAAAAACATGTTTGAAATATTTTTAATAACAAAAATACTCTTCCTCCTAATATATTCATATATTTCACATTCATTGTAAAAATATCACCATTATTATATTATTAAAATATAATAATATATTTAAATAAATTATTTTATCAAAAAAGATAAAATATCAATTTTTCAACAATTGTCACTTTAAAATTTTCTCCATCTATATCCACATAAAATGAATATTTTTCTTATCATATAAATTAATAATCAATAATTCACAAATAATATTACTGAATCACAATATTGACAACCAGACCGTTCTCAGGAAAGAGAGGGCTTTCCAATAAGGATTTCTCCTTACTGACACGTAATTAGGTGACCAAACCTCTCCTTAGACAGAACTTTCTAGACATTGTCAATAATGCTATCTAATAATATTATTCAAATAATATGAATTATTGATCTGATAATGGAAAATACTGTGAAATGACAATTATTGAAACAACAATAATATAAAATATCAACGTAGCAATTATTGAATCAATAAAATAAAATATTGAACTGTAATTACTATAACAATTATTGAGTAGTGCCTTCTTACGTAAGAATCAATAATTGGTGTAATACCGCAGTGCAACCGTGTTTTTAACCAATTTAGTATTCCAACAATATTAATCTGAGAATAACTACGCCGTTATTTATAAACAACTTATACTTGTCGTTTTCTTCATCCAATCGCTTTTAGTATGGGGCCCATAAAAAGGTCATACATACATGCATTTAATATTCCCCGACAACAAGAATATTCCACGACCAACCGAATATTCCCTAACAACAATGAATATTTTATAACCACTTGCTTATTTTGCAAAATTTGCACATTTTACTCACAACTAACCACATTAATCAAATCAACGCCTTTACTATTTCAAAATAATAAATAGAGGACATTCCATTTTATTAAAAACAAAATTGGGGTCTTACAAACTCCCCTCCTTATGAAATTTTGTCCTCGAAATTGACGTACGTACCTGATGTTTTGAAAAGGTGAGGATACCTCGCTTTCATTTCTGTTTCCAACTCCCAGGTCATTTCCTCAATAGCATGGTTCCTCCACAAAACTTTGACTTGTGGTATAACCTTTGTACGTAGGACATGCTCCTTTCTATCCAAGATATTGACTGGTACTTCGTACGTTAAATCTTCGGTAATCTCGTCTAGTTCTAAATCAATATCGTGGTTCGGGTCTTTTACATATTTACAAAGCACAAATATGTGAAAAATATTATGAACACGGGACATACTTGGAGGTAACGCGAGTCTATAGGCCACATTTCCTACTCGGTTAAGAATCTGAAATGGACCAATAAATCGTGGATTGAGCTTTCCTCTTTTCCCAAATCTTGTAACTCCTTTCCATGGAGCCACACACAACAATACATGATCCCCAATACTAAATTCCACATCCTTTCGATGAAGATCCGCATAATTCTTTTGTCGATCCTGTGTCGTTTGTATACGTTGTCGAATCATTTGGATCTTTTTTGTAGTAATACGTACCAACTCTGGTCCCAACAATGTTGCTTCACCCACCTCATCCCAACATATTGGAGAGCGACATTTACGTCCATATAATGCTTCGAATGGAGCCACACCTATACTTGCTTGATAACTGTTGTTGTAGGAGAATTCCACTAAAGGTAAATATTTATCCCAACTCTCTTTTAAGTCTAGGACATAGAGTCTTAATAGATCTTCAAGAGTTTGAATAGTCCTCTCTGATTGTTCGTCCGTTTGAGGATGATATGCCGAACTGAATCGTAAATCCGTGCCCATAGCTTTTTGCAAGTTAACCCAAAATCGTGAAGTGAATCTTGGGTCACAATCCGAAACTATAGATACTGGCATGCCATGCAATCTCACAATCTCATTTATGTACATACGAGCAAGACGTTCAAGGGAATAAGTCTCCCGTATCGGTAAGAAATGAGCAAACTTGGTTAATCTATCAACAATAACCCAAATAGCATTTATGCCTTGAGAAACCATTGGAAGACCCGTAACAAAATCCATGGTAATGTATTCCCACTTCCATTTCGGAATCTCAAGTGGTTGCAATGGACCCTTAGGCACTTGATGCTCCGCCTTTACACGTTGACAAGTTAAACACCTCGAGATAAACTTTGCAATCTCTCTTCATATTGTTCCACCAAAATGTATGTCGAAGATCATGATACATTTTGGTACTTGCAGGATGGATTGCAAACGGTGTATTGTGTGCCTCCACCATGATCTTGTTCTTCAAATCAGAGTCATTAGGAACACAAAGTCTGGAATGGACTCAAAGCATTCCTTCTTCATCGATTCTTGCTTCTGGAATAACACCTTCTTGTACTTTCTTCTTCATACGCATTAGCTCCGGGTCTGTGGCTTGAGCAACTTTAACTTTTTCGATTAAAGTCGTTTCTATGCGTATACTTGACATCATCGCTTGGGTCCTCGGAGTCTTGAATTCTATCTTCATCTTTTGTAAATCACACAAAATGGGCCTTTGTGTTGACAACATCGCACTCGTTCCCGCATATGATCTCTAACTCAACGCATCAGCTACCACGTTTGCTTTTCCAAGATGGTATGATTAGAACATGTGCCGAAATGAGTCTCCTCTTGAGTTCTTCGAAGCTTTTCCCATATTCCTTGCTCCATTCGAATTTTGTATATCTATAAGTCAACTGAGTTAATGGAGTAGCGATTCGAGAAAATCTTTCAACGAATCTCCGATAATAACCAATTAAACCTAAAAAGCTACGTATTTCGATTACTGACTTAGGTTGCTCTCCATTGTGACTCATATCCCAATCTTGGATAACACGTCACAATGGCACCTATCACCTTACCACCACACGAATATGGCATACCCTATGGAGAGTCTGGTTTCGGTACGTTCCACAAAGGAAGTCACCAGATAGAGGCTCGGGTACCAACTTCTACAGTTAGGTTTTTAACTCTTGAAGTTCAATAAGAGCCATTCGATATGAGATTTTAGAAGTTGGTTTTGTACCGGGTTCAAAGATGATACAAAATTCAATATCACGCTCTGGGAGGAGACCAGGAAATACGTCAGGAAATTTACTAACAATAGAAATATCATTCAAATCTGACGTATTTTTGTTCAAGTCCATGACACGGGCTAAGAAAACTTGACATCCGTTTTTCAATAAACGAATGACTTTATAGCTTGATATAAAAGTGTTTGACTTCAATGGTTTGGTTGCTTGAATTCGAATAACAGGTTGCTTAGGAATATGAAAACTAACAACCTTACGAAAGCAATCAATTTTGGAATGATGAGTAGTTAACCAATCAATCCCTAAAATCACATCAAAAGCAATTATCTTTAAAGATATAAGATCAACAGGTAATGTGATGGTGCCAACTTGGATCAAACAAAATTTATAAACAGTGGATGTAATGAAAGTTTCTCCTAACGGAGTCTCCACAGATAAGTCAAAGTCTAATTTTCTCCGGAGTCAAGTTTAAACGTTGAGCACAAGCAGGAGAGATAAATGAATGGGTAGAACCAGTATCTAATAAGGTATAAATTTTGCAAGAATTTATAATTAACTAATCCGTGATACCTTCGTTCGGGTTCCTCGCATTTTGGGTAGTCACAAAAAATGTTATTCCAAGAACCGCTGACTTTGACTTGTCCGTATCCGCCTCTGGTGCCACCGTCCCATCTGGACTTAACTTTGCTATAGAGTACATTCCACCCTTCATTGCTTCGTCACATTCCTGATCAATGATTTGAATCATTATTCTCCGATCCATATCGAATTGTAGTTGACTACTCTACACAGGGTAGTTCCGAACTCGATGTTGATTCTCCCAATCATTGTCCAAAAGCAAAATCCATTTCATCTCTTTTGGCCTTATTGATCTGGACGCCTTTTTCTACAATATCAACGCTGTCGTATGCTTTTACCCACGCATCCTCCATTCTCATTCATTCGGTTGCTTCTTCTTTCATCGTAACTTTGACCATAGCATTCTCGATTCCAAATTTCTAATATCTTATACTCGCCAAAGAGTGCTTCGCTCAAGCATCGCACATCTGCAAATACAATTTTGAATTGTTGCATCTATTTGTTCCACGACCACCGCCGCTCTTCACCGCTTCTTCTAACTCATGAATATGATTTTGTAATTCTAAATTTCGATCATAAAATTCTTCTAATAAATTCTCCTCTTCTTCTTCCTCTTCTTTCACTCTACTACCTACTCATGACTAGCTCTCTGTGCCACTATTAGTTCTTCACTCACCACATGGATATCTCTAATTTCTTCTTCGCCTAACATCACGTTATCCTGGTTGGTGATTAGAGGTGTCTCAACGGTCTCATTTACTCCACTGTTAAAATTCTCAGCTGCCATTCTTAATTACTGCCACAAAACAAGGGTTAATTAAAGAAATTGACATGCAACATAATAACCCTATACTTTGACCAACCAACAATTAAGCTTAGGTAGGACAAACTAGCGTAGGATTTACTCGTCTTTCCCCTCCTAGTTCTATCCCCCGATCTCTGCCAGAGATCATATCTCTAAGCTCTGATACCAACTGTGACGCCCCCAAAATAGGTATACAACACCCATTCTGAGTCGCCAAATACATGGTACAGAAACAACTACAACTTTATTAATACAATTGTCGTGCAAAATACGACAACACATAAACTGTGAGTTTAAAAACAAATATTATCTTCTAGACAATATCAACACTCAAATAAGTCCTCATTACAATTATGGATACACTATTTTACAAAATAGTGAGGACTTCAAAAACAACTTCCTAGAACCTTCATTCCATACCCCGACTAGTACTCGTTACATTCTCGTCTCCAGAGAAGAAAAATGGAACAAAAAGGAAAAGGGTGAGCTCAACTTGCCCAGTAAAGAATATTATGGCTAAGATAATATAGAACAAATTATCGTTAGTCCTCAATAGGGAAAAATCTGATAAAATATAATAGACAACAAGTTTTAAATCAATATTCGCAGCGTAAATAACAATTCATTAAAAGAGTAACGTAAAGAATGAAATCTACTATTATCTATGAATTTAAAAGTCCATCATCAATATTTTATCCCTGTAACATCAATCACTAAACATCTTGAATCAAATACTCATCTTTGTACTACAGGCCAAAGATATTCAACAGTTGGTCATGTTCATCTCAACACCTGTACATCTTTGTACTATGGGCCAAAGATATTCATAAGAAAATCAACCATCTTTGCACTACAAACCAAAGATATTCAGTAATATCATCATTTAGGACTGAGGATGATGAAAAATATTTCAAAGAAAACAAATTCACTGAAACAAAAGAACAAATAATAAGGATTCGTACTTTAAACAGTCTAAGTTCAAAAATACTTCATAAATAACCATAGTGAAGTAAAATTTAAGAATGAAGACCAAAACATGGATACAATCAAAGCTAGTATCCATAATAGATATCTTGGATAAAAAATGAAAATTTAATTTTTCTGTGAATAGTGATGTATTCGTGAATAGTGTCGTATACGTGAATAGTGCCGTATACGTGAATAGTAACCCCAACACTAAAAGACAAGAATTTCACAAGAAAAATCTTACCAATATTCCGGCATAATGATATTAGAAGAAGTAATATCATTTTAAAAAAATAACATCCCTTACCTCGAAAAGACAATACTTTTTGACCGAATATCGATATAAGGTCAAGGAACTTGCACCAGATATAGCAACACTCAAAGTATCAAAATACTCACAAGAATACGCTCGATAATATAGAGAGAGAAAGAGAGAGAGAACTTGTTTCTGGTGTGATTTTCAATTCTAACCAAAGCACCCTATTTATAGGAAAATGCTTAGAACACCAAAGTAGAAAATTTAATAAAATATTAATATATAATAAAATATTCCTACGCCCACTTAAACTTCTGAATTCAACATGTTTACAACACTTGTGGGGCCCACCAAATGTAGGAAAAATGTTTTTATTAAAAAAATATTAAAAACTTCAAATATCAATTATTCCGGAACTTCAATACCTCAAAAAAATAGCCCTTTTATCAGAAAAATTTGAATCTTATGTCCATTCCATAAAAAATTCAATTCTCTACAACTTTGTAAGTTTAAATTTTTCCAAATTCCAAGCACAAATTGACCGAAATCCACATACGGACGATTTTACAAGCTATAATCAAATTTCAGTCAAGAAATGGGGTCCACAAACATGAAAAACATGTTTTAAATATTTTTAGTAACAAAAATACTCTTCCTCCTCATATATTCGTATATTCCACATTCATTGTAAAAATATCACCATTATTATATTATTAAAATATAATAATATATTTAAATGAATTATTTTATCGTAAAAGATAAAATATCAATTTTTCAACAATTGTCACTTTAAAATTTTCTCCATCTATATCCACATAAAATGAATATTTTCCTTATCATATAAATCAATAATCAATTATTCATAAATAATATTACGTAATCACAATATCGAAAACCGTGCCGCTCCTCAGAAAGAGGGGCTTTCCAATAAGGATTTCTCCTTACATCGACGCCAAGCAATTAGGTAACCAAACCTCTCCTTAGATGTAACTTTTAGACATTGCTAATAATGCTATCTAATAATATTATTCAAATAATATGAATTATTGATCCGATAATGGAAAATACCGTGAAATGACAATTATTGAAACAACAATAATATAAAATATCAACGTAGGAATTATCAATCAATAAAATAAAATATCGAATAAGAATTATCGTAATAATTATCGAGTAGTGCCTTCTTACGTAAGAATCAATAATAATGCAATGCAATACTGTAACAACGTGCTACCGTGTTTTTAACCACCGAGTATTCCAACAATATTAATCTGTAATAACTACGCCGTTATTTATAAACAACTTATACTTGTCGCTTTCTTCATCCAATCGCTTTCATTATGGGGCCACACAAAGGTCATACTGTCGCATTTAATATTCCCCGACAATAAGAATATTCCAAGACCAACCAAATATTCCCCGACAACAATGAATATTTTATAACCACTTGCTTATTTTGCAAAATTTGCATATTTTACCCATAACTAACCACATGAATCAAATCAACCCTTTACTATTTCAAAATAATAAATAGAGAAAATTCTATTTTATTAAAAAAAAATTGGGGTCTTACAACCTCCCCTCCTTATGAAATTTCGTCCTCGAAATTGACGTACGTACCTGATGTTTTGAAAAGGTGAGGATACCTCGCTTTTATTTCTGTTTCCAACTCCCAGGTCATTTTCTCAATAGCATGGTTCCTCCACAAAACTTTGACTTGTGGTATAACCATTTTACGTAGGACATGCTCTTTTCTATCCAAGATCTTGACTGGTACTTCGTACGTTAAATCTTTGGTTATCTCATCTGGTTCTAAATCAATAACGTGGTTCGGGTCTTTCACATATTTACGAAGTACAGATATGTGAAAAACATTATAAACACGGGACATACTTGGAGGTAACGCGAGTCTATAGGCCACATTTCCTACTCAGTTAAGAATCTGAAATGGACCAATAAATCGTGGATTGAGCTTTCCTCTTTTCCCAAATATTGTAACTCCCTTCCATGGAGCAACACGCAACAATACATGATCCCCAATACTAAATTCCACGTCCTTTCGATGAAGATCCGAATAATTCTTTTGTCGATCCTGTGCCGTTTTTATACGTTGTCGAATCATTTGGATCTTTTTTGTAGTAATACGTACCAACTCTGGTCCCAACAATGTTGTTTCACCCACCTCATCCCAACATATTGGAGAGCGACACTTACGTCCATATAATGCTTCGAATGGAGCCACACCTATACTTGCCTGATAACTGTTGTTGTAGGAGAATTCCACCAAAGGTAAATATTTATCCCAACTCTCTTTTAAGTCTAGGACATAGAGTCTTAATAGATCTTCAAGAGTTTGAATAGTCCTCTCTGATTGTCCGTCCGTTTGAGGATGATATGCCAAACTGAATCGTAAATCCGTGCCCATAGCTTTTTGCAAGCTAACCCAAAATCGTGAAGTGAATCTTGGGTCACGATCCGAAACTATGGATACTGGCATGCCATGCAATCTCACAATCTCATTTATGTACATACGAGCAAGACGTTCAAGGGAATAAGTCTCCGTGATCGGCAAGAAATGAGCGCACTTGGTTAATCTATCAACAATAACCCAAATAAAGATTTATGCCTTGAGAAACCATGGGAAGACCCGTAACAAAATCCATGGTAATGTATTCCCACTTCCATTTCGGAATCTCAAGTGGTTGCAATGGACCCTTAGGCACTTGATGCTCCGCCTTTACACGTTGACAAGTTAAACACCTCGAGATAAACTTTGCAATCTCTCTTCATATTATTCCACCGAAATGTATGTCGAAGATCATGATACATTTTGGTACTTCCAGGATGGATTGCAAATGGTGTATTGTGTGCCTCCATCATGATCTTGTTCTTCAAATCAGAGTCGTTAGGAACACAAAGTCTGGAGTGGACTCGAAGTATTCCTTCTTCATCGATTCTTACTTCTGGAATAGCACCTTCTTGTACTTTCTTCTTCATATGCATCAACTCCGGGTCTGTGGCTTGAGCAACTTTAACTTTTTCGATTAAAGTCGGTTCTATACATATACTTCACATCATCGCATGGTTCCCTGGAGTCGTGAATTCTATCTTCATCTTTTGTAAATCACACAAAATGGACCTTTGTGTTGACAACATCGCACTCGTTCCCGCATATGATCTCCTACTCAATGCGTCAGCTACCACGTTTGCTTTTCCAGGATGGTATGATTAGAACATATGCCGAAATGAATCTCCTCTTGAGTTCTTCAAAGCTCTTCCCATATTCCTTGCTCCATTCAAATTTTGTATCTCTACGAGTCAGCTGAGTTAATGGAGTAGCGATTCGAGAAAATCTTTCCACGAATCTCCGATAATAACCAATTAAACCTAGAAAGCTACGTATTTCGATTACTGACTTACGTTGCTCTCAACTGTGACTCATATCCTAATCTTGGATAACACGTCACAATGGCATCTATCAGCTTACCACCACACGAATATGGCATACCCTACAGAGAGTCTGGCTTCGGTGCATTCCACAAAGGAAGTCACCTGATAGAGGCTCGGGTACCAACTTCTACAGTTAGGTTTTCAACTCTTGAAGTTCAATAGGAGCCATTCGATATGAGATTTTAGAAGAGGGTTTTGTACCGGGTTCAAAGATGATACAAAATTCAATATCACGCCTCGAGTAGGAAGAAATTTTTCAGAAATACATCGTGAAATTTACTAACAATAGATCATTCAAATCGACGATTTTTGTTCAAGTCCATAACATGGGCTAAGAAAACTTGACATCCATTTTTCAAAAAACGAATGACTTTATAGCTTGATATGAAAGTGTTTGACTTTAATGGTTTGGTTGCTTGAATTCGAATAACAGGTTGCTTAGGAATATGAATACTAACAACCTTACGAAAGCAATCAATTTTGGCATGATGAGTAGTTAACCAATCAATCCCTAAAATCACATCAAAAGCAATTATCTTTAAAGAGATAAGATCAACAGGTAATGTGATGGTTCCAACTTGGATCAAACAAAATTTATAAATAGTGGATGTAATGAAAGTTTCTCCTGACGGAGTCTCCACAGATAAGTTAAAGTCTAATTTTCTCCGGAGTCAAGTTTAAACGTTGAGCACAAGCAGGAGCGATAAATGAATGGGTAGAACCAGTATCTAATAAGGTATAAACTTCGGAAGAATTTATAATTAACTAATCTGTGATACCTTCATTCGGGTTCCTCGCATTTTAGGTAGTCACGAAAAACGCTCTATCAGAACTGCTAACTTTGACTTGTCCGTATCCGCCTCTGGTGCCACCGTCCCATCTGGACTTAACTTTGCTATAGAGTACATTCCACCCTTCATTGCTTCGTCACATTCCTAATCCATGATTTGAATCATTATTATCCGATCCATATCGAATTGTGGTTGACCACTCTACACAGGGTAGATCCGAACTCGATGTTGGATTCTCCCAATTGCTGTCCAAAAAGCAAAATCCATTTCATCTCTTTTGGCCTTATTGGATCGGACTTCTTTTTCTACAATATCAACGCGTCGTGCGGCTTTTACTCACGCATCCTCCATTCTCATTCGTTTGGTTGCTTCTTCTTTCATCAGAACTTTGATCATAGCATTCTCGATTCCACTCTAATATCTTATACTCGCCAAAGAGTGCTTCGCTCAAGCATCGCACATCGGGTAATACAATTTTGAATTATTGCATCTCTTTGCTCCACGACCGCCTGCCGGTCTTCAGCCTGCTCTTCTAACTCATGAATACGATTTTGTAATTCTAAATTTCGATCATAAAATTCTTCTAATAAATTCTCCTCTTCTTCCTCTTCTTCCTCACTTTCAGCTGCTACCTCTGCGACTAGCTCGGGTGCCACTATTAGTTCTTCACTCACTACATGGATATCTCTAATTTCTTCTTCGCCTGACATCACGTTATCCTGGTTGTTGGTTAGAGGTGTCGCAACGGTCTCATTTACTCCACTGTTAACATTCTCAGCTGCCATTCTTAATTACTGCCACAAAATAAGGGTTAATTAAAGAAATTGACATGCAACATAATAACCCTATACTTTGACCAACCAACAATTAAGCTTAGGTAAGACACACTAGCGAAGGATTTACTCGTCTCTCCCCGCCTAGTTCTATTCCCCGATCTCCGCCAGAGATCATATCCCTAAGCTCTGATACCAACTGTGACGCCCCCAAAATAGGTATACAACACCTATTCTGAGTAGCCAAATACATGGTACAGAAACAACTACAACTTTATTAATACAATTGTCGTGCAAAATAAGACAACACGTAAACTGTGAGTTTAAAAACAAATATTGTCTTCTAGACAATATCAACACTCAAATAAGTCCTCATTACAATTATTGATAAACTATTTTACAAAATAGTGAGGACTTCAAAAACAACTTCCTAGAACCTTCATTCCATACCCCGACTAGTACTCGCTACATTCTCGCCTCTTGAGAAGAAAAATGGAACAAAAAGGAAAAGGGTGAGCTCAACTAGCCCAGTAAAAAATATTATGGCTAAGATAATATAGAACAAATTATCGTTAGTCCTCAACAGGGAAAAATCTGATAGAATATAATAGACAACAAGTTTTAATCAATATTCGCAGCGAAAATAAAAATTCATTAAAAGAGTAAAGTAGAGAATGAAATCTACTATTATCTATGAATTTAAAAGTCCATCATCAATATTTTATCCCTGTAACATCAATCAATAAACATCTTGAATCAAATATTCATCTTTGCACTACAGGCCAAAGATAATCAACAGTTGGTCATGTTCATCTCAACACCTGTACATCTTTGAACTACGGGCCAAAGATATTCATAAGAAAATCAATCATCTTTGCACTACAGACCAAAGATATTCAATAATATCATCATTTAGGATTGAGGATGATGAAAAATATTTTAAAGAAAACGAATCCAGTGAAACAAAAGAACAAATAATAAGGATTCGTACTTTAAATAGTCCAAGTTCAAAAATACTTCATAAATAACCATAGTGAAGTAAAATTCAAGAATGAAGACCAAAAAATGGATACAATCAAAGCTAGTATCCATAATAGATATCTTGGACAAAAAATGAAAATTTAATTTTTCATGAATAAGATCAGATTCGTGAATAATAAGTTGTATACGTGAATAAAGGTCGATACGTGAATAGTAACTCCCAACACTAAAAAGACAAGAATTTCACAAGAAAAATCTTACCAATATTCCTAAGATAATAATATTAGAAGAATTAATATCATTTTAAAAAAAATAACATCACTTACCTCGAAAAGACAAGATTTTACCGGAATATCGGATATAGTCTTTGAAGGAACTTGCACCAGATAAAGCAACACTCAAAGTATCAAAATACTCACAAGAATACGCTCGATAATATAGATAGAGAAAGAGAGAGAAAACTTGTTTCTGGTGTGATTTTCAATTCTAACCTAAGCACCCTATTTATAGGAAAATGCTTAGAACACCAAAGTAGAAAATTTAATAAAATATTAATATATAATAAAATTTTCCTATGCCCACTTAGACTTCTGAATTCAACATGTTTACAACACTTGTGGGACCCACCAAATGTAAGAAAAACATTTTTCTTAAAAACTTTAAAAATTAATTATTCCGGAACTTCAATACCTCAAAAAAATAGCCCTTTTATCAGAAAAATTCAAATCTTATGTCCATTTCCATAGGAAATTCAATTCTCTACAACTTTGTAAGTTTAAGTTTTTCTAAATTCCAAGCAGAAATTGACCGAAATCCATATACGGATGATTTTACAAGCTATAATCAAATTTCAGTCAAGAAATGGGGTCCACAAACATGAAAAACAGGTTTTAAATATTTTTAATAACAAAAATACTCTTCCTCCTCATATATTCATATATTCCACATTCATTGTAAAAATATCACCATTATTATATTATTAAAATATAATAATATATTTAAATGAATTATTTTATCAGAAAAGATAAAATATCAATTTTTCAACAATTGTCATTTAAAATTTTCTCCATCTATATCTACATAAAATGAATATTTTTCTTATCATATAAATCAATAATCAATTATTCACAAATAATATTACGTAATCACAATATCGACAACCGTGCCGCTCCTAAGAAAGAGGGGGCTTCCAATAAGGATTTCTCTCATCTTTGCCAAGAATTAGTGACCAAACCTCTCCTTAAGATGTAACTTTCTAGACATTTCCAATAATGCTATCTAATAATATTATTCAAATAATATGAATTATTGATTTGATAATGGAAAATACTTGTGAAATGACAATTATCAAACAACAATAATATAAAATATCAACGTAAGCAATTATTGAATCAATAAAATAAAATATTGAATAAGAATTATTGTAACAATTATTGAGTAGTGCCTTCACGTAAGAATCAATAATTGGTGCAATACCGCAAAGCATCTTGTTTTTAACCACCGAGGTATTCCAACAATATTAATGGTAATAACTACATCGTTATTTATAAACAAACTTATACTTGTCTTTTTTCTTCATCCAATCGCTTTCCGTTATGGGGCCCACAAAAGGTCAACGTATCGCATTTAATATTCCCCCGATAACAAGAATATTCCACCACCAACCTAATATTCCCAATAACAATGAATATTTTATAACCACTTACTTATTTTTGCAAAATTTGCACATTTTACCTATAACTAACCACATTAATCAAATCAACCCCTTTACTATTTCAAAATAATAAATAGAGAAAATTCCATTTTATTAAAAAAAAATTGGGGTCTTACAATCGATATAACCTCCAGACATTAATTATCATCAGAATAGATGTCGATTTCCACTAACACTAATAATCCCAACACAATGGAACTATCAAATTCATCTTTAATCAACACGAACTTATTCATCATTAATATTATAACTCACAATATTTAACAACCAGGTCATTCCCAGGAAAGTAGGGGCTTTCCGATAAGGATTTCTCATTATTGGCGAGCAATTAGGTGACCAAACCTCTCCTTGACAGAACTTCTAGACATTGTCAATATTGCAAATAATAATATGAATAACTTTATCCTCTCAATTATTGATTTAATAATATAACATATTATGCGAGATGATCTTGTGACAATAATTGAATTAATAATATGAGAGATATGATGCAAGAATTATCAGAAAGTAATAATTGAGTATAACCGAAGTGACTTCTTACGTAAGCATCAATAATCAATACTGTGTGCTACTTATGCAACCACGCCAGATTCTTTGTACTTTTACTACCGAGTAGTTCAACAGTTTTAACGGTAACACTATCGTCGTTATTTTTATAAAATGATAATTCTGTCATTTTCTAACTACGACAATACTTCCGTTGTGGGGTCCACCACTGATTGTGCCATCGTACGGATATTCCCCGACAAAAAAATATTTTATAACAACTTGCATACTTTGCAAAATTTATAAATACTACCCACAACTATAGCATTATATCAAATCCACACCATAATATTCTAAAAAATATTTCGAGGAAATTAAATCTTTATTCGTAAAATTTTGGTTTTTACACAAGTGATGATGTCAAATATACGAGTAGAACCAACTTTAATCGATAAAGTTAAAGTTGCTCAAGCTACAGATCTGGAGCTGATGCATATGAAGAAGAAAGTGCAAGAAGGTGCTATCCCGGAAGCAAGAATCGATGAAAAAGGAATACTTAGAGTCAACTCCAGACTTTGTGTTCCTAACGACCCTAATTTAAAGTATAAAATCATGATGGAGGCGCACAACACACCATTTGCAATCCATCCTAGGAGTACCAAAATGTATCTTGATCTTCGGCATACATTTTGGTGGAGAAATATGAAGAGAGAGATAGCGAAGTTTATCTCAAGGTGTCTAACTTGTCAACGAGTCAAGGCGGAGCATCAAGTGCCAAAAGGTCCATTGCAACCACTTAAAATTCCAGAATGGAAGTGGGAGCACATTACCATGGATTTCGTTACTGGTCTTCCCAAGGTTTCTCAAGGCATAGATGCGATTTGGGTTATTGTTGATAGATTGACCAAGTCTGCTCATTTCTTACCGATACGAGAAACTTATTTACTTGAACGTCTTGCTCGTATATACATAAATGAGGTTGTAAGACTCCATGGTATGCCAGTATCCATAGTTTCTGATTGAGACTCAAGATTCACTTCACTATTTTGGGTTAGTTTACAAAAAGTTATGGGCATGGATTTATAATTCAGTTCGGCATATCATTCTTAAACGGACGGGCAGTCGGAGAGGACTATTCAAACTTTGGAGGACCTATTAAGACTCTGTGTCCTTGACTTCAAAGGAAGTTGGGACAAGTTCTTTCCGTTGGTGGAATTCTCCTACAACAACAGTTATCAAGCAAGTATTGGCATGGCTCCATTTGAGGCGTTGTATGGAAGAAAGTGTCGTTCTCCAGTATGTTGGGACGAGGTGGGTGAAGCAACGTTGTTAGGACCGAAATTGATACGCATGACTATAGAAAAGATTCAAATGATCTGAAAACGTATAAAAACCTCACAAGATCGACAAAAGAGTTATGATGATCTTCATCGAAAGGACGTGGAATTCAATGTTAGAGAACACGTGTTGTTACGTGTTGCTCCATGGAAGGGAGTTACGAGATTTGGAAAGCGAGGAAAGCTCAATCCTCGATTCATTGGCCCATTTGAAATCCTTGACTGAGTAGGAACTATGGCTTAGAGACTCGCCTTACCGCCAAGTATGTCTCGTGTTCATAACGTTTTTCACATATCTATGTTATGTAAATATGTGGAAGACCCGAACCACATTATTAAGTTAGAACCGGACGAAATAGCAGAAGATTTAACGTATGAAGAGGTACCTGTTAAAATCTTGGATAAGAAAGAACATATTCTACGCTCCAAGGTTATACCTCAAGTTAAAGTTTTATGGAGAAATCACGATGTTGAGGAAATGACCTAGGAGTTAGAATCTGAAATAAAATCAAGGTATCCTCACCTCTTCGACATACCAAGTACGTACGCCAATTTCGAAAATGAAATTTCATAAGAAGATGATGTTGTAAGACCCCAACTTTTATGAATAAAGATTAATTTTTCTTAAAATATATTTTTAAATATTATGGAGTAAATTTGATATAATGTTATAGTTGAGTAATATTTATGAATTTTTCAAAGGAAGCAAGTTGTTATAAAATATTCAATTGGTCGGGGAATATTCGTTTTAATAGGGAATATTCGTACGACGACACAATTATTGGTGGACCCCACAACAGAATTATTGTCGAAGTTAGAAAACGACAGAAATATTTTTTTATGAAAATAATGGCGAAAGTTTTACCGTTAACTGTTAAAATATCTGGTGATAAAAGTACAATAATACGCGTGGTTGCATAGTAGTACACAATATTGATTATTGATGCTTACGTGAGAAGTCACTCAGTTTTATTCAATTATTGCTACAGTAATTGCTGCATAGTATCTCACATTATTTGATTCAATTATTATCAATATTTTATATATTATTAAATCAATAATTGAGATGACAAATTATTCATATTATTATCTGCATAATTAACAATGTCTAGAAAGTTCTGTCGAGGAAAGGAGTTTGGTCACCTAATTGTAAGACCCCAACTTATTATAAATGAAATTAAATTTCCTCTATTTATTATTTTGAAATAGAAAGGGTTGATTTGATTAATGTGGTTAGTTATGGGAAAAATGCGCAAATATTTCAAATAAGCAAGTGGTTATAAAATACTCATTGTTGTCGGAGAATATTCATTTGGTCGTGGAATATTCTTACCGTCGAGAATATTCGCATGCAACAAGTAAATTTCCTTGTGTGGGCCCCATAACTGGAAAGCGATTGGATGAAGAAAACGACAAGTATAAGTTGTTTATAAATAACTACAGTAGTTATTACAATTAATACCGTTGAAATACTCAATGGTTAAAACACAAGAAGATACTACAGATTGCACCAATTATTGATTATTACGTAAGAAGGCACTACTCAATAATTATTACAAAGAATTATCGCTCAATATTTTATTTTATTGATTCAATAATTGCTACGTTAATATTTTATATTATTGTTGTTTCAATAATTATCTCTACACAGTATTTTCCATTATCGGAGCAATAATTCATATTATTTGAATAATATTATTAGATAGCATTATTGGCAATGTCTAAAAAGTTCTGTCTACAAAGAGGTTTGGTCACCTAATTGCGCGCCAGTAAGGGGAAATTCTTATTGAAAATCCTCCTCTTTTTTGGGAACGGCCTGGTTGCCAGTATTGTGATTCTGTAATATTATTTGTGAATAATTAATTATTAATTTATATGATAAGAAAAATATTCATTTTATGTGGATATAAATGGAGAAAATTTTAAAGTGACAATTGTTGAAAAATTGATATTTTATCTTTTTTAATAAAATAATTCATTTAAATATATTATTATATTATAATAATATAATAATGGTGATATTTTTACAATGAATGTGTGATATATGAATAAATGAGGAGGAAGAGTATTTTTTGTTACAAAAAATATTTAAAACATGTTAAACATGTTCGTGGGCCCTATTTCTTGAGTGAAATTTGATTATAGCCTGTAAAATCGTCCGTATGTGGGTTTCGATCAATTTCTGTTTGGAATTTGAAAAACCTTAAAACTATAAAGTTGTAGATAATTGAATTCCCTATGGAATGGACATAAGATTCAAATTTTTCTGATAAAAGAGCTATTTATTATGAATTATTGAAGTTCCGGATTAATTGATTATTATTTGTTTTGTAGTTTTAAGTGATTTTTACATGAAAAACGTTTTTGTGACTTTTGGTGAGGATTGTGATTGATTTTGGACCAAGTTTGTGTGCGTAGGAAATTTAATAAAATATATTAATATTTTATTAAATTGTCTGCTTTGGTTTTCTAAGCATTTTCCTATAAATAGGGTGTTTAGGTTAGAATTGAAAATCACACCAGAAACTGAAATCTTCTCTCTCTATATTATCGAGCGTATTCTTGTGAGTATTTTGATACTTTGAGTATTGTTATACGGTGCAAAGTTCTTTTCAATAAGATATATCCGATATTTCAAATTGTAAGTACTATTCTTTCGAGGTAAGGATGTTATTTTTTTTATAAATGATATTATCTCTTTTAATATCATTATGCCGGAATATTGGTAAAATTTTTCTTGTGAAATTCTTGTCTTTTAGTGCTCGGGTTACTATTCACGTATACGACTATTCATTCACGATTCTATTCACTAAAAATTAAATTTTCATTTTTCATTCCAAAATATCTATTATGGATACTAGCTTTGATTTTATCCATGTTTTGATCATTCTCAATTTTACTTCACTATGATTATTTATGAAGTATTTTTGAACTTGATCTGCTTAAAGTACTAATCCTTATTATTTGTTCTTTTGTTTCACTAGATTTGTTTTCTTTAAAATATTTTTCATCATCCTCATTCTAAATGATTATATTATCAAATATTTTTGGCCCTAGAAAAAGATGAATGATTTTCGATGAATATCTTTGGCCCAGAAGTAAAAGATGAATAGATGTTGAGATGAACATGACCAACTAGATGAATATCTTTGGCCTGTAGTGCAAAGATAAATATTTGATTCAAGATATATATTGATTGATGCTACAGGAATAAAATATTGATGATGAACTTTTAAATTCATAGATAATAGTAGATTTCATTCTCTACGTAACTCTTCTATGAATTATTATTTCAGTTGCGAATATTGATCTGAAACTTGTTGTCTATTATATTCTCTCAGATTTTTGCCTGTTGAAGACTAACGATAATTTGTTCTATATTATCTTAGTCATAATATTCTTTACTGGGCTAGTTGAGCTCACCCTTCTCCTTTTTGTTCCATTTTTCTTCTCAGGATGCGAGAATGTAGCGAGTACTAGTCGGGGTATGGAATGAAGGTTCTAGAAAGTCATTTTAGTAGTCCTCACTATTTTCTAAAATAGTTTATCAATAATTGTAATGAGGACTTATTTGAGTGTTAATATTGTCTAGAAGACAATATTTGTTTTTAAACTCACAGTTTATGTGTTGTCATATTTTGCACGATAATTGTATTAATAAAGTTGTAGTTGTTTCTGTACCATGTATTTGGCGACTCAGAATGGGTGTTGTATACCTATTTTGGGGGCGTCACAGTTGGTATCAGAGCTTAGGATATGATCTCTGGTAGAGATCGGGGAATAAAACTAGGAGGGGAGAGACGAGTAAATCCTTCGCTAGTGTGTCCTACCTAAGCTTATTTGTTGGTTGGTTAGATATAGGGATATTATGTGATATGTTAATTCTTTAATTAACCCTTGTTTTATGGTAGTATTTGAGAATGGCAACCGAGAATATTAACTGTGGAGTAAATGAGACCGTGGAGACACCTTTACCCACCAATGAGGAAAACGTGCAACAGGCCGGCGATGTTCCTCCTATAAACAACACCACTAATTAGACGATGAACGATGGAATGTTTAGAAGCTTTTTATAGTTCATGCAAAATCAGACGAAGGAGACTCGTGTACAAAATACAGGTGGAAATGATAGCAACGAACGCATACGGTTTTGTCACAAACCAGCAGCTTCAAAGAGTTGGGACCACCAGAATTTGGGGAAAACTGGATCCGATTAAGGCGGAGACGTGGGTCAAGAAGATTACCAAGATATTCAATGTCTTGGGCATGCAGAGAAATGTAAGGTTCCATTCACCACTTTTATGTTCCATAACGAGGCAGACATCGGTGGGAATCTATGAAGCGTACCCATCCAAATTTTCAAAGATGTCTTGGGAAACGCTTTTAGAAACTATTCAACGACAAGTACTTTCTCGAAAGTATTCGGCTATATGAAGGAGGTAGAGTTTATTAGATCGAACAAAACAACATGACGGTGTCCCAAAGATAAGGCAAAGTTCATGAGTTATCCAGTTTGCATCTCATTTGGTGGAGAATGAGGAACGATGACGCGGATGTTTCGAGAGGTTTAAAACCCGACATATACGCCAATATCTCATTTCTCATAAATTTTCTCTATATTCGGGATGTTGTCAATGTGGCTCAATTATTAGAGCGAGATAACGAGTATGCTCAACCGAGGGACCACAACAAGGGTCATACCGGTGACGCCAGCAATATCGGAGCAACGATAACCAGCGGGGAAAGAAAAATGCGGACAAGAGCGGCAACCACTTTGGTGGTAATCATGGCCATAAAAATAGAAGAAGCAAGTCGGGGGAGATTTTAAAAGAGGAGATTCAACAATGACAATGTGAATACATCAAATCCAAAGAAGAATCGGTTCTAAGGGAGGAGAACGACCACCGGTCGTATGCTATAAATGCGAAAAAGAGGGACATATCAGCCCAAACTGTCCACAACAGTTCAAGGTATGCTATAATATTGGAAAGGAAGGACATATCGCTCGAGATTATACGGTAGCGAAACCAAGTCCAGTGGGAATGGTGACTCAAAAGGCTGTCCCAAAAAAGTCAAAGTCAACGGTTCCTGGAAGAGCGTTTGTTGTGACTGGTCAAAATGCGAGGAACCCAAACACCTGATCACGGGTAAGCTAATCATAAATTCTTGCGAAGTTTATACCTTACTAGATACCAGTGCTACCAATTCATTTATCTCTCCTGCTTGTGCTCAACATTTAAACTTGACTCCGGAGAAATTAGACTTTGACTTATCTATGGAGACTCTGTTAGGAGAAACTTTCATTACATCCGCTGTTTATAAATCTTGTTTGAAACAAGTTGGCACCATCACATTACCTGTGACCTTATCTCTTTAAAGATATTTGCTTTTGATGTGATTTTAGGGATTGATTGTTTAACTACTCATCATGCCAAAATTGATTGTTTTCGTAAGATTGTTAGTTTTCATATTCCTAACCAACCTGTTGTACGAATTCAAGCAACTAAACCATTAAAATCAATCCCTGTCATATCAAGTCATAAAGCCATTCATTTATTGAAAAACGAATGTCAAGCTTTCTTAGCCCATACTATGGATTTGAATAAAGACACGTCAGATTTGAATAAAATTTCTGTTGTTAGTGAATTTCCTGATGTATTTCCTGAAGAACTTCCCGGTCTACCCCTAGAACATGAAGTTGAATTCTTTATTGACCTTAAACCTGGTACAAAGCCCATTTTTAAAACCCCATATCGAATGGCTCCTATTGAACTTCAGGAGCTAAAGGTCCAACTACAGGAGTTGTTGGACATCGATTTCATTCATCCTAGTACATCTCCTTGGGGTGCTCCTGTTTTATTCGTAAAGAAGAAATACGAGAGTATGCGACTTTGTATCGACTACCGGGAATTAAACCATGTCACTATCAAGAATAGGTATCCGCTACCTCGCATTGATGACCTATTTGACCAGTTGCAAGGAGCACAATTCTTTTCAAAGATCGATCTTCGTTCTGGATATCATCAGCTGGAGATTAGAACCGAGGATATCCCAAAGACCGCCTTCGAACTCCTAAGACGGGCATTATGAATTCTTAGTCATGTCTTTTGGATTGACTAATACTCCTGCGGCTTTCATGGATATGATGAACCAAGTATTCAAGGAATATTTGGAACAATTCATTGTGGTCTTTATTGATAACATCCTCATATATTCCAAAAGTCATGAAAATCATGAGCACCATTTGAAGCTGGTACTCCAAAGGCTTCGTGAAAACAAGTTGTATGCCAAGTTGAAGAAATGCGAGTTCTGGCTTGAGGAAGTAGCATTCCTTGGGCACGTGGGGTCAAAACATGGAGTATCTATTGACCCGATGAAGATTGAAGCAATACAAAGTTTGGAGCAACCGAAGTCGGTGACCGAAGTACGTAGCTTTCTGGGCTTAGCTTGTTATTATCGGAGATTCGCGGAAGGATTTTCTCGAATCGCTACTCCATTAACTCAGCTGACTCAGAAAGAAATAAAATTTGTATGGAGCGAGGAATGCGAGAAGAGTTTCCAAGAGCTTAAGAGGAAACTCATTTCGGCACCTGTTCTGACAATATCATCTTGTTCGGATGGATTTGCTATTTATAGCGATGCTTCGGGCAAAGGGTTAGGGTGTGTTCTCATGCAACATGGAAAAGTCATAGCCTATGCCTCGCGACAACTTAAAGAATATGAGAGGAATTATCCTACTCATGATCTAGAGTTGACAGCAATCGTTTTTGAGCTAAAGATCTAGAGGCACTATCTATATGGGGAGAAAGTGGAGATATAATTAGACCATAAAAGCCTCAAATATTTCTTCACCTAAAAGGAACTCAACATGCGGCAACGACGTTGGCTCAAGCTGTTAAAAGATTACAACCACACTATTCAATACCATCCTGGAAAAGCGAATGTGGTAGCTGACGCGTTAAGTAGAAGATCATATGCTGGAACGAGTGCGATGTTGTTAACACAAAGGCCCATTTTGTGTGATTTACAAAAGATGAAGATAGAATTCAAGACTCCGGGGACCCATGCGATAATGTCAAGTATACGCATAGAACCAACTTTAATCGAAAAAGTTAAAGTTACTCAAGCCACAGACCTGGAGCTGATGTATGAAGAAGAAAGTACAAGAAGGTGCTATTCCAGAAGCAAGAATCGATGAAGAAGTAATACTTCGAGTCCACTCCAAACTTTGTGTTCCTAACGACTCTGATTTGAAATACAAGATCATAATGGAGGCACAAAATACACCGTTTGCAATCCATCCTGGAAGTACCAAAATGTATCGTGATCTTCGACATACATTTTGGTGGAACAATATGAAGAGAGAGATTGCAAAGTTTATCTCGAGGTGTTTAACTTGTCAACATGTAAAGGCGGAACATCAAGTGCCTAAGGGTCCATTGCAGCCACTTGAGATTCCGAAATGGAAGTGGGAACACATTACCATAAATTTCTTTACGGGTCTTCCCATGGTTTCTCAAGGCATAAATGCTATTTGGGTTATTGTTGATAGATTAACCAAGTCTGCTCATTTCTTGCCGATACGAGAGACTTATTCCCTTGAAAGTCTTGCTCGTATGTACGTAAATGAGATTGTGAGATTGCATGGCATGTCAGTATCCATAGTTTCGGATCGTGACCCAAGATTTACTTCACGATTTTAGGTTAGCTTGCAAAAAGCTATGGGCACGGATTTACGATTCAATTCGGCATACCATCCTCAAATGGACGGACAATCAGAGAGGACTATTCAAACTCTTGAAGATCTATTAAGACTCTGTGTCCTAGACTTCAAAGGGAGTTGGGATAAGTATTTACCATTGATGGAATTCTCCTACAACAACTGTTATCAGGCAAGTATAGGTATGGCTCCATTCGAAGCATTATACAGACGTAAGTGTCGCTCTATAGTATGTTGGGATGAGGTGGGTGAAGCAACATTGTTGGGACCAGAGTTGGTACGTATTACTACAGAAAAGATCCAAATGATTCGACAATGTATACAAACGGCACAAGATAGACAAAAGAGTTATGCGGATCTTCATCGAAATGACGTGGAATTTAGTATTGGGGATCATGTATTATTGCGTGTTTCTCCATGGAAAGGAGTTACAAGATTTGGGAAGAGAGGAAAGCTCAATCCACGATTTATTGGTCCATTTCAGATTCTTGACCGAGTAAGAAATGTGGCCTATAGACTCGCGTTACCTCTAAGTATGTCTCATGTACATAATGTTTTTCACATATCTGTGCTACGTAAATATGTGAAAGACCCGAACCACGTTATTGAGTTAGAACCAGACGAGATAGCCGAAGACTTAACATACGAAGAGGTACCTGTCAAGATCTTGGATAGGAAGGATCATGTCATACGTACAAAGGTCATACCACAAGTTAAAGTTTTGTGGAGGAACCATGCTATTGAGGAAATGACCTAGGAGTTGGAAACGGAAATGAAAGCGAGGTATCCTCACCTTTTCGAAACATCAGGTATGTGTGTCAATTTCGAGGACGAAATTTCATAAGGAGGGGATGTTGTAAGACCCCAACTTATTATAAATGAAATTAAATTCCTTTATTTATTATTTTGAAATAGTAAGGGTTGATTTGATTAATGTGGTTAGTTATGGGAAAAATGCGCAAATATTTCAAATAAGTAAGTGGTTATAAAATATTCATTGTTATCGGGGAATATTCGTTTGGTCGTGGAATATTCTTACTGTCGGGGAATATTCGCATTTACGACATATGCAAATTTTGTGTGGGCCCCATAACGGAAAGCGATTGGATGAAGAAAATGACAAGTATAAGTTTTTTATAAATAACGGCGTAGTTGTTATCGTTAATAATGTTAAAATACTCGGTGGTTAAAATACAGTAGCACACGGTATTGCACCAATTATTGATTCTTACGTAAGAAGGCACTACTCAATAATTGTTACAGTAATTACTTATTCAATATTTTATTTTATTGATTCAATAATTGCTACGCTGATATTTTATATTATTGTTGTTTTAATAATTATCACTACACAAGATTTTCCATTATCTGATAATAATTCATATTATTTGAATAATATTATTAGATAGCATTATTGGCAATGTCTAGAAAGTTCTGTTTAAGGAGAGGTTTCGTCACCTAATTGTGTGCCAATAAGGAGAAATCCTTATTGGAAAGCCCCCTCTTTCTTGGGAACGGCCCGGTCACAGTATTCATTCTCGTATATTATTTGTGAATAATTAATTATTGATTTATATGATAAGAAAAATATTCATTTTATGTGGATATAAATGGAGAAAATTTTAAAGTGACAATTGTTGAAAAATTGATATTTTATCTTTTCTGTTAAAATAATTCATTTAAATATATTATTATATTATAATAATATAATAATGGTGATATTTTTACAATGAATGTGTGATATATGAATAAATGAGAAAGATTATTTTTTTGTTACAAAAAATATTTAAAACATGTTAAACATATTCGTGGGCCCTATTTCTTGAGTAAAATTTGATTATAGCTTGTAAAATCGTCCGTATGTGGGTTTCAGTCAATTTCTGTTTGGAATTTGGAAAAACTTAAAACTACAAAGTTATAGAGAATTGAATTTCCTATGGAATGGACATAAGATTCGAATTTTTCTGATAAAGGGCTATTTATTATGAATTATTGAAGTTCCGGATTAATTGGTTATTATTTTTTTTTTGGAGTTTTAAGTGATTTTTACATGAAAAAGGTTTTTGTGACTTTTGGTGAGGTGTGTGGCTGATTTTGGACCAAGTTTGTGTGCGTAGGAAATTTAATAAAATATATTAATATTTTATTAAATTTTCTACTTTGGTGTTCTAAGCATTTTCCTATAAATAGGGTGCTTAGGTTAGATTTAAAAATCACACCAGAAATTGAAATCTTCTCTCTCTATATTATCGAGCGTATTATTGTGAGTATTTTGATACTTTGAGTATTGTTATATACTCTGCAAGTTCCTTTCAAATACTATATCCGATATTCCAAATGTAAGTACTATTCTTTCGAGGTAAGGGATGTTATTTTTATTTATAAATGATATTATCTCTTTCAATATCATTATGCCGGAATATTGGTAAGATTTTTCTTGTGAAATTCTTGTCTTTTAGTGTTGGGGTTACTATTCACGTATACGACACTATTCACGAATACGGCACTATTCACAAAAAAATTAATTTTTTGTTTTTTGTCCAAAATATCTATTATGGATACTAGCTTTAATTGTATCCATGTTTTGATCATTCTTGAATTTTACTTCACTATGGTTATTTATGAAGTATTTTTGAACTTGGACTGTTTAAAGTACGAATCCTTATTATTTGTTCTTTTGTTTCACTAGATTCATTTTCTTTAAAATATTTTTTATCATCCTCAGTCCTAAATGATTATATTACTGAATATCTTTGGCCTATAGTGCAAAAATGAATGATTTTCTGATGAATATCTTTGGCCCATAGTGCAAAGATGTACAGGTGTTGAGATGAACATAACCAACTGATGAATATCTTTGGCCTATAGTGTAAAGATGAATATTTGATTCAAGATGTATATTGATTGATGCTACAGAATAAAATATTGATGATAGACTTTTAAATTCATAGATAATAGTAGATTTCATTCTCTACGTAACTCTTCTATGAATTATTATTTCCGCTACGAATATTGATCTGAAACTTGTTGTCTATTATATTCTCTCAGATTTTTCCCTGTTGAAGACTAACGATAATTTGTTCTATATTATCTTAGTCATAATATTCTTTACTGGGCTAGTTGAGCTTACCCTTTTCCTTTTTGTTCTATTTTTCTTCTCATGAGGCGAGAATGTAGCGAGTACTAGTCGGGGTATGGAATGAAGGTTCTAGAAAGTCATTTTAGTAATCCTCACTATTTTGTAAAATAGTGTATCAATAATTGTAATGAGAACTTATTTGAGTGTTGATATTGTCTAGAAGACAATATTTGTTTTTAAAATCACAGTTTATGTGTTGTCATATTTTGCACGACAATTGTATTAATAAAGTTGTAGTTGTTTCTGTACCATGTATTTGACGACTCAGAATGGGTGTTTTATACCTATTTTGGGGGCGTCACATAATTATGCGCTAATAGGTAAAAATCCTTATCGAAAAGCCCCCTCTTTCCTAGGAACGATCTGGTTGTTAATATTGCGAGTTATAATAATGATGAATAAATGTTGTTAAAAATATTGAGGGAATTTTTATGAAGTATTTGTTATAAATTTTGGCTTATTATTTGGACCCTTATTTACCTATTTTTCAAAATAATAGGTAAAAAATTATTCAATATATATATATATATATATATATATATATATTTATTGGTGGGACCCACATTTGATAAAGACACATGTGGGGGAGAGAAATTTTGTAGATTCACGGGTGTTACTATTGTTAAAACTCTCAGCTATGTTGTGTTGTATTTTACACGACAGATGTATAATTAAGTTTGTACTTGAATTTTGTACCATGTATTTGGCGACTCAAGATGGGTGATGTATACCTATTTTGGGGCGTCACATTTGTATTATGTACCATGTATTTGGCGACTCAAAATGGGTGTGTATACCTATTTTGGAGCATCACATTAACATCCTCCTTTTATGTTCTTAATAAAATAATTACCAAGTGGAGAATACTCAAATGATATCACTTGTCCAGAAAATATGAAAAAAAGATAAAAATAATCCATGTTTTGTAAACAAATTATAATAAGATGTGTGTTTTACCAAAGAGAATTAATATTTTTACATGTATTTTTACAGAGAGTTTTACCTTCATGTGAGAAGAAACTATGTGAAAATATTAAAAATACATGTGAAAATAGTGTTATCCTTTTCATAATCATATAATATACTCCCTGTCTCAATTTAATTGTTACTTTTTCCCCCACGAAATTCAATAGTTTAAATACTTTATTGTTCTTAAAAAAATCTTGAATTTTTACTTAAAATATTCAATATTAACCTTTTTTTTAATTGCAATAAAAATGTTAATTGTACGTACTCAATTTATAATGGATGAGTTGGTATAAATAAAATTTATGTTATCTTATTTACAATTACATCATAAAGTTTAGTTGGACAATTGTTTAAAGCTATGAGATTGAGGTTTTGAGTTCAAATATTGACTGAAGCAAATTTTATAGTCTTAGTTTGGCTTACTTTACATGTCATTGTCACGTAAGATAGACTCGTCATTATTATATTGCCTAAAATTGAAAGAATTTGTATCAATTTTAAAATTTAAATTGTCTAAATTTAATTATAAAATCAATTACTATCTTATATTTTGAAAAATATAAGATAGTAATTGATTTTATAATTAATTATAAAAAATAACACTATTTTTAGAAAGAAACTTTGCAAATGGGAATATATGATCATGAATATTTCGAATTTTAAACCATAACTTCAGCATGTTCTGTAGTAACTTTAAGTTGATCAAATTAATTTTTTAATTTTTTAATTGTTTCATTGTTTCATTGTTCATATTTGTAAATTGACTTGGTAATTTTTGAGAATTACTAATTTTTACTTTTTTTTTATAAAAAAAGAATAACTTATAAGTTATTTTAAAATAAATAAATTTGACGGAATGTAAAGAATCTTTTACACTTATCTTTATCTTTATTATATATAAAGCCCCCAGGTAAGGTTGGTGATTTTCACACCTCTTCCCCCCCTCTTTCACCCCAACTCTTGATATATTCCAATTTTATCGTTTTTAATTTTATTTTTTTTCTTTTTATTTGGTACTCTAAATTTTTTATTTTTTTTATTTTACCCTCATAATTTACACACACTAAATGTGTTTACCATCGTGTGCTAGTTTTAAAAATCTCCACAACTTATTTTAACTTAATTTTTGATTTATAAGTTAAAATAGTACCAAAATAATTTTATTTATAAGTCACAACTGAAGGTAATTTACAAGTCATTTTAAAAGTTAGTAGCTCTCTATGAGACCCCAGATTTTATGAATAAAGATTTAAATTTCTCGAAATATTTTTTTGAATATTATAGAATGAATTTGATATAATGTTATAGTTGTGGGTAATATTTATAACTTTTGCAAAGTATGCAAGTTGTTATATAATATTCAATTCGTCGGAAAAATAATCGTATTAACAGGGAATATTCGTACGACGACACAATCATTGGTGGACCCTACAATGGAATTATTGTCGGATTGAGAAAACGACAAAAATATTTTTATGAAAATAACCGCGTAAGTTTTACCGTTAAAACCGCTGAACTACTTCAGTAGTAAAGTAAAAGAATACGCGTCTGGCATTAGTTGCATAGTAGCACCAGTATTGATTATTGATGCTTACATTAGAAGTCACTCGCTTTTTTTTAATTATTGCTTCAGTAATTGTTGCATAGTATCTCACGTTATTTGATTCAATTATTGTCGATATTTTATATATTATTAAATCAATAATTGAGATGACAGAGTTATTAATATTATTATTTGCAATATTAACGATGTCTAGAAGTTCTGCCAAGTAGAGGTTTGGTCACCTAATTGCGTGCCAATATGGAAAAATCCTTATTGGAAAGCCCCTTTTCCTCAGAAACGACACAGTCGATTAATATTGTGAATTATAATAATGATGATAAATATTGTTAAATATATTGAGGTGTCTTTTTATGAAGTCACGAAAGTTTATATATATATATATATATATATATTATTTTTATTTATTAGTATTATTAATGTAATAAAATGTAAAAACTTTTTATATAAAAATGTAATACTTTTATAAAGTTATTTGTTTTATTAGATAATAATTAGAATATAATATAATTTATTATGCATAGTATTTTGCATAGTAAAATCTTTTTATATAAAACATAATACTTTTATAAAGTTATTTGTTTTATTAGACAATAATTAGAATATATTATATTTTATTATGATAGTGTTTTGCATAGTGTATGCATAGTGTTTTGCATAGTAAAATCTTTTATATAAAAATGTAATACTTTTATAAAGTTATTTGTTTTATTAGATAATAATTAGAATATATTATATTTTATTATGCATAGTATTTTCATAGTGCTGCGATAGTGTTTTGCATAGTAAAATCTTTTATATAAAATGTAATACTTTTATAAAGTTATTTATTTTATTAGACTATAAATAGAATATATTATATTTTATTTAAAAGATTTTGTTTTATTAGAATAATTTTTTAATACTGCATAGTAAATCAATATGGACCGTCCATTTAAAAGTAAATCAATCTGGACCGTTCATGAATTAGTTATTATTCAGTCCATTCTCCTATAAATAGAAGCTCATTCCTTCATTATTTCTTACAAATTCACTGAAACTCTAGAGAGAGAAACTATAGAGAGAAATAAGAAATGTATTCTGCTACCCCACTTTTCTAATATCCAGTTCTTCTAAGGTAAGGGATATTATTTGTTGTACTCGTAAGGGGTATTATTTCTTTCGTATTCATGAAGAGAACTTCTGTTATTTCATTCTTTATTATTCTGTTGGAAAAACCTGTATACGCGGGTTACCCTATACTTTGTGAAATTCTTTTGTTATTCCATTCTTTATCATTATGTTGAATAACTTTGTACATCTGAATCTGCATACATGGTGAAATTCTTCATTATTCCATTCTTTATTATTATGTTGGAATAACCTATCTATCTGAAAGTACCACATACATGGTGAAATTCTTCATTTATTCCATTCTTTATTATTTTGTTGGAATATCTTGTCTGCGGCGCTTACTTGATGACTTCGGTTTACATTATTTATTATTCTGCTGGAATATTCTCGTACGTGCGCGTTTACGCATGTGACCTAGTTCCATTAATTATTATTCATTGGAATAACATGTGTCTGCATATGCGATTATCGCATTTACGGTGATTTCTCGTTGTTATTCCATTCTTTATTATTCTGCTGGAATATCCCGCTTGGGTCGTAATTTTGCCTCGACTGGTTCCGTTCTTTATTATTCGCTTTAATATCATATCTCGTAAGGTTTATGCATGACCGGTTCCATTCTTTATTATTCATTGGGAATAACTCATCTGTTCGATCTATCGCACGCGTGGTGAATCCTTCTGTTATTCCATTCTTTATTATTCTGTTGGAATAACCTGTCTATGTGGATTACCACATGCATGGTGAATGATCCTTTGTATTAATTCATTATTAAATTATGCAAATGATCTGTATACGTGGATTACCGCATAGCGGGCGAAAATCCATTTGCAGTTTCATATATTCTATTATACTCAGTTGGTTAAAGTTTTGACTTCTATACTCCATGAAATTAGTGGATTATCCTTGATATTTGCGCTTCATCCAGTATCTTTTCATGAAAATATTCTTCTGAGCATTCTTGAATTTTACTCTACAAAGCAGTATCATGTTGACAATTTGGACGTTATTGAATTCTGGATAAATTAATTCTTGAACTTGTTTTATTAGATTCTTATATCATTGTCATCATCCTCATGCTTATATTATGTTGAAAGTGATCTGTGACCTGTTGTGTATAGATGGACTTGGTATGATTATAACCAGGGATTATTCGGTATAATCATTACCGTAATGTTACAAATGATGTGATAAAAGTCCTCATTGGCCCGTAGTGCATTGATGGACAGTTGTTGGCATGATCATGACCATTGATGAATACACGAATATCCTTGGCCCGTAGTGCATGGTTAATTTATGGTTGTGATACTAATGAATATCCTTGGCCGTAGTGCAGGGATGATGTGGATTATTTATTAAGCTGAGTCTCAACGATAAAAGTGATGAAAAACCTTTTTAAATCATAAAAGATAGTAGATTTTATTCTCTACTTGACTCTTTTAATAGATTGTTTGTTCCGCTGTAGTTAAACTTGATGTTTGTTATATTTTATCAGTTTAACATTGTTGAAGACTAATGATAATTTATTCAACATTATCTTTGTCATAATATTTCTTACTGGGCTAGTTGAGCTCACCACTTTCTTTCACTGTTCTCTTCAGGAAATGAGAACGTAGCCGGGACTAGTCGGGGAACGGAGTGTCGATCCAGATGATAGCATTAGTAGTCCTCACTATTCTATGAAATAGTGTGTTAATAAATGTAATGAGGACTCCATTGAGTGTGGATATTGTCTAGATGACAATATTCTTATTAAAATTCTCAGTTTATGTTTTGTCGTATTTTACACGACAGTTGTATTGTTAAGTTGTATTTGTATATTCAGTACCTTGTATCTGGCGACTCAGAATAGGTGATGTATACCTATTTTGGGGGCGTTACAATTGGTATCAAATCTTAGGGATATGATCCCTGGCTGAGATGTGAGATAAGAACTAGGAGGGGAGAGACAGGGAATTCTTTCGCTAGTATGACCTACTTAAGTTTATTTGATATTTAATTGGTCGGTCAGAGTATGGGGATAATATATGATATGTTAATTAACCCTTGTTTTGTGGTAGTATTTGAAAATGACATCCGAGAATGTTGAGAATATCAATGGAGCACAAGAGACCGTTGAGTCTCCACAGATCAATAATCAGGATAATGTGCATCAGGAAGGTGACAATCCTCATGCAAACAACAACACTGACCAAATGATGAATGATGGAATGTTCAGAGGCTTTATGCAATTCATGCTACATCAGGCAAGAGCGGCTCCTGTCCAAAATGCAGGTAGAAACACTGGCAACTCTTTGACGGTCACCGCTAAGCAGTTCAAGGAACTGGGACCACCAGAGTTTTTTGGAGAGCCAAAATCACTTAAGGCGGAGACGTGGATAAAGCAGATCTGTAAGATATTTGATGTCTTGGAATGCTCTGAGGAGCAAAAGGTTCCCTTTGCCACCGGCCATGTTTCGAGAAGCAGGCGCGATTATTGGTGGGAATCTATAAATGTACTGACTGGCGACGACAAGATGTCTTGGGAGAAGTTCCAAGTGTTGTTCAACGATAAGTATTTTTCCGAAAGTATTCGTCACATGAAGAAGTTGGAGTTTATCAAGTTGGAGCAAAACAATATGACCGTGTCACAGTACGAGGCTAAGTTTGCCGAGTTGTCTCGGTTCGCATCCCACTTGGTTGATAATGAGGAGAGAATGACACGAATGTTTCTAAGAGGTTTGAAACCCGAGATACGTAATATCTTATCTCTCATAAACCGTGTTTCAGATTCGATGTTTTAATAGGGCTCGCTTATTGGAGCGCGATAATGAGTCAACCCAACCAAAAGAGAGCAAATGAAAATGATAATACCAAAGATGATAGCGATCATCGAAGCGGTGATAATAAACGTGGAGGGAATCAACATGCCAAAAATGGTAACCACTTCGGTGAGAATCATGGCCAAAACAATAGGAATGGACATTTCAAGAAGAGGATATTCAACAATGATGGAAAGATGTCAGCACCAGCACACGTTATTAAGGAAGGAGAACGACCACCTATCATATGCTTCAAATGCGGAGGGGAGAGACACATCAGTCCAAACTACGTGATGCCGTCCAAAGCATGTTATAATTGCGAAAGAGAAGGTCACCTAGCTCGATTTTGTCATTCAGGGAAGTCAAGTCCAGCTGGGACGGTGGCACCAAAGGTGGATACGGATAAAATAAAGTCGATGGTTTCAGGTAGAGCGTTTTTCGTGACTTCTCAAAAAGCGAGTAACTTGAACAAAGTTAGCACGGGTTAGTTAATTATAAATTCTTGTGAAGTCTATACCTTATTAGATACTGGTTCTACCCATTCTTTTATCTCTCTTGCTTGCACTCAACGTTTATATTTGACCCCAGAGAAGTTAGACTTAGACTTATTGGTTAAAACTTCATTAGTAGAAACCTTCGTTACCTCCACTGTTTATAAATCTTGTTGATTCAAATCGACACTTTCACGTTACCTGTCGATCTTATCTCTTTGAAAATACTTGCCTTTGATGTGATTTTAGGAATCGATTGGTTAACTACTCATCATGCTAAAATTGATTATTTTCGTAAGGTTGTTAGCTTTTATATTCCTAACCAACTTCGTTATACAAATTCAAGCAACCAAACCACTAAAGTCAATCATTGTCATATCGAAGCCATAAGTAAAGAGCCCCAACCTTTCACCGGTGACTTCCAAGTCTTGGAATACACCGCCGTAATATCCGTAGGGACGCCGTGAATAACGGTGGCAAGTTGATAGGTATCAATGTGACGTGCTATCCAAGTCTTGGATGAGAGTCACAGTTTTGAATGACATTTCTATTATTAATAAATTTCCTGACGTATTCTCTGAAGACTTTCTAGCCTACCCCTAGAGCGTGAAATCAAAGTTTGTATTGACCTCAGTACAAAACCCATTTCTTAAACCCTCAAATATTTCTTCAACCAAAATGAACGTAACATGCGCCAAAGACGTTGGCTCGAGCTGTTGAAGATTGTGATCATACCATTCAATATCATCGTGGAAGAGCAAACGTTGTGACGCCCCCAAAATTAGGTATACATCACCCATCTTGAGTCGCCAGATACATGGTACAAAATATAAATACAACTTAATTATACAAACGTCGTGTAAAAATACGACAAAACATAGCTGAAAGTTTTAATAAGAATATTGTCATCTAGATAATACTCACACTCAAAGGAGTCCTCATTACATTTATTGTCACACTATTTAACAGAATAGTGAGGACTACTAATGCTATCATCTGGACCGTCACTCCGTTCCCCAACTCGTCCCAACTATATTCTCATTTCCTGAAGAGAACAGTGAAAGAAAGGGTGAGCTCAACTAGCCCAGTAAAAAATATTATGACTAAGATAATGCAGAATAAATTATCGTTAGCCTTTAACAAAGTTAAACCGATACAATATAACAAACATCAAGTTTAATCTGCAATGAATAAGCAATCCATTAAAAGAGTCAAGTAGAGAATAAAATCTACTATCTTCTATGATTTAAAAGGTTTTTCATCACTTTTATCGTTGGGACTCAGCTTAATAAATAATCCACATCATCCCTACACTACGGCCAATGATATTCATTAGTATCACAACCACAAATTATCCATGCACTACGGGCCAAGGATATTCGTGTATTCATCAATGGTCATGATCATGCCAACAACTGTCCATCAATGCACTACGGGCCAATAAGGACTTTTACCACATCATTTGTAATATTACGGTCACAATTATATCGATTAATCCCGGTTCATAATCATACCAAGTTCATCTATGCACTACAGGCCACAGATGACTTTCAACATAATATAAACATGAGGATGATAACAATGATATAAGAATTCAATAAAACAAGTTCAAGAATTAATTTATCCAGGAATTAATAACGTCCAAATTGTGAACATGATACTTCTTTGTAGAGTAAAATTCAAGAATGCTCAGAAGAATATTTCCATGAAAAGATACTGGATTAAGCACAAATATCAATGATATTCCACTAATTTTATGTAGTATAGAAGTCAAAACTTTAACCAACTGAGTATAATAAAGAATGGAATAACAAAAGAAATCACCAAGCATGAGATAGACCGCAGAGACAGGTTATTCCAACAGAATAATAAATAACGGAACCAGGTCAAGCGAAATTTGTACCGACACGATATTCCAACACAATAATAAAGAATGGAATAACAACAGAAATCACCATGCATGCGATAGATCGCATGCATAAAAGTTATTCCAATGTAATAATAATTAATGGAACCGTGTCAGCGTAATACGCACCGATGTGATATTCCAAATGTAATAATAATGAATGGAATAATGTAAGAATTTCACCATGTATGCGGTATTGTGATATACAAAGTTATTCCAACATAATAATAAAGAATGGAATAATAAAAGAATTTCACCAAGTATAGGGTAGCGCATAGCGTATACAAAGTTATTCCAATGTAATAATAAAGAATGGAATAACAAAAGTTCTCTTCATGAATACGAAAGAAATAATACCCTTTACGAAGTACAACAAATAATATCCCTTACCTTAGAAGAAACTGGATATTGGAAAAGTGAGGTAGCAGAATACTTTTCTTCTTTCTCTCTATAGTTTCTCTCTCTGAGTTTCAGTGAATTCGTAAGAAATAATAAAAAAATAAGCTTCTATTTATAGAGAATGGACCTAATAAGAACTATTCATGAATGGTCCGTAATGATTTACTTTTAAACAGACGGTCCATATTGATTTACTATGCAAAGATTAATAAAATATTCTAATAAAATAAAATCTTTTAAATAAAATATAATATATTCTATTTATAGTCTAATAAAATAAATAACTTTATCAAAGTATTCTTTTTTTATATAAAAGATTTTACTATACAAATACTATCTGCAGCACTATACAAACACTATGCATAATAAAATATAATATATTCTAATTATTTTCTAATAAAACAAATAACTTTATTAAAGTATTCTCGCTTTTATAAAAAAAGATATTACTATACAAACACTATGCAAAGACTATGCAAACACTATGCATAATAAAATATAATGTATTTTAATTATTGTTTAATAAAACAAATAACTTTATAAAAGTATTCGATTTATATAAAAAAATTTACTATACAAAACATTATGCATAATAAAATATATTATATTCTAATTATTATCTAATAAAACAAATAACTTTATAAAAGTATTCATTTTTATATAAAAGTTTTTTCTGCTTTTATTACATTAATAATACTAATAAAACAAAATTTATTTATTATATATATATATATATAGACTTAGTGACTTCATAAAAAGACACCTCAATATATTTAACAACATTTATCATCATTATTATAATTCACAATATTAATCGACTGTGTCGTTCCTGTGAAAGAGGGAGCTTTCAATAAGGATTTCTCCCTATCATGCCCTTGATTAGGTGACCAAACCTCTCATTGCGTAACTTCTAGACATCGTTAATATTGTAAATAATAATATTAATAACTCTCGCTATCTCAATTATTAATTTAATAATATATAAAATATCGACAATAATCAATCAAATAACGTGAGATACTATGCAACAATTACTAAAGTAATAATTGAACAAAACTGAGTGACTTCTCATGTAAGCATCAATAATCAATACCGTGTGCTACTATGCAACCACGCGTATTACTGTACTTTTATTACCGAGTAGTTCATCAGTTTTAAGAGTAAAACTTTCGCCATTATTTTCATAAAAATATTTTTGTCGTTTTCTTAATCCGACAATAATTCCGTTGTGGGGTCCACCAATGATTGTGTCGTCGTATGGATATTCCCCGATAAAAAGAATATTCCCCGATCAATCGAATATTATATAACAACTTGTATACTTTTCAAAATTTATAAATATTACCCACAACTATAATATTATCTCAAATCCACACCATAATTTTGAAAAAAATATTTCGAGAAAATTAAATCTTTATTCGTAAAATTTGGCATTTTACAATCTCCATTGCTTATGAAATTTCGCCCTCGAAATTTATGTACGTACCTGGTATACCGAACAAATGAGGACACTTCATCAGATTCTAACTCTTGAAGTATAACCTTTGAGTGTTGAATATATTTTAAGATTTTAACAGGTACATCTTCATATGTTAAATTATTTGCTATCTCGTCTGGTTCTAAATTAATAATGTGGTTCGGGTCGTCCACATATTTACGTAACATCGATACGTTAAAAACGTTATGAACACGCGACATACTTGGCGGTAAAACGAGTCTATAGGCCACAGTTCCTAGTCGGTCGAGGATTTCAAATGGGCCAATTAAAATCGAGGGTTGAGATAACGCCTTCTTGAACATTCATCAGCTCCAGGTATGTAGTTTGAGCGGCTTTAACTTTATCGATTAAAGTTAATTCTACTCATATATTCGTTATCTTCACGTGGGTCCCTAGAGTCTTTAACTCTATCATCATCATTTGTAAGTTATACAAAATGGGTTTTTGTGTTAACAACATCGCACGCGTAAACGCATACGATCTTCTACTCAACACGTCAACTACTACGTTCGCTCTTCCACGATAATATTGAATGGTATAGTCGTAATCTTCAACAGCTCGAGCCAATGTCTTTGGCACATTATACGTTCGTTTTGGGTGAAGAAATACTTGAGGGTTTTAGAAATAGGTTTTGTACTGGGGTCAATACAAAATTCGATTTCACGCTCTAGGGGTAGGCTAGGAAGTCTTCAAGAATACGTCAGGAAATTTATTAACGATAGAAATATCATTTAAAACTGTGACTCTCATCTAAGACTTGGATAGTACGTCACATTGATACCTATCAACTTGCCATCATCATTCACGACGTCGCCTACAGAAAGTCTGGCGTCGGTGCATTCCACATAAGGAAGTCAACAACGAAAGGATAGGGACTCTTTATTTATGGCTTAATATGACAATGATTGACTTTAGTGGTTTGGTTTCTTGAATTCGCATAACAGGTTGGTTAGGAATATGAAAGCTAACAATCTTACGAAAATAGTCAATTTTGGCATGATGAGTAGTTAACCAATCGATTCCTAAAATCACATCAAGGGCAAGTATTTTCAAAGAGATAAGATCGACAGGTAACGTGAGGGTATCGATATGATTTAAACAAGATTTATAAACAGTGGAGGTAACGAAGGTGTCTCCTAACGAAGTTTCAACCAATAAGTCAAAGTCTAACTTCTCTGGGATCAAATTTAAACAATGAGCGCAAGAAAAAGAGATAAAAGAATAGGTAGAACCGGTATCAAATAAGGTATAGACTTCATAAGCGTTTATGATTAACTTACCCGTGATAACTTCGTTCTGGTTCCTCAATAAACGCTCTCACTTAAACTACCGGCTTTGACTTGTCTAAGACATCCTTTGGCATCACTATCCCAGCTGGACTTGACTTCACTACACGACAAAATTGAGCTAGGTGACCTTCTCTTCCGCAATTGAAACATGCTTTGGATTGCTGCGTACAGTTTGGACGGATGTGTCCCTCCTGTCCGTATTTGAAACATAAGACCGGTGGTCGTTCTTCTTCCTTTGAAACGAGTGCTGGTGTTGTTGTCTTTCCATCGTTGTTGAATCTTCTCTTCTTGAAATTTTCACTCCTATTATTTTGGCCATGATTACCACCGAAGTGGTTACCATTCTTGGCATGATAATTTCCTCCACGATAGTTATTATCGTTGTTCTGATGGTCATTGCTGCACCGAAGACGATTATTATCGTGTTGTTGGTCGTTGCCTTTTGGTTGTGCTGACTCATTATCGCGCTCCAATAACTGAGCCCTATTCACAATATCTGAATATAAACAAAGTTTGTGAGAAATGAGGTATTGACGTATATCGGGCTTCAAACCTCTTAGAAACATTCACGTCATTCACACCTCATTATCGACCAAATGGGATGCAAACCGGGATAACTCTGCAAACTTAGCCTCGTACTGCGATACGATCATATTATTTTGCTCCATTGCTTATCTCAACATTTTCAGATGCCATTTTCAAACACTGTCACAAAACAAGGGTTAATTAACATATCACATATTATCCCTATACTCTGACCGACCAATTAAATACCAAATAAACTTAGGTAGGTCATACTAGAGAAGGAATTCCCTGTCTCTCCCCTCCTAGTTCTTGTCTCACATCTTATCCAGGGATCATATCCCTAAGCTTTGATACCAACTGTGACGCCCCCAAAATTAGGTATACATCACCCATCTTGAGTCGCCAGATACATAGTACAAAATATAAATACAACTTAATTATACAAACGTCGTGTAAAAATACTTAAGAGTTTTAATAAGAATATTGTCATCTAGACAATATCCACATTCAAAGGAGTCCTCATTACATTTATTGTCACACTATTTAACATAATAGTGAGGACTACTAATGTTATCATCTGGACCGTCACTCCGTTCCCCGACTCGTCCCAACTATATTCTCATTTCAAAGAGAACAAAGTGAAGAAAGGGGGTGAGCTCAACTAGCCCAGTAAGAAATATTATGACTAAGATAATGCAGAATAAATTATCATTAGTCTTCAACAATATTAAATTGATAAAATATAATAGACATCAAGTTTAACTGCAGCGGAATAAGCAATCCATTAAAAGAGTCAAGTAGAGAATAAAATCTACTATCTTTTATGATTTAAAAGGTTTTTCATCACTTTTATCGCTGGGACTTAACTTAATAAATAATCCACATCATCCCTGCACTACGGGCAAATATATTCATTAGTATCACAACCACAAATTATTCATGCACTACGGGCCAAGGATATTCGTGTATTCTTCAATGGTCATGATCATGCCAACAACTGCCCATCAATGCACTACGGGCCAATGAGGACTTTTACCACATCATTTGTAACATTATGGTTATGATTATAACGATTAATCCCTGGTCATAATCATACCAAGTCCATCTATGCACTACAGGCCACAGATGACTTTCAACATAATATAAATATGAGGATGATGACAATGATATAAGAATTCAATAAAAACAAGTTCAAGAATTAATTTATCCAGGAACTAATAACGTCCAAATTGTCAACATGATACTTCTTTGTAGAGTAAAATTCGAGAATGCTCAGAAGAATATTTCCATGAAAAGATACTGGATGAAGCGCAAATATCAAGGATATTCCACTAATTTCATGGAGTATAGAAGTCAAAACTTTAACCAACTGAGTATAATAAAGAATGGAATAACAAAAGAAATCACCAAGCATGCGATAGAGACCGCCATCAGACAGAAAGTTATTCCAACGAAATAATAAATAAAGGAACCGAGATCAAAGAAATTTGCAATCCACGATATTCCAACAAAATAATAAAGAATGGAATAACAACAGAAATCACCATGCATGCGATAGACCGCACAGATAGGTTATTCCAACAGAATAATAATTAATGGAACCAGGTCAGGCGTAATACGCACCGATAGGATATTCCAACAGAATAATAAAGAATGGAATAATAGAAGAATTTCACCAAGTATAGGATAACCCGCGTATACAAGTTATTCCAAAAGAATAATAAAGAATGGAATAACAAAAGTTCTCTTCATGAATACGAAAGAAATAATACCCCTTATGTGACGCCCCCAAAATAGGTATACATCACCTATTCTGAGTCGCCAAATACATGGTACAGAATACAAATATAATCTTTAATATACAACAAGAAAGCTGTGAGTTTTAATACAAATATTGTCTTCTAGACAATATCCACTCTCACAATAAGTTCTCATTATATTTATTGTCACACTATTTAACAGAATAGTGAGGACTACTAATACTATCATCTGGACCATCACTCCGTTCCCCGACTAGTCCCAGCTACGTTCTCATTTCCCTGAAGAGAACATGGAAAGAAAGGGTGGGCTCAACTAGACCATAAAGAAATATTATGACTAAGATATGCAGAATAAATTATCATTAGTCTTCAACAGTGTTAAACTGATAAAATACAATAGACATCAATTTTAATTGCAGCGAAACATGCAATCCATTAAAAGAGTCAAGTAGAGAATAAAATCTACTATCTTCTATGATTTAAATTTCCCAAAAAAAAACATCTTCACGCTTCAGATGAATAATACTTTCGTGAATAGTAACTCGTGAATAGTAATTCATGAATAGTAACTCGTGAATAAGAACTCATGAATAAGTAACCCCGACATGAAAAAGTTCCAAATTTGATAAAAGTTCCAACCAATATTTCAAAGATAATGATATTGAAGAAATAATATCATTTGAGAAGAAAATAACATCCCTTACCTCGAAAGATTAGTACTTCTAAATTTGGAATACCGGTATAGTCTTTGAAGGAACTTACAGATCCTAACAATACTCAAAGTATACTCAAAATACTCACAAGAATACGCTTCGATAATATAGAGAGAAAAACTTCAATTTCGGTGTGATTTTCAATTCTAACCTAAGCACCCTATTTATAGAAAATGCTTAGAACACCAAAGCGAAAATTTAATAAAATATTAATATATATTATAAATTTCCTTAGCCCATCTTTGAAGATCTGATTTCAGCAATTAATATCACATGTTAGCCCACTTAAATGCAAAAAAACGTTTTTCTTTAAAAATAATAATTAAAACTTCCAAAAATCAATTATTTTGAGACTTCTAACTTCAATAATTCACAATAAATAGCCCTTTTATTAGAAAATTCGAATCTCGCTTTTTTTATAGGAAATTCAATTCTCTACAACTTTGCGTAAAAAAAAAGTTTTTCCGAATTCCAAATGTAAATTGACCAAAATCCACAAACCAGGCGATTTTACAAAAGCTATAATCAAATTTCAAATCGAATAAATGGGGTCCACCAACATGTTTAACATGTTTTAAACATTTATTGCAACAAAAATACTCTTCCTCCTCGTATACTCATATATCCCACATTCGTTGTAAAAATATCACCATTATTATATTATTAAAATATAATAATATATTTAAATGAATTATTTTATCGAAAAAGATAAAATTTCAATTTTCAACAATTGTCACATTAAAATTTTCTCCATCTATATCCACATAAAATCAATATTTTCCTCATCATATGAATCAATAATTAATTATAATCTTTAATATATAACAAGAAATAATACCCTTTATGTGACGCCCCCAAAAATAGTATACATCACCTATTCCGAGTCGCCAAATACATGGTATGCAATACAAATATAATCTTTAATATACAACAAGAAAGTCATGAGTTTTAATACAAATATTGTCTTCTAGACAATATCCACTCTCACAATAAGTTCTCATTATATTTATTGTCACACTATTTAATGTAATAGTGAGGACTACTATCTACTATCATCCGGACCATCACTCCGCTCCCCGACTAGTCCCAACCAAGCGTTCTCATTTCAAGAGAACAAAGAAAGAAAGGGTGAGCTCAACTAGACCAAGAAGAAATATTATTATGACTAAGATAATGCGAGAATAAATTATCATTAGTCTTCAACAATGTTAAATTGATAAAATACAATAGACATCAATTTTAACCTGCAATGAACATGCGATCCATTAAAAGAGTCAAGTAGAGAATAAAATCTACTATCTTCTATGATTTAAATTTCCCAAAAAAACATCTTCACGCTTCATGAATAGTACTCGTGAATAGTAACTTCGTGAATAGTAATTCATGAATAGTAACTCGTGAATAGTAACTCATGAATAGTAACCCCCATACTTGAAAAAGTTCTAAATTTGATAAAAAGTTCCAACCAATATTTCAAAGATAATGATATTGAAGAAATAATATCATTTGAGAAGAAAATAACATCCCTTACCTCGAATGATTAGTACTTCTAATTTGGAATCTACAAGTGTATAGTCTTTGAAGGAACTTGCAGACCGTCTAACAATACTCAAAGTATACTCAAAATACTCACAAGAATACGCTCGATAATATAGAGAGAGAAAACTTCAGTTTCTGGTGTGATTTTCAATTCTAACCTAAGCACCCTATTTATAGGAAAATGCTTAGAACACCAAAGCGGAAAATTTAATAAAATATTAATATATATTATAAATTTCCTTAGCCCATCTTTGAAGATCTGATTTCAGCAATTAATATCACATGTTAGCCCACTTAAATGCAAAAAAATGTTTTTCTTTAAAATAATAATTAAAACTTCCAAAAATCAATTATTTCGGAGCTTCAGAACTTCAATAATTCACAATAAATAGCCCTTTTATTAGAAAATTCGAATCTCGCTTTTTTTTATAGGAAATTCAATTCTCTACAACTTTGCAGAAAAAAGTTTTTTCAATTCCAAATGAAATTGATCAAATCCACAAATCCAAGCGATTTTATTTTACAGTATAATCAAATTTCACTAATAAATGGGGTCCACCAACATGTTTAACATGTTTTAAACATTTATTGCAACAAAAATACTCTTCCTCCTCGTATACTCATATATCCCACATTCGTTGTAAAAATATCACCATTATTATATTATTAAAATATAATAATATATTTAAATGAATTATTTTATCAGAAAAAGATAAAATTTCAATTTTCAACAATTGTCACATTAAAAATTTTCTCCATCTATATCCACATAAAATCAATATTTTCCTCATCATATGAATCAATAATTAATTATAATCTTTAATATACAACAAGAAATAATACCCCTTATGTGACGCCCCCAAAATAGGTATACATCACCTATTCTGAGTCGCCAAATACATGGTACAGAATACAAATATAATCTTTAATATACAACAAGAAAGCTGTGAGTTTTAATACAAATATTGTCTTCTAGACAATATCCACTCTCACAATAAGTTCTCATTATATTTATTGTCACACTATTTAACAGAATAGTGAGGACTACTAATACTATCATCTGGACCATCACTCCGTTCCCCGACTAGTCCCAGCTGCGTTCTCATTTCCTGAAGAGAACAGTGAAAGAAAGGGTGAGCTCAACTAGACCAGTAAGAAATATTATGACTAAGATAATGCAGAATAAATTATCATTAGTCTTCAACAGTGTTAAACTGATAAAATACAATAGACATCAATTTTAACTGCAGCGGAACATGCAATCCATTAAAAGAGTCAAGTAGAGAATAAAATCTACTATCTTCTATGATTTAAATTTCCCAAAAAAAACATCTTCACGCTTCATGAATAGTACTCGTGAATAGTAACTCGTGAATAGTAATTCATGAATAGTAACTCGTGAATAGTAATTCATGAATAGTAACTCCAAACATGAAAAAGTTCTAAATTTGATAAAAGTTCCAACCAATATTTCAAAGATAATGATATTGAAGAAAATAATATCATTTGAGAAGAAAATAACATCCCTTACCTCGAAAAGATTAGTACATCTAGTTTGGAATAATAGGGTATAGTCTTTGAAGAACTTAGCACCGCCTAACAATACTCAAAGTATACTCAAAATACTCACAAGAATACGCTCGATAATATAGAGAGAGAAAACTTCAATTTCTGGTGTGATTTTCAATTCTAACCTAAGCACCCTATTTATAGGAAAATGCTTAGAACACCAAAGCAGAAAATTTAATAAAATATTAATATATATTATAAATTTCCTTAGCCCATCTTTGAAGATCTGATTTCAGCAATTAATATCACATGTTAGCCCACTTAAATGCAAAAAAACGTTTTTCTTTAAAATAATAATTAAAACTTCCAAAAATCAATTATTTGAAGCTTGAACTTCAATAATTCACAATAAATAGCCCTTTTATTAGAAAATTGAATCTCGCTTTTTTTTATAGGAAATTCAATTCTCTACAACTTTGCGAGAAAAAAAGTTTTTCCGAATTCCAAATGCAAACCGGCCATCAAATCCACAAGCCAAGCGATTTTACAAAGCTATAATCAAATTTCAATAATAAATGGGGTCCACCAACATGTTTAACATGTTTTAAACATTTATTGCAACAAAAATACTCTTCCTCCTCGTATACTCATATATCCCACATTCGTTGTAAAAATATCACCATTATTATATTATTAAAATATAATAATATATTTAAATGAATTATTTTATCGAAAAAGATAAAATTTCAATTTTCAACAATTGTCACATTAAAATTTTCTCCATCTATATCCACATAAAATCAATATTTTCCTCATCATATGAATCAATAATTAATTATAATCTTTAATATATAACAAGAAATAATACCCTTTATGTGACGCCCCCCAAAATAGTATACATCACCTATTCCGAATTACCAAATACATGGTACGTAATACAAATATAATCTTTAATATACAACAAGAAAGGCATGAGTTTTAATATAAATATTGTCTTCTAGACAATATCCACTCTCAATAAGTTCTCATTATATTTATTGTCACACTATTTAACGTAATAGTGAGGACTACTAATACTATCATCTGGACCATCACTCCGCTTCCCAACTAGTCCCAAATGCGTTCTCATTTCACGAAGAGAAATAAAGAAAGAAAGGTGAGCTCAACTAGACCAAGAAGAAATATTATGACTAAGATAATGCAGAATAAATTATCATTAGTCTTCAACAGTGTTAAACTGATAAAATACAATAGACATCAATTTTAACTGCAGCGGAACATGCAATCCATTAAAAGAGTCAAGTAGAGAATAAAATCTACTATCTTCTATGATTTAAATTTCCCAAAAAAAACATCTTCACGCTTCATGAATAGTACTCGTGAATAGTAACTCGTGAATAGTAATTCATGAATAGTAACTCGTGAATAGTAATTCATGAATAGTAACCCCGACATGAAAAAAATTCCAAATTTGATAAAAGTTCCAACCACTAATATTTCAAAGATAATGATATTGAAGAAATAATATCATTTGAGAAGAAAATAACATCCCTTACCTCGAAGATTAGTACTTACTAATTTGGAATAACGGGTATATAGTCTTTGAAGGGAACTTACTGCCTAACAATACTCAAAGTATACTCAAAATACTCACAAGAATAAACTCGATAATATAGAGAGAGAAAACTCAATTTCGGTGTGATTTTCAATTCTAACCTAAGCACCCTATTTATAGAAAAATGCTTAGAACACAAAAGCGTAAAATTTAATAAAATATTAATATATATTATAAATTTCCTTAGCCCATCTTTGAAGATCTGATTTCAGCAATTAATATCACATGTTAGCCCACTTAAATGCAAAAAAACGTTTTTCTTTAAAATAATAATTAAAACTTCAAAAATCAATTATTTGAAGCTTCTAACTTCAATAATTCACAATAAATAGCCCTTTTATTAGAAAATTCGAATCTCGCTTTTTTTTTTATAGGAAATTCAATTCTCTACAACTTTGCGAAAAAAGTTTTTCAAATTCCAAACGTAAATCGATCGAAATCCACAAACAGGCGATTTTACGTTTATAATCAAATTTCATCGAATAAATGGGGTCCACCAACATGTTTAACATGTTTTAAACATTTATTGCAACAAAAATACTCTTCCTCCTCAGATACTCATATATCCCACATTCGTTGTAAAAATATCACCATTATTATATTATTAAAATATAATAATATATTTAAATGAATTATTTTATCGTAAAAGATAAAATTTCAATTTTCAACAATTGTCACATTAAAATTTTTCCATCTATATCCACATAAAATCAATATTTTCCTCATCATATGAATCAATAATTAATTATAATCTTTAATATACAACAAGAAATAATACCCCTTATGTGACGCCCCCAAAATAGGTATACATCACCTATTCTGAGTCGCCAAATACATGGTACAGAATACAAATATAATCTTTAATATACAACAAGAAAGCTGTGAGTTTTAATACAAATATTGTCTTCTAGACAATATCCACTCTCACAATAAGTTCTCATTATATTTATTGTCACACTATTTAACAGAATAGTGATGACTACTAATACTATCATCATCGGACCATCACTCCGCTTCCCCGACTAGTCCCAAATGCGTTCTCATTTCACAAGAGAACAAAGGAAAGAAAGGGTGAGCTCAACTAGACCAAGAAGAAATATTATGACTAAGATAATGCGTAATAAATTATCATTAGTCTTCAACAATGATTAAACCGATAAAATACAATAGACATCAATTTAAACTGCAATGAACATGCGATCCATTAAAAGAGTCAAGTAGAGAATAAAATCTACTATCTTCTATGATTTAAATTTCCCAAAAAAAACATCTTCACGCTTCATGAATAGTACTTTCGTGAATAGTAACTTCGTGAATAGTAATTCATGAATAGTAACTCGTGAATAAGAACTCATGAATAAGTAACCCCGACATGAAAAAGTTCCAAATTTGATAAAAAGTTCAAACCAATATTTCAAAGATAATGATATTGAAGAAATAATATCATTTGAGAAGAAAATAACATCCCTTACCTCGAAAGATTAGTACTTCTAAATGAATAACGGGTATAGTCTTTGAAGGAACTCTTGCACCGCCTAACAATACTCAAAGTATACTCAAAATACTCACAAGAATACGCCGATAATATAGAGAGAAAAAACTTCAATTTAAATTGTGATTTTCAATTCTAACCTAAGCACCCTATTTATAGGAAAATGCTTAGAACACCAAAAGCGTAAAATTTAATAAAATATTAATATATATTATAAATTTCCTTAGCCCATCTTTGAAGATCTGATTTCAGCAATTAATATCACATGTTAGCCCACTTAAATGCAAAAAAAAACGTTTTTCTTTAAAATAATAATTAAAACTTCCAAAATCAATTATTTGAAGCTTGAACTTCAATAATTCACAATAAATAGCCCTTTTATTAGAAAATTCTAATCTCGCTTTTTTTTTTTTTATAGGAAATTCAATTCTCTACAACTTTGCGTAAAAAGTTTTCCTATTTCCAAATGTAAATTGACCAAAATCCACAAACCAAGGCGATTTTATAAAGTTATAATCAAATTTCACTAATAAATTGGGTCCACCAACATGTTTAACATGTTTTAAACATTTATTGCAACAAAAATACTCTTCTTCCTCAGATACTCATATATCCCACATTCGTTGTAAAAATATCACCATTATTATATTATTAAAATATAATAATATATTTAAATGAATTATTTTATCGTAAAAAGATAAAATTTCAATTTTTAACAATTGTCACATTAAAAATTTTCTCCATCTATATTCACATAAAATCAATATTTTCCTCATCATATGAATCAATAATTAATTATAATCTTTAATATACAACAAGAAATAATACCCCTTATGTGACGCCCCCAAAATAGGTATACATCACCTATTCTGAGTCGCCAAATACATGGTACAGAATACAAATATAATCTTTAATATACAACAAGAAAGCTGTGAGTTTTAATACAAATATTGTCTTCTAGACAATATCCACTCTCACAATAAGTTCTCATTATATTTATTGTCACACTATTTAATGTAATAGTGAGGACTACTAATACTATCATCCAACCATCACTCCGCTTCCCGACTAGTCCCAAATTCGTTCTCATTTCACAAGAGAACAAAGAAAGAAAGGGTGGGCTCAACTAGACCAAGAAGAAATATTATGACTAAGATAATGCGAGAATAAATTATCATTAGTCTTCAACGATCATTAAACTAATAAAATACAATAGACATCAATTTTAACTGCGGTTTAAACATGCGAATCCATTAAAAGAGTCAAGTAAAGAATAAAATCTACTATCTTCTATGATTTAAAAGGTTTTCATCACTTTTTATCATTTGGGACTCAACAATAAATAATCCACCTCATCCCCTTACACTACTAGCCAGGATATTCATAAGTAAAACAAATAACCAACTGAATCTACCCAGATTATCTAATGGATGCTATTATTATACCAATCTTCTGGTGTAATCTATTGATTGGTTAACAACTCATGAGAATGTATTTGACATGATTGATAAAAATAATTGATGGGCTGATCATTTTTTGAACAACAAAAATAACCGTTGATTTTCGTCAATATCTTATCTAGAAGCAATGCACAACTTGTTATACTACTCAACCTATTGGAATTTAAATAATTAAAGAAGAGAGATAACAGAAACATACAAGAAAATAAATAAATAACATTAGTTCTCAGCTTCATTGTATGAGTTCCAGGAAATCTTACGTGTTTTAAATTTTCAATAAACAGGTAGAAGCTCTTGGTGGTGTTGTAAGTTCGATTGCTAAGAGTGTTGGAGTTAATACAGTAATTGATGTTGGCAGGTCAGGTGTGCTCATATCTTTTTCTTTTACCATTTTATTGCTATTATAAGCTCCCTATTTAGTATATTCATGTAATTCTCTCCCAAGAGTGTAGTAAAACATTAGTATTCTGGTAGTACCAGAATTTGTAGTATAATTTGTAGAATTATCTCGATATAAAGAACTAATTTAGGAAAGCTTGCAACACTGATGTCTTTTGTACTTTAGTAATACTCAATATCCGTAAGTTATCAGGATTTAAAAAGCGACAGCATATTTTAACAAAATTCCAGAATCATAGGAATGTGTTTTGAAAACATTCTTCCAGGAACAGTATTACATTTCCAATTCCCTGGGTTAGTATTACATCTGATGCAATTATTCTTTTAGGGCTATCTTGCACAAGTACTTTCCTTCCAGTACCAGCTTCCTGTAATTGCAATAGATGCCTGTTCTCATCATGGAAGGATAACTAATGCACGTGCAGAGAGAATCAAGAAACATTATGCAGCTAAGCTGCGTAAATCACGGTATAGAAAGAATCAACTGAAATACTATCTTTCTTTCTTTCTTTCTTTCTTTATTTTGAAGAACTTCAAGTCTGATGTACCTTCTGGTCATTGGAATCAAACTTTTACATGTCATTTATGCATGTATGTTACTATGTTGTGCTGAGCCACTAGTTGTTGGGTGCAACCGTGCAAGTCATGCTTTCTGGCGTAGTGGCGTGCTATAGCCTATACACAAACCTTCTTTACTTTCTCTCTGCTTGGCATCTTAGATCTCTAATAGACTTTAGTGCATATATCATACCTTGTAATTGATAACATGTTTATCATCAGATCCGAAGATAGAGGCTTCAGCGTGCCTAAGACAGTTACATGCCGTGTGCTCTCAACTGACACGTTGAAGAAATTGAGTAACTCCTTAATTCATAACAATGATTTTGAGCAGTCGAATCTTTTCCAAAATGATTTTGGAGAATACTCTCGTGGAGAAAATGGTAGAAAATTACCTCCTCAATCAGGTGCAGATGGTGGTTCTTCCTTGCTTCTTGCTGGACTTCATGCTTGCGGGGATCTTTCAGTTACAATGCTACGGTAAGCAGCAACATGTGCATCTATTTTCTCCAATATTCTAAGTTCTTGGAAAAGTATTCTATATCTTGGAAGAGCAACAATGCCATGGAAGGTTTTCAGATCATGTAACGGCAGCGGCCTTGAGGAATAACCTCAAGATCTCTGGTCCAGTCCCATAATTGGGGCCAAACTTACCTACCAAAAAAAAAAAAAAAAAAAAGGGAGTTTGCTGATCATATAAGATTGTGGAAACAGACATACTAGCTGAATATAGTAAAAGTTACAAGGTAAAGGTGATCAGCAGTTCAGCACCAATTGTAGCAGTTTGAAGCTTGAAATGAAACACTGTATTATCTTCAGGCAAGCTATATGACTATTTTTCTCTTCTGCATCAACTGATTTAGAATGAAAAGCTTAGTACGTGTGAGAATTTCAGCTTACAATAGGGCCTTGGTAATACCATTTTCTTGATAAAACTCAACATAACAATGCCTTTTATCCAAACTAGTTGGGATAGGGCGAAAGAATCCTATATGTAAGCATAAAAATAAAGGAGAAAAATAAAAGGATAAAACAGATAAAAATAAGAAAAGAAAAAAATTGAATAAAAGAACAGAAACAGGTGAAAAATTGAAAATAAATAAAATGAAAAAGCATACACAAAGCTAAAAAACTAAAAACAAAGGAAAAAGAAATTTCCAACAGTAAATATTATTTCTTCGAATGCTGCCCCTTTATAATCTCCTTCTTTTGAAAAGGCCAAGGCTTGCTTGTGTAAGAAAAGGCTTACAGATGACAAGACCTTAAGTATTCGACGTTGTCCCAACTTTTTTCGTATCCCCTGCTATTGAATCAGCAACACATTTACCGGAAAGCGCTCTCCCTGTTGCGCATAGCCCTTTCTTGGGCAAGAGACCATAACCATTTGCCGCACTTTCCTTTATGGTATTAGCTTAGCAATAAGAATGGATTCGTTGCATGCAGTTGCAATATCAAAAAGGGGAGGGGAAAGAGGAAGAGAGTATAAGAACAAAATAAAAAATAGGGCATTAGATATGCGTTGTGCAATCCTCCACTGATTCTATCCAAGTCCATATCCTCAATTATTCCCTCCATTTCAAAATTTAAGATCATTATTGACGTTTTGAAAGTCAATTTGAAACATTTTCAAACTCAAAATTGATATAACTTGGTTAATAAAATGATTAATGTTGCAATCTTTCTTAAAAGTAATACTATAAGATTTATTGTCTTATGATTCTAAATATATTATATCAATTTTGAATTTGAAAATGTCTCCAATTCGTTCAAAAAAGCAACAATTATCTTATATTTTGGAACGGAAGGAGTATCTTATGTTTCTTCTCCTTTTACTATTTTTTCCTAATTAATTTTTGGCTTACCCCTTCTGATTCTTATGTTGTCTTGTTGATTACTCCTCTTATTACCGGTGCAAGCTGATTTTGATATAACCAAATCATCTCAACTGTTGTTCCCTAATTTTTTTCCTCAATCAGTGCTATCTCAGCCTTCTTTTTTATACTCCCTCCGTCCCATCCCAGGATAAAAGTTCTAGTTGACTTTTTGCGCATATTAAGAAAGAGGATAAAATGACAAAATTGTCCATATTTAAATTCTCATTTAATTGCATAGTTTTCTGCACATTACTATTGATGCTCCATAAATATGTATAGAGAATAGAAATATAACAATTAATAATAAGGGTATTATAGGCAAATTATTGTAAAAAATAGATCATTTAAGGTAAGTAGACATTTAACTTGGGACTACCTGAAATAGTAATAAAGACTTTTATCTTGGGACGGAGGGAGTACTACATTTGTTACACAAAAAGTGTCCCAATTGCGAATATTAATATATTTTTGTTCCATGAATATTTCTAAAAATAATAAGTTGTTAGTTTAATAATGGGATATGATATTGAAATTATGATGGTAATCTTGAGGATATGGTGTTATTTTATACTACTATCACTAAAAAGTGGACTTTTTTTGTGGAACAAAAAATATTGGTAAATGAGACTCTTTTTGTGAACGGAGGAATACTATTCAACCTAATGTATACCCACATCCATCTTAACATTCTCATTTTAGCAATTTAGATCTTATGTACATGTTGGTTCTTTGTAGCCCAACATTCAGTTCTATATAGCCTTGTTGGCCTCACTGTTGCGCTATAAAATATTTCCTTGAACTTGGTCGGGATTTTATGATTGCACATAATCTGTGATACATCACTGATGTACAATGCCAATTCATTCAACCTGCTATCATTTCTCTTTTCTTGGCTTACATCATCCTCAACATCTCTCCATTTGTGCAAAATATCGATTCCCAAGTATGTAAAGTCATTCATCATGGGCACCCACACCTCTTTTCCCCGACATATTTACTATGCATTCATCGTTGAACACTATCGAACTTGCACTCCATATATTTTGTCTTACTGTGACCATAGCTATAAATTAAATACCAGGCTGGTATATGTCCCATTTTGTTCACTAAAATGGTATGTACCGGTAACGGTGTATACCAGTGTACCATTTCTGATTTGATCAAGTGTTGATGGAGGATAAATATAACTTTTCAATACACTTTATCTATAACAATATATGTTATAATTAATATATATGCACTTTTAGATTTATAATATATATTAAAATTCGTTATATATATTTGTATTTTATATGCTTATGTATTTATATATTTATCAAGCAATATAATTAATATTTTAAGTTAAAGAAAGACTTAATAAGTGACTATTGAACATGCCATAACTCAAAGATTCTCAAAAGTATTGGCAGTGTGGTATTTAATAAGAAAGAGATTTAAAGGAAAGAGTGTAAAAAGTATTGGCAGTGCGAATTCTTGTTTTACAACAGGTAAATTCCGGTATATTCTAACCGGAATGGAACAGCAGTGCATATGTTACCCTTTTTACTAAAAATTCATCTTTACAGTACAGTATTGGCCGGTACGGGATTAATAACTATGACCGTGACAGTCCGACTTAATCTAAAGCTATTAGATCCAATGTACTAATCTATATCTCCAATCTAGAACTAACATATCTTTTAGTCTTATCTATTAATACAAAATCATCAACAAATAACATACAGCAATAAAATGCAACATGACACTTTATTCTGAATATCTTTTGTTATCTCATCCATAACTAATGCAGTTGAGAAATTACTTGATATACCATCACAAGCCTTTGCAAGTATTTGTTCCTTCATACATGTCCTTATTCCCTAATCACATCAGCATACTTGGCATTTGCTTTTTCTTCTCAATATCCCATGAAAGTACCAAAGAGCCCTCCTCGGAACTCTTAGTATACTTATTTAGATCGATGAATTATATAATTTTCCTGATAAGTAAAAGAATATTGTCAAGGATAATTTATGTGAATCTAGAATACGATCTGCTAGAAATATGACATGGATAAATTACATGATAAGGTGCCACTTAGATAGGGATGTGATCCTTAGTAGTGCAGTTGTCTCAAAGTAACTGTGCAAGGCTTTGTTGAGTTGAATTTTGCTCGCTATTGACTATCAAAATTGTACTTTCTTAAAGTTTTGAACAATGAAATGCTCTTTTCCTTTTAATATATTTAATTATAATCCTGGTTATCAAAAAATTTCATCACAATTTCAGATATATCTAATTGGGCTTAGCTGTGTAGTTGGTAGAAGGATGGGTTTATTCTTAGTTCAGATTTAATGACGTGCAAAAATTGTGAACAGCAACAAGAAATTTTCCTTATTACATCTCTCTCTCTCTCTCTCTCTCTCTCTCTAATTTTCTCTTTTAATCCAATATAACTGGTTTTTATTCATAATGTAAATTTATGGTAAATTCGCTATGAATTATTTTTTACGTATATATTTCCAATTCTGGATACAATTTACAAGGTTTATTTATTTATTTATTTTATTTTTAGTGAGCCTATACTATTAGAATTCGATTCTAGGGATATATTTCATCCTAGGGCCTTGGAACCTGATGAAGGGGAACCTAGGGAAACTTACCCGTACTGGCTGATTCCAAATTCTAGCTTCTGCTGAGGGTGGACTCAAACCTATGTCCTTGTGCAGTAAAGGAGGCCTTACCACTAGGCTATTACCTTTGGTTGAACTTAAAAGGACTTTGAAGTTGGAGAATCTATCAATTTAATAGTTAATATTGAATGATGGAAATTTTATGTGTGATAGTTTGTTGATGTTTCATCAGTTGTTATGTTTGAGCTGTTACCTGCTAGTTATGTCATGGAACCCTGGTGGCAAGGTCTTGTTGTAGATATGCTGCCACTTGCAAACAGTGTTTTTAAGTTATTGACCTTGCTATTGATAAATTATCTCCGAAACATCTAACTAGCAAATTTGTCTTTCCTCAGGACTTTCTTGGAGTGTGAAGAAGTTAAAGCAGTGATTAGCATCGGCTGTTGTTATAACTTACTATCTGAGGATTGCATTGAAAATACTGCTGTTCAGTGTGGTTTTCCAATGAGTGAAGGTGTTAAATCTTCTGGCCTAGTACTTGGGAAAAGTTCGCGTGATCTTGCTTGTCAGGTATTTTCAAATCATCTTTTCTGTTAATAATAATGAATATTTTAGGACATTGATTGGACAGTTAATTTGCATTTTGGTAGCTATTTTATGAAGGAGAATTGGAAAGTACTTTGCTCTTTATCAAGCCAATTTTAGCTGTGTTTATTGTTATATTTTTGCAAAACTGCTATAAGAAGGATTATTTTATGCAGAAAAAGGTTGGGAGCTTATTACTGGACCAAATAATGGCCTAGAAACTATTAAGGGAAATGTTTGTGGACTTGTGCTGCAATTGAAATGACAACTGCAGCATTGGCCAGCCAGTGTGCGGGATGAAGAGTGATAGGATATTTAGTTTTTAGAGCATTTTCTTCGATATTTATTATATGAAGTATATATGATGATCAGAGTTCTTTTTACGTACTTTCCAAATATATGGCATTTATTGGCCACCAACTGCTATTTTCTTTCAAAGCTCATGCATTGGTACTTCTACTGCTATAATGTACATCTAATCAGTAATCACATTTTCTATATTTTAACAGAGTGCTGAGAGATGGAGAGGTTTGGGAAATGATGCCGGTCTTCATAATTTTGAGTTGCATGCTTTCCGCGCTGCCTTCCAGATGGTAAATGCTGTTACTGTATAAAAGTGCTGTTGTTTTTGTTTCTTGATTTAAATGTGTCTAGCCGGGACTAAAGTTTGGAATTGGCAAAAATTGGTAATGTGTTGCTCAGCCACTTATCTGCCTCCAAGTCCCACAGTCACTAACTAGTCATGAGTCTTTTGAAGGTACTTTTTCAATATCATCCTGAAATTCTGATAACAAGCCCTGCAATTGGTCGTCAAGGTAAAGCTTTGCGTCGCCAACAGCATCGAAAGATATTAGAGTCTAGTTTGTATCATGAAGAAACTGCAAATCATTCCCTATCCTTACCTCAGGAAAATTGTAAGAAGAAAGGAACTTGGGTTACCATGAGCGCTGAGACTGAATCCGGAAAGAATAAAGGTATAGCTTGCATTTTTCTTTTTGAATCATCCAGAACTTCTATATAATCTAAGTCTGAAAAAAAAATACAGTCCCTCGGCCTTGCATTTAAGAAATGAGGGAGTTATATGTTGTCCAAATTCTACCAGTTGCTGGTTAGATGAGTTGATGAAAGTTTTCAAAGTGATCAGCCTCCATTGTAATATCTGAGTGTGTATTAATGCTTGTTGGGGTTGATATTTTTTCAAAATTTGCACTTTATGACAGCTCTTGGCTGTTTCTTTATAGGTCTCTTGAGAGGAACATAAGATATACTGCGTGGGGTAAGGCAGAACGAGCCAACATGATTCGAGCTTCGATTCGGCTCGACTTTATCGAAAAATCTGAACGAGATTCGGATTCGTTAATAATATGATCCAATTCTGAGTATTAAAAATAGTTCGAATAAAAATATGAGTAGAATCTGAACAAAGTTATACTCGACTCGCTTAAAATTCAAACTACTCAATTCTTGATTGTGATTCGATACATACTAAGTTAATACATATTCGATTAGATGTTCGATACATTCTCTTATAATATATACAAATTTAAATCAAATTAGGATAATTAGTTATTATTTTGTTTTGTTTTTAATTTTAATTGTGATTTTATATTTGTAAAGTATAATAATAAATATATTTTCTCATTTTTAAGTAAAATAACAAATTCAATTTATAATTATATTTATTATAAAACTAGTTATTATGTGGAGACTCGAATTCGAGCTTGAATTTGAAGCTCGCGAGTAGTTTGAATAAATATTCGAGTCGAATCTGAGTAGGATTTTTTAAATATAATTCAATTGAATTTCAATTCAATTCTAGTCTAAATTTATCATTTCGAGTCGGGTGCTTTTATCTTACACTCTTTACACCCTTAAGTATGGGTGCTTTTATCTTACAATCTTTTGCTACTGCTAAATTTGCAGGGCCACACCACACTGATGCCTTACATGGAGTTTCTTTGAATCCAATTATTGGAGTTGAGAAGACTACATATGCTGAGAAATATTTACTTTTTAAGACGTTTAGCGAGTCTGGACTATGTCGTCTTGGTCTCCATGGTTTGAAGGAAATTGATTTGGCTAGACAATGGAATGAATGTGAACCATTTCCTGTAAGTTTATCCTAAACATTTAATCTATTTTACAGTCTGGATATGTAATTATTTAACATGATTTATTAATTAGAAATGTTTGTCATCATCAATGTTAAATCTACATGATGTCATTGACTTCTTATACAATCGTTTTTCTTGCGTCTTGATATCTGCAGTGGTGGTTCTTTATTTTTATTTCGTTCAAATTTTGGGAAGGTAAATTCACCATTTCAGCAGATGTACTATACAGTTATAGCAAACATATGCATATCCGTTGATATAGTCTAATATTATTCAACACGTGAAATTTCATGTCATTTTCTAAAAGTATACATGTTGATCTTGGGACCTATAAATTTTGAGAGGAGATTGGTACAGAGAAGTGTTGAGGGGAGTTTAGGTAACAAGAATCCATCACATGTGATTATGCCATGATGACAGACAAGTTGGTTATGGACTTTACTATAGTCAGTCTCACTGAATGTTTTACTAATTATAGTATTTTAAGCAGCACAGTTATTTTTCATTTCTGAGGAGTGCAAGTATTGGTTATTGACACCAATGTTTTAGGAACTAGATCGAACCGGCAGGTAGGACTGCCCAGACTGGGAACTGGACAACAAAACGTTCCGGTTTTGCCCATTAAAATGGAATTCTCAGAAATTGGTGAAAACTTAAACCAGTGACCTAGTGGTTGGACTCGTAACACCGTTGTGATAACCCAATTTCTCTCTCAAGCATTTTTCCAAACAACTCAAATTTGGGTTAAGGGTATTTTCCAAGTGCTATTGTTCTGGCAATTACATGGATCACATAGTGATATAATTATTAAACCCCATAAATTGCATGTATCCTTTTGAGATCGGAAAGGGTAGCATTGAAATGAAAAAGGAGATTAGAAGCTTTGTGAAGTTTAGCTTTTGGATAACTGACGCAGAGAGAGATAAAGGGTATGGAGATGGAGATTTTGTATTTTTCGAAATGGAGAGAGATGGAGAGATGTTTGAAGATGGGAGAGGTGGCTTGATCTGAGAATGAAATGAGAAAATGTGGATCTTATGAAACCTAAGTCAATAGTCAACTAAGTCAAGACAAATAGTCAAGAGACCTAAGGAAATATTTTATCATACCTTTTTTTCTTTAGTAAAAAAAAGAAACTTTATCATATATGTAAATAGTGATATCATTCAAATGTAATTTAGAGGTATTAGAACCTCTTTAAAAAGATTCTAAATATTTCTTTTGCATATTTAATATATACTCCTATTAAAGTATTTATGAAGTCATTGTTCAATAACTATTCAACCACTAGTTTAATTAGTCATTCATCTAAGCAGTAACTTTTCTGGTTCAATGACCAGTCCAAGTCTGAAAAGTGAAAACATTACTTGACATCTTTAACATCAAGTCTGAAAAGTGAAAAACATTAATTGACACCTTTTAACTTAGAATGGAAAGGAAATTATCCTGCGTAGTCTTGCTTATTCAGGGTACTTAAGACGTAACCGGTAGACATGATATAGACGTGGAATATTGATGTAGGATAAGGTGGGAAGAAGGAATAAGGGTACATATCTCCGCAGAAAATCGGTAAAGAAACACAAAAAGCACACAATTTTAATCTCAAATCAATTCATTCAATAATCTTTAAAATAATGAAGTATTACAAATTACAATTCTTAAATAGAAAACACAATACTTAAGGATCAAGTAAAACCCTAATTTAAAAAGAAACAATCTCTTAATTAAAATCTACTACTATAATTAAAACTCTCCTAATTAAAATCTACTACCATAATTAAAACTTATTGAATATTCTACTAAAATTACATTAATAATCCAATTTTATCCCAAATAACAATACAAAATTAATACTCCTTCCGTCCATGATAAAAAGTCTTTATTACTCCCTCCGTCCGTGATAAAAGTCCTTATTACTATTTTGGGTAGTCCCATGTTAAATGTCCACTTTCCTTTAATAACCAAATTTTTACACAATTTTTCCTATTATACCCTTAACATTAAATATCTCATATTTTTCTTATTCTAATTCTCTCTCCATATTCAATAAGTATAATTAGTTATGTGTTGAAAATATTTTGAATTAAAAAGCTAGAAAGTCACTCTCTCACCTATATTGGAAATGATTAATGACATTATTATGGACAATTTTGTCATTTTATTCATCTTCTTAATATGCGTGAAAAATTCACCGTGACTTTTATCCTGGATGGATGGAGTACTATTTTGGGTAGTCATGTTAAATGTCCACTTTCCTCTAATAACTAAACTTTTACACATTTTTTTTCCTATTACGCTGTAACATTAAATATCTCATATTTTTCTTATTCTAATTCTCTCTCCATATTTTAATAAGTATGGAGTGATAATATTTTGAATCAGAGCAGCTAGAAAGTCACTCTCTCACCTACATTGAAAATAATTAATGACATTATTATGGGTAATTTTGTTATTTCATTCATCTTCTTAATATGCGTGAAAAGTCCACGGGACTTTTATCCCGAAGACTAGGGAGTAATAAATTTCTTGAATTTCTTCTTATCGCATCATTCTCCTCGTCTTTGAAAAAAACTCGTCCTCGAGTTTTGAAATATCAAAGAATAATAAACCACAGTCTGAGAGATGCCTTCCAACAAAACATACGCATCCGAACATTCAATGTCATGAGCACAATTTTTGAGAATAACAATGACATAAATATAATATAATATAATATAGAAATTTGAAGTAGCTTGGGACTCAAATGTATCAACCGGAAAGAGAAAATCAACATGATTGACCTCAATGATGGGGACGGGGTTTTGGGACAACAAATTAATATCACACATACAATTCTCTTACAAAACTCAATCAATTCTAATTATTCAATGTCTCAATATAATGTAGTGCATCACTATTTATAATACTCCTAGACAACTTTCTTGACCTAAATTTGACTCTAATAAAATAACTACAAATTAAAGAAACTAATTAAAATATAACTTCTAATTCATGGGCTTCCAAAATCCTTTTATATTGTTCTAACCAACTTTCACAACCTCGTCCTACATCAGTTCTCTTATGCTAAAAAAAACTCGATTCCGTCGAGTTATGAACATCAACACAAGAACAATAATGTCAGATCACCAAGGAAGTCTTTGCAATCTTCAAATTTGGCATGTCGAGAGCACAAATAAGAGTGAATTTGGTATTACTTTTGATAATAGAATAGATATTAGCACGAGTATTATGGTGCGCATGACAATCCCATAGCCATTTATGCCCTAAGATAATGTGACAAACCTTAAGGGGTAGAACATCACACATAACATATCCTTGAGCTTGTCAATGGAAAAAGTAACCAAACACATCTGGTAACCCGCAACTTTGTATTGGTTATCCATGCAACATCATATGGCTTTGGGTGAGGCTCAATTTTTAGCCCAAGTGTCTTAATTGCTTTCTCAGAGATAACATCTGTACAACTCCCAACATCAATCAAAAGAGAGTTGTCTAATTTGGTAATTGACAAAATACGTGTAAGTATACACGATCAACAAGTAATATAGTAGTAAGTAGAGTATCGTTCACGAGGATTATGCTAATAACATTAACGAAGTACTAACTTTATATCAATTCAATCTTATTTAAATAAATGAATTAAAATTATAAAACTAAATTAAATTAAATAAAACTAAACTACTAAGCAAGGATGGAAATCAGATTTAAAAGTAAAGATTACAATTTCCCTCAATGTATCGTTTAAATTGTCTTTCTTTTCAACTAATCAATAATAATGAATCATTAACTTAGAATTCATAATTATTTAATAACCTTTTTCCAAGTAGTTATGTAAAAATATCTACTCCAATTAAATCACTATATTCCTATATGACATAATTAAGAATAAATTTATTAAGATCAATTCTCAATAAAAGTTACATGTGACAATATTCCTATCCTATACATAAATCAATTATTCAATCCAAAAAATAATCAAGAACACATGTTATCATATTCAGATCTAACCCTAGAATTCATCTAGGTTATATCATAATAATTATTAGCTAGACAACCATCATTAAGCACAAAATATGATAAACGATTCAAATATGATCAACAATAGTCAAAACGAGAGCAAATTAATTTAAACTAATCATTGGGTTCCATTGTAATCTCAATAAAAAGTTAGCTCATATCAAAGTTAAAGAACATCCTCGGATTACAAAAAGAAAAGAAGGGATAAAAGAATAAAATCTGAGATAGCTCAATCCTTCTCCAACATTTGCTCTCCTTGGTGTCTTCCTTCCGTTCCTCCGGAAATCTGATATTCAATCCAAGCTTGCTATGTATGACTATGAATGATCACCCTATCTATGAATACCTCTGAAATCAGCTTTGGGTGTGTATTTATAGCCCTCACGAGCATTCTCTCTTTACTCGCCTAAGGGTGCACTAAGAAAGATTGCTACAACACAAAAGGAAAGAGTATATACACCCATGAATCGTAGATCGGAACTGCCCTCGCCTACTCGCATTGTATCCAACTAGAACTCGACAATTGAAAATATCCTATGTTGTATAGGAATGCACAACACAAGCCTGAAAAATCCACGCACAGCACCAGTGACGCGGCTCTGCCCTATAGCGCTGCGGCGCTGCTTTATAGCGCTACGGCGTTAGGTCTCTGTCCTCCACAGATTGACCAAAAAAACCTGATTTGGTGTTGGAACTTGTTACCTGTTTTCCTATTAGATAACGACTGAATCTCGACTTGGGTTCTTAATGAAAGTTGTAGCCCTGGAAGTGTAGATGAATTTAGGTTTTTGAATCACCTGATTTGAACTTTGGAAACTCAAGTTATGACCCGTTCAAGTTTACTAGTCTGAATAGAAATCCAACTCTAATTAGGATTCGGATTAGCTTTCCATGCTAGAGTTTGAAATAATGTTTGGAGGCCCAAACAAACTCGAATGTTTGCAAACCAGACCATTCTAAAAAGCTTAAGACGTCCTCTAAAAACTTTATGAAGACCACTTTCTCATTCTAAAACACTTAACACCGTCCAAAACTCATTTGAAGCTCTAGAGGTCAATTTGGCTAAAAGCTGGAAATTGCATAAGGTACTCTAATTTGACTAAAATGGAACAAAATAGCTCCAATTTAACTAAAATGCAACCAAATAGCTTCCAACTTCATTTCCTACATAAAAACATATAAAAAGGAGTAGAAAATACTCAAAAACTCACAAATCATCAAGTCAAAAGTACTCAATTTATAGGTATAAAAATCACTCATCAAATACCCCAAAACTTGAATCTTTGTTTGTCTTCAAGCAAAACACTAAGAACAAAACTATAAAAATAAATTTTACTTGGCAACTACCTCGAGCACTGAATCGATAGGAATTTGAACAATGACCTCAAAGATAACTCAAGAACAATTTCAAAAACATGCAACGTCTAATATTTCAACATAAGCATCGGTTTCACATCTACTCCTGACCCTTTAAGTGCATGTGTACTGTGCATCCAAATGTTCAAACTAGCTGTAACTCAGATAAAATCAAATACTTCACAAGAGATTTTCAATCTCACTCTAGAAACTTTATTTTTCACATTAAACTCTGCTAATAAAGGCAAAACATAAATTTAGAGAATCAAAAAGATATTTCAAACAATTAAGCACACTTGAACCCTTCCCAAGTATTTCAAAAAAAAACATTTTCTTATATTTTTTTCTCGTGAGTGCATTTTATACTTCATCTCACTTAAGCTTATAAGTGAGTGCGTTTTACACTCACTCTCACTTGTTTTATCCAACGAGTGCGTTTTACGCTCCATTTCTCTTTCTACATGTATTTATGAATGAGTGCGTTTTACGCTCCATCTCAACTCACCACATGATTCCTTATAACTCGGGAAGGTTCAAAATCAAAAATTTCCCAGATTTCCCCTAAACTTGTGTTAGTGCCTAAATTTCGCTATGAATGATACTCAAATAAAGTTTTAAAGTTTCAATGATATCTCCAATAAGTATTTAATCACAATTTTTTTAAGTCCCAACTAGCTCAACAGATGGATATGTGCTTCAAGTGCAAAAGGATCACCAACAGTGTAAAATCAACTAATAAGTCGAAATCATGATTCTTAATTTCACAAGAGTTAATTTTTTTTTTCATTTTTATCATCGGCCAAAATCAAATACAATCAATCAATTGCTAAAGTTATATCTAAAATAACTATCTAACATGCAAATCTAACAAAATAAACCAAAAACAAATGCATACCAATACCAAATAAAACAAAACAAACACACCCCCAAACTTAAACTAGACATTGTTCTCAATGTTCAAAATAGAAAAAAATTAAAGCAGAGGACTTCCCTGAGAATCGCCTGATTGGCCAAGTCAGCGTCCTCGTTGCCCGCTAAGTTGGGATTGTATTCCATTTTGTTCGCTATTTGATTCCTGAAAATATTTGTCACAACTAATTAAAATGCAATTAAATAAAGTCTAAATAAACTAAAATGCAATCTACTAAAATACAAATTAAACTTGGATTGCCACCCAATAAAAGCTTGGGCTATAGTCGTCAGCCCTACTACTTCATATTATATCCAATTTCCCTTCAAAAATTGAGGAACACGTCTGCCAGGTGCAATTTAACATTCGTAGGCTCCTTCAAACCTAGTTGGCGATTTACATGTCCACTTCTTTCATCCCGTCATGACTTCAAATTTATGCCGACTCCTATGTCACTTATAGCATTGCCGACGAAAAATTGACTACCAATTGTGCACGGGATTGTAAAGCTACCCGGATCCTTGAGCTTTAGCGAAAAAGGCACATGAGACACTATCGAAATCTGCTTATCGACATTGGAACTCAAGGCAGGAGCTAATCCTTCCTTCTTTTCTTGGTCCCCACTCTTCTTCTCCTTTTCAACATCCACATCTTTTGGCACGTCCGTTTGTAGCCTTGGCGCGGGTACTCCATCAGTCTTGGGAACCATGTCGCTGGGCAACGCACCTTGAGGGCGATAGTTAACGGCGTTAACAAGCTGTTCCATTTGGTTCTCAAGATTCCGAATCGACACCTCCTGACTATTCCTCTCATTCAAAGCTATGTACTTGGAAAGAAGTTCCTCCAAGTTTGACATCTTTTCCTCGTGGAGGGGTTTGATTATGAAGTTATGGAGTGTATGATTGACTTGGAGCAAAGGGTTGAAGTTGATTATTATGGCTCCATGAAAAATTTGGATGATTCCCCTAATTATGATGATAATTGTTGGGATAGTCGCTGAAGTTGCCACCATATTGTATTGTCTTGAAACTGAAGGCGCATTGATGACTCAGATTATTTCCAACACAAACTTCACAAATAAATGACACTATGACTAGACTACGCCCATAAAGCGTCAATCTTATTCGTAAACTTTGCAATCTGTGTAGCCAATGCAGAAAATACATCGAGTCCATAAATCCCTGTCACCGTAGGTTGTCATTCTCGTATAAGGCCATGGTGTACCTGCGAAAAAAAATTAAAACAGAAAAATTAAAATGGAAAATAACGTTTAAATTAAGATCAAATTGATTGAAATTAATATTGGAAAAAAATTTATTAGAATAACTCCCCGACAACTGTGCCAAAAACTTCTTGTCTAATTTGGTAACTGACAAAATATGTGGAAATATACACAATCAACAAGTTATAGTAGTAAGTAGAGTATCGTTCTCATGAGGAATATGCTAATAATATTGACCAAATATTAATTTTATATCAATTCAATCTTATTTAAACAAATGAATTAAAATTATGAAACTAAATTAAATAAAACTAAACTACTAAGCAAGGATGAAAATCAGATTTAAAAGTTAAGATTACAATTTTCCCCAATGTATTGTTTAAATCGCCTCTCCTTTCAACTAATCAATTATAATGAATCATTAACTGAGAATTTATAATTATTTAATAACCCTTTTCCAAGTAGTTATATAAAAATATCTACTCCAATTAAATCACTATATTCGTATGTGAGATAATGAAGAATAAATTCATTATGATCAATTCTCAATAAAAGTTACACGTGATATACAAGTATATTTCTATTCTATACACAAATCAATTATTCAATCCAAAGAATAATTAAGAAAACATGTTATCATATTCAGATCTAACCCTATAATTCATCTTCCAATTTCATCTAGGTTATATCACAATAATTGTTTGCTAGGCAATCATCATTAAGCACAAAATATGATAAATGATTCAAATATGATCATCAATAATCAAAACGAGAGCAAATTAATTTAAACTAATCATTGAGTTCTATTGTAATCTCAATAAAAAGTTAGCACATATCAAAGTTAAAGAACATCCTCGGATTACAAAAATAAAAGGGATAACAAAATAAAATTTGAGATAGCGTGGTCCTTCTCCAACGTTTTCTCTCCTTGTCTTCTTCCTTTCGTTCCTTCGAAATCTGATATGCAATCCAAGCTAACTATGTATGACTATGAATGATCTCCCTGTCTATGAATAGCTCTGAAAATCAGCCTTGGGTGTGTATTTATAGCCCTCATGACGCTAGAAGTAATGTCCAACTAGAAATCAACGCTTGAAATCATTCTAAGTTGGATAGGAATACACAACACAAGCCTGACAAGTCCATGCATAGCACCAGCGTCGTGGCTCTATAGCGTTGCGGCGCTGCTTCTCTGTCCTTCTAACACTGCAGCGCTAGGTCTCTATCCTCCACAGATTGACCAAAAAACTTGATTTTGTGTTGGAACTTGTGAGTTGTTTTTCTATTATATAACGACTGAATCTCGACTTGGGCTCTTCATGAAAGTTGTAGGTTTGAAAGTGTAAATGAATTTAGGTTTTTGAATCACCTGATTTGGACTTCGAAAACTCAAGTTATGACCTGTTGAAGTTTACTGGTCTGAACAGGAATCTAACTCCAATTAGGGTTCGGATCAACTTTCTTGGAGGCCCAAACAAACTCGGACTTTTGCAAACCAGACCTTTCTGAAAAGCTCAAGACGTCCTCAAAAAACTTCATGGAGACCAATTTCTCATTCTGAAACTCTTAACACTATCCAAAACTCAATTCAAGCTCCAGAGGTCAATTTGCCTAATAGCTGGAAATTGTACACTGTACTCTAATTTGACCAAAATGCAACCAAATAGCTCCCAATTTAACATTTTAACTAAAATGCAGCCGAATAGCTTCCAACTTTATTTCCTACATAAAAGCATAAAAACACAAAAAGGAATAGAAAATATTCGAAAACTAACAAATTATTAAGTCAAAAAGTACTCTCAATTTATAGGTATAAAAACCACTCATCAAGAGCACACCTGTCCCGCACATAATGACTCGTCTAAAAAATTTGCCCACGATAGATTTTAGGATCATCCTAATTTTTCTGAGCAACAAGTTAAGGTTGAAAAATACCTAAACTGTGACGCCCCCAAAACAGGTATACATCACCCATTCTGAGTTGTCAATACATGGTACAGAAACAACTACAACTTTATTATTACAACAGTAAAATTGTGAGTTTGAATACAAATATTATCTTCTAGACAATATCTATACTCAAATAAATCCTCATCACATTTATTGATACATTATTTTACAAAAATGGTGAGGATTACTAAACAACTCTCTCTAAAACCTTCATTCCATACCAGGCTGTACTCTTCGCTTATATTCTCGCCTCCCGAGAAGAAAAATGGAACAAAAAGGAAAAGGGTGAGCTCAACTAGCCCAGTAAAGAATATTATGACTAAGATAATATACAACAAATTATCATTAGTCTTCAACAGGGAAAAATCTAATAAAATACAATAGACAACAAGTTTTCAATATTCGCAGCGGAAATAATAATTCATTAGAAGAGTTAAGTAGAGAATGCAAACTACTATCTTCTATTTATGAATTTAAAAGTTCATCGTCTATCTTTTATCCCTGTAACATCAATCAATATACATCTGGAATCAAATATTCATCTTTGCACTACAGCCAAAGATATTCATCGAGTTAATCATGTTCATCTAAACACTGCTCATCTTTGCACTACGGCCAAAGATATTTTTCAGAAATCATTCATCTTTGCACTACAGCCAAAAGATATTCAATAATATCATCATTTAAGACTGAGGATGATGAAAAATATTTTTAAATAAACGAATCTAGTGAAATAAAATGACAAGGATTAAGGATTAAGGATTCGTACTTTGTTTTATCCATGTCCAAAAAAACCTCAAAAATAATCACGGTGGTGTAAAATTCAAGAATGATCAAAACATGGATACAATCAAAGCTAGTATCCGAATAGATATTTTGACAAAAAGAAGAAATTTCATTTTTAGATGAATAGTCAGAGTATCGTGAATAGTGCCGTATCGTGAATAAGTAACTCAGACACCAAAAGATAGAAATTTCCCAAAAAAAAACATCTTCACGCTTCATGAATAGTACTCGTGAATAGTAACTCGTGAATAGTAACTCATGAATAGTAACTCGTGAATAGTAACTCATGAATAGTAACTCAAACATGAAAAAGTTCCAAATTTGATAAAAGTTCCAACCAATATTTCAAAGATAATGATATTGAAGAAATAATATCATTTGAGAAGAAAATAACATCCCTTACCTCGAAAGATTAGTACTTAGTTTGGAATAATGGGTATATAGTCTTGAAGGAACTTGCACCGCCTAACAATACTCAAAGTATACTCAAAATACTCACAAGAATACGCTTCGATAATATTGAGAGAAAACTTGAGTTTACGGTGTGATTTTCAATTCTAACCTAAGCACCCTATTTATAGGAAAATCTTAGAACACTAAAGCGAAAATTTAATAAAATATTAATATATATTATAAATTTCCTTAGCCCATCTTTGAAGATCTGATTTTAGCAATTAATATCACATGTTAGCCCACTTAAATGCAAAATAACGTTTTTCTTTAAAATAATAATTAAAACTTCCAAAATTAATTATTTCGGAGCTTCGAAACTTCAATAATTCACAATAAATAGCCCTTTTATTAGAAAATTCGAATCTCGCCAGTTTTTATAGGAAATTCAATTCTCTACAACTTTGCGTAAGAAAGTTTTTCCGAATTCCAAATGTAAATTGACCAAATCCACAAATCCAGGCGATTTTACAAGCTATAATCAAATTTCACCAATAAATGGGGTCCACCAACATGTTTAACATGTTTTAAATATTTATTATAACAAAAATACACTTCTTCCTCGTATACTCATATATCCCACATTCGTTGTAAAAATATCACCATTATTATATTATTAAAATATAATAATATATTTAAATGAATTATTTTATCGTAAAAGATAAATTTTCAATTTTCAACAATTGTCACATTAAAATTTTCTCCATCTATATCCACATAAAATCAATATTTTCCTCATCATATGAATCAATAATTAATTATTCACAAATAATATTACGTAATCACAATATCGACAACCATGCGCCCAGGAAAGAGGGGCTTTCCAATAAAATTTCTCCTTCTTTGGCGCACAATTAGGTGACCAAACCTCTCCTTAGATGTAACTTTCTAGACATTGCCAATAATGTTATCTAATAATATTATTCGGATAATATGAATTATTGCTTCGATAATGAAAAATATTGTGTAATGACAATTATTGAAACAACAATAATATAAAATATCAACGCAAAGAATCAATAAAACACCTGAGCGAATTCATCGTAACCATTATTGAGTAGTGCCTTCTCACGTAAGAATCAATAATTGGTGCAATACCGGTGTCTACTTTGTGTTTTATCCACAAAGTATTTTAATAGTATTAATCTGTAATAACTACGCCGTTATTTTTTAAACAACTTATATTTGTCGTTTTCTTCATCCAATCGCTTTCCGTTATGGGGCCCACATGGTTGTTGCGCAGGTCGCATTTAATATTCCCAAGCGATCGAATATTCCACGACCAAACGAATATTCCCCACAAACAATGAATATTTTATAATCACTTGCTTATTTTGAAATATTTGCGTATTTTACCCTAACTATCCACATTAATCAAATCAACCCTTACTATTTCAAAATAGAAAATTAAATTTCATTAATAATAAGTTGGGGTCTTACAACCTCCCTCCTTATGAAATTTCATCCTCGAAATTGATGTACGTGCACTGTGTTTGAAAAGGTGAGGATACCTCGCTTTCATTTCATTTCCAATTCCTGTGTCATTTCCTCTATAGCATGATTCCTCCACAAAACTTTAACTTGTGGTATGACCTTTCATACGTAGGACATGCTCCTTCCTATCCAAGATCTTGACGGTAGCTCCTCATACGTTAAGTCTTCTACTATCTCGTCCGGTTCTAACTTTATAACGTGGTTCGGTCTTTCACATATTTATTTAAGTACGATATGTGAAACACATTATGAACACGAGACATACTCTTGAGGTAACGCGAGCAGTCTATAGGCTACATTTCCTACTCGGTCAAGAATTTGAAATGGACCAATAAATCGTGGATTGAGCTTTCCTCTCTTCCCAAATCTTGTAACTCCCTTCCATGGAGCAACTTCGCAACAATACATGATCCCCTACACTAAATTCCACGTCCTTTCGATGAAGATCCGCATAACTCTTTTGTCGATCTTGTGCCGCTTTGTATACGTTGTCGAATCATTTGGATCTTTTTCGTAGTCATACGTATTCAACTCGGGTCCCAACGGTGTTGCTTCACCCACCTCGTCCCCAACATCTTTGGAGAGCGACACTTTCGGTCCATATAATGCTTCAAATGGAGCCACACCTATACTTGCTCGATAATCATTGTTGTAGGAGAATTCCACCAATGGTAAATACTTATCCCAACCGCCCTTGAAGTCTAGGACACGAGTCTTAATAAATCTTCAAGAGTTTGAATAGTCCTTTCGATTGTCGGTCCGCTTTGAGGATGGTATGCCGAACTGAATCGTAAATCCGTGCCCATAGCTTTTTGCAAGCTAACCCAAAATCTTGAAGTGAATCTTGGGTCACGATCCGAAACTATGGATACAGGCATGCCATGCAACCTCACAATCTCATTCACGTACATACTAGCAAGACGTTCAAGTGAATAAGTCTCCCGTATCGGCAAGAAATGAGCAGACTTGGTTAATCTATCAACAATAACCCAAATAGCATTGATGCCTTGAGAAACCGTAGGAAGACCCGTAACGAAATCCATGGTAATGTGTTCCCACTTCCATTTCGGAATCTCAAGTGGTTGCAACGGACCCTTAGGTACTAGATGCTCCGCCTTTACGTTGACAAGTTAAACACATTGAGATAAACTTTGCAATCTCTCTCTTCATATTTGTTCCACCAAAATGTATATCGAAGATCACGATACATTTTGTACTTCGAGATGGATTGCAAATGGTGTATTGTGTGCCTCCATCATAATCTTGTACTTCAAATCGAGTCGTTAGGGACACAAAGTCTAGAGTGGACTCAAGTATTCCTTCTTCATCAATTCTCACTTAGGAATATCTCCTTCTTGTACTTTCTTCTTCATACGCATCGGCCGGCCTGGGTGGCTTGAAAGCAACCTTAACTTTTCAATTAAAGTTGGTTCTACGCGTATACTTGACATCATCGCACTCATTCCCGCATATGATCTTCTACTCAATGCGTCACCTACCACGTTAAGCTTTTTTCGGATGGTATTGAATAGTGTGGTCGTAGTCTTTCAATAGCTCGAGCCAACGTCATTTGCCGCGCATGTTGAGTTCTTTTTGAGTGAAGAAATATTTAAGGCTTTTATGGTCCGAATATATCTCCACTTTCTCCCCATATAGATAGTGCCTCCATATCTTTGGCGCTGAAACGATTGCTGCGCTGACTCTAGATCATGAGTAGGATAATTCCTCTCATATTCTTTAAGTTGTCATGAGGCATAGACTATGACTTTCCCACGTTGCATGAGAACACATCCTAACCCTTTGCACAAGCATCGTCAGATAACAAATCCATCCGTACGGATGGTATTGTTAGAAACAGTCTTAAAATGAGTCTCCTCTTAAGCTCTTGGAAACTCTTCTCGCATTCTTCACTCCAAACGAATTTTGTATCCTTTCGAGTTAGTTGAGTTAATGGAGTAGCGATTCGAGAAAACCCTTCCACGAATCTCCGATAATAACTAGCTAAGCCCAAAAAGCTACGTACTTGATCCACCGACTTTGGTTGCTCTGAACTTTGTATTGCTTCATCTTTGCGGGTCCACGGATACTCCATGTTTCGACACCACATGCCCAAGGAATGCTACTTCCTCAAGCGAACTCGCATTTCTTCAATTTGGCATATAGTTTGTTTTCACGAAGCCTTTGGAGTACCAAATTCAAATGGTGCTCATGATCTTCACGACTTTTGGAATATATGAGGATGTCATCAATAAAAACAACAACGAATCGATCCAAATATTCCTTGAATACTCGTTTCATCATATCCATGAAAGCCGCAGGAGCATTAGTTAGTCCGAAAGACATGACTAAGAATTCATAATGCCCATACCGAGTTCTCGAAGGCGGTCTTTTTGAATATCCTCGCCTCTAATTCTTGATGATATCCGAAACGAAGATCGATTTTTGAAAAGAATTGTACCCCTTGCAAGCGGGTCAAACAAGTCATCAATACGAGGTAGAGGATACCTATTCTTAATGGTGACATGGTTCAATTCCAGATAGTCAATACAAAGTTGCATACTCCCGCGTCTTTCTTCTTTACGAATAAAAAGGAGCACCCCGAGGAGATGTACTTGGGGCGAATGAAACCGATGTCCAACAATTCTGTGAGTTGGACCTTTAACTCCACGAAGTTCAATAGGAGCCATTCGATATGGGGTTTTAGAAATGGGCTTTACTCAGGTTCAAGATCAATAAAGAATTCAACTTCACGTTACGGGGTAGACCGGAAGTTCTTGAGAAATCGTCGGAAAGTCAATAACAACAAGAATATTATTCAAATTTGGCGTGTCTTTATTCAAATCCATAACATGGGCTAAGAAAGCTTGACATCCGTTTTTCAATAAATGAATAGCTTTATGATTAGATATGACGGTGATTGATTTTAATGGTTTAGTTGCTTGAATTAGCATGAAACGGTTGATTAGGAATATGAAAACTAACAACCTTACGAAAACAATCAATTTTGGCATGATGAGTAGTTAACCAATCAATCCCTAAAATCACATCAAAAGCAAGTATCTTTAAAGAGATAAGGTCAACAGTAAGGTGATGGTGCCAACTTGAATCAAACAAGATTTATAAACGATGGATGTGATGAAAGTTTCTCTAACGGAGTTTCTACAGAGATATGTCAAAGTCTAATTTCTCCGAGTCAAGTTTAAACGTTGAGCACATGCGGGAGAGATATAAATGAATGGGTAGCACCTTGATCAAGTAAGGTATAAACTTCGCAAGAATTTATAAATAGCTTACCGTGATCACCTCGTTTGGGTTCCTCGTATTTTGACCGATCCACAACAAACGCTCTTCCCCAAATCGTTGACTTTGACTTTTACGGGGATGATCTTTTGAGTCACCTTCCCACATGAACTAGGTTTCGCTACCATACAATCTCGAAGCGATATGTCCTTCCTTTCCACAATTATAGCATACCTTGAATCTGCTGTTGTGGCGGTTTGGTGATATGTCCCTCTTTTCCGCATTTGTAGCATATAATGCGGTGGTCGTTTCTCCCCCTTAGAACCGATTCTTTGCCAAGACTGCTGTCTTCACATGGTCGTTGTTAAATCTCCTCTTTTTAAAATCTCCTCCCGACTCACTTCTTCTATTTTCATGGCCATGATTACCACCAGTGAGTGGTTACCATTTTTGTCCGTCTGTTTCTTTCTCCGCCGTTATCATTATTACGCTGATCGCTATCTACGAGTGCGATCCTCGTTATGGTCCCTCGGTTGAACATACTCGTTATCTCGCTTCTAACAATTGAGCCCTGCTAACAACATCCTAATAGAGAAAAATTTATGAGAAATGAGATATTGTCGTATCTGGGTTTCAAACCTCTCGAAACATCCGCGTCATACGTTCCTCATTCTCCACCAAATGAGGTGCAACACAGGATAACTCTGCAAACTTTGCCTCGTCTTTGAGACACCGATTATGTTGTTTTGTTTTAATCTAATGAACTCCACTTCCTTCATATGACGAACACTTTCGAGAAAGTATTTTTCATTAAATAGTTTCAAACGTCTCCCAAGACATCTTTGAGTGCGGTGGATGGAGTGCGCTTCACGCAGACTCCCACCGATGAGTCCGCCTTTCGCCACGGAACATAAAGGTGGCGAATGGAACCTTCTGTTCCTCCGTGCATCCCAAGACATCGAATATCTTGGTAATTTGCTTGACCCATGTTTCCGCCGGATCGGATCCGCTTTCCCTTAAATTACGGTGGTCCCAACTCTTTGAACTGCTTGGTTTGTGACAACCCGTGAATTGCTATCATTTCCTCCTCATTTTTGAACACGAGTCTCCCTCGTCGATTTTGCATGAATCGCAAAAAGCTTCTAAACATCCCTCGTTCATCATCTGCTTCTTTCGGTTGGTGTTGTTCATGGGAGGAACATTGCCACTGTTACGTTCTCCTCGTTGGTGAGTACAGGCGTCTCCACGGTCTCATTTCCATTGTTAATATTCTCGATCGACATTCTCAAATCATCGTAATAAAACAAGGGTTAATTAAGGAAATCAATATATCACATAATATCCCTATATACTGACCAACTAACAAATAAGCTTAGGTAGGTAGGACACACTAACGAAGGATTTACTTGTCTCTCCCCTCCTAGTTCTATTCCCCGATCTCCGCCAGAGATCATATCCCTAAGCTCTGATACCAACTGTGACGCCCCCAAAATAGGTATACATCACCCATTCTGAGTTGTCAATACATGGTACAAAAATAACTACAACTTTATTATTACAACAGTAAAACTGTGAGTTTGAAAGTGTAAATGAATTTAGGTTTTTGAATCACCTGATTTGGACTTCGAAAACTCAAGTTATGACCTGTTGAAGTTTACTGGTCTGAACAGGAATCTAACTCCAATTAGGGTTCGGATCAACTTTCTTGGAGGCCCAAACAAACTCGGACTTTTGCAAACCAGACCTTTCTGAAAAGCTCAAGACGTCCTCAAAAAACTTCATGGAGACCAATTTCTCATTCTGAAACTCTTAACACTATCCAAAACTCAATTCAAGCTCCAGAGGTCAATTTGCCTAATAGCTGGAAATTGTACACTGTACTCTAATTTGACCAAAATGCAACCAAATAGCTCCCAATTTAACATTTTAACTAAAATGCGGTAAATAGCTTCCAACTTTATTTCCTACATAAAAGCATAAAACACAAAAAGGAATAGAAAATATTAGAAAACTAACAAATTATTAAGTCAAAAAGTACTCTCAATTTATAGGTATAAAAACCACTCATCAAGAGCACACCTGTCCCGCACATAATGACTCGTCTAAAAAATTTGCCCACGATAGATTTTAGGATCATCCTAATTTTTCTGAGCAACAAGTTAAGGTTGAAAAATACCTAAACCGCGGCGCCCCCAAAACAGTATACATCACCCATTCGAGTTGTCAATACATGGTATGTAAACAACTACAACTTTATTATTACAACAAGAAATTGTGAGTTTGAATACAAATATTATCTTCTAGACAATATCTATACTCAAATAAATCCTCATCACATTTATTGATACATTATTTTACAAAAATGGTGAGGACTACTAAACAACTCTCTCTAGAACCTTCATTCCATACCCCCAGGCTAAAATACTCGCTATATTCTCGCCTCCCCGAGAAGAAAAATGGAACAAAAGGGAAAAGGTGAGCTCAACTAGCCCAAAGAATATTATGACTAAAGATAATATACAACAAATTATCATTAGTCTTCAACAGGGAAAAAATCTAATAAAATACAATAGACAACAAGTTTTCAATATTCGCATCGGAAATAATAATTCATTAGAAGAGTTAAGTAGAGAATGCAAACTACTATCTTCTATTTATGAATTTAAAAGTTCATCGCTCTATCTTTTATCCCCGTAACATCAATCAATATACATCTGGAATCAAATATTCATCTTTGCACTACTGAGCCAAAAGATATTCATCGATTAATCATGTTCATCTAAACACCTGCTCATCTTTGCACTACGGGCCAAAGATATTTTTCAGAATCATTCATCTTTTGACTACAAAAGCCAAAGATATTCAATAATATCATCATTTAAGACGAGGATGATGAAAAATATTTTTAAATAAACGAATCCGAAGAAACAAAATGACAAGGATTAAGGATTAATGATTCGTACTTTGTTTTATCCATGTCCAAAATACCTCAAAAATAATGATAGTGGTGTAAAATTCAAGAATGATCAAAACATGGATACAATCAAAGCTAGTATCCGAATAGATATTTTGGACAAAAAGAAAAATTTTATTTTTAATTGAATAGTCAGTATCGTGAATAGTCTCAGATATCGTGAATAGTAACTCAAACACCAAAAGATAGAAATTTCCCAAAAAAACATCTTCACGCTTATTGAATAGTACTCGTGAATAAGAACTCGTGAATAGTAACTCATGAATAGTAACTCGTGAATAGTAACTCATGAATAGTAACCCCGACATGAAAAAGTTCCAAATTTGATAAAAAGTTCCAACCAATATTTCAAAGATAATGATATTGAAGAAATAATATCATTTGAGAAGAAAATAACATCCCTTACCTCGAAAGATTAGTACTTAATTTGAAATCTAAGGGTATAGTCTTTGAAGGGAACTTGCAGCACTGCCTAACAATACTCAAAGTATACTCAAAATACTCACAAGAATACGCTCGATAATATTGAGAGAGAAACTTTGAGTTTACGGTGTGATTTTCAATTCTAACCTAAGCACCCTATTTATAGAAAATCTTTAGAACACCAAAGCGAAAAAATTTAATAAAATATTAATATATATTATAAATTTCCTTAGCCCATCTTTGAAGATCTGATTTCAGCAATTAATATCACATATTAGCCCACTTAAATGCAAAATAACGTTTTTCTTAAAATAATAATTAAAACTTCCAAAATCAATTATTTGAACTTGAACTTCAATAATTCACAATAAATAGCCCTTTTATTAGAAAATTCGAATCTACGCCAGATTTTATAGGAAATTCAATTCTCTACAACTTTGCAAAAGAAAGTTTTTCCGAATTCCAAATGAAATTGACCAAAATCCACAAACAGGCGATTTTACAAGCTATAATCAAATTTCACTCGATAAATGGGATCCACCAACATGTTTAACATGTTTTAAACATTTATTGCAACAAAATACTCTTCTTCCTCAGATACTCATATATCCCACATTCGTTGTAAAAATATCACCATTATTATATTATTAAAATATAATAATATATTTAAATGAATTATTTTATCGAGAAAAGATAAAATTTCAATTTTCAACAATTGTCACATTAAAAATTTTCTCCATCTATATCCACATAAAATCAATATTTTCTCATCATATGAATCAATAATTAATTATTCACAAATAATATTACGAAATCACAATATTGACAACCATGCGGTTCCCAAGAAAGAGGGGGCTTTCAATAAGAATTTCTCCTTCTTGGGCGCACAATTAGGTGACCAAACCTCTCCTTAGATGTAACTTTCTAGACATTGCCAATAATGTTATCTAATAATATTATTCGGATAATATGAATTATTGCTTCGATAATGAAAAATACTTGTGTAATGACAATTATTGAAACAACAATAATATAAAATATCAACGCAAAGAATCAATAAAACATCTGAGCAATAATTCACAGTAACCATTATTGAGTAGTGCCTTCTTACGTAAGAATCAATAATTGGTGCAATACCGCGGTGCTATTTCTTTGTGTTTTATCCAATTTAGTATTTTAATAGTATTATCTTGAATAACTACTGTTGTTATTTTTAAACAACTTATATTTGTCGTTTTCTTCATCCAATCGCTTTCCGTTATGGGGCCCACACATGGTTGCGCCGTCGTACGAATATTCCCCGACAGTACGAATATTCCACGACCAAACGAATATTCCCCGACAACAATGAATATTTTATAATCACTTGCTTATTTTGAAATATTTGCGTATTTTACCCCTAACTATCCACATTAATCAAATCAACCCTTACTATTTCAAAATAGAGAAAATTAAATTTCATTAATAATAAGTTGGGGTCTTACATAAACATCCTTCCAAATTAGCATTAACTTCCAAATCTTGTTCATCAGGCTCATTCGATGTCTAACGGCTTGGAAAATTGCCTAGAGGGAGAAGAGACAACATTCATCTTCGGGGAATGACATTCAAAAGACATGACCAAAATCACGACAGTTATAGCACCTAGACGTGTGGTTGTTGATAGCATTAGAAGAACTTGGGGTACGATTAGGTCTGCTAGTATTGGAGGCCTAACAGAATTTCTTTTCAAATTATCCTCTACTTGGGTGACAACTTGAATAACATCATCCAAGAGCAATAGTTTACCTAAAGCTACACCACTTGAAATTTACAGATTCAATCCTCGACAGTACATGGAGATTAAAACTTCTTCAACCCAAGGGAATTCAGACCGTGTAACCAAACTGTAGAACATTGAAGCATACTTGGCTACAGATTTACTTGTGTACCAACTCATTTAACTGCATATATGCTCGCTGCTTATAATCCGAAGGTACAAAACGTCGTGTCAATGCAGCTTTCATATCTTCCCATCTTCTTGCAGTTGTATATAAATTTCACTGATGTTGATCCCACCAAATGCGAGCTGTCCCTTTTAATTTTGCTTCAACAAAGAACAGTTTTCTTTCATCAAATAATTCATACCATCAAAAATCTCTCCAAGCTGTGAATCCAATCGAAGAATGTTTTGGGACCATTATCGCCATTGAAATCTCAAACATCTAATTTTGTTCATCTATCCACTGCATTCATCCTAGGATCTTTAACGTGAGGATTAACTCGTGGATTAGGGTAATGCTGATGTAGTCTCAAATGATTAAGATCTGGATGGGGTTTTCAAAATTCTTATGAGCATCTTCTTGTCCCTTATCTACACGTTCCGTGAGTACATCAACTTTTACTGCAAGTGCTGTAATAGAAGCCTGAACATTTGCAACATTTGTCGTCAGTGTTATGATGGAATCTTCAATCCTTTTGAGATGCTCATCTTGTTGTAACATATAAGCATCAAGCTTGGCGTTGATTTCTCCGACATTTACCATGGTTCCTGCAAATAAAAAGTACTTTTTTTTGGACGTGCTCTAGGGGCTTAAGTGCATAAAAGTATAAAGAAACAAGGGCTCAACTGGAACTACTGAAACTTTAGGGACTGAAATGGAAGAAAATGAAAGTATAGGGACTGATACGTAAATTTTTCAAAGTATAAGGGGTGGTTTAAAACTATTTACAAAAGTGTGGCCGGAACAAAATATGGTTAAAACTTTGGAGTACCTAAGAGTAATTTAAGAGGAGATATTTAAACTTCCAGATATGGTCTCTTGCCTTCTTATTATTAGAGAAATGATATTTTTACAAGTAAATTTGATAGTTCCATAAGCTCTTCACATGAATAGTAAGTGGGGTCCACCTCATGTGAGAGAGGACATTGTGGAAACTATCAAATTTACTTGTAGAAATATCAATTCTCTATTATTAACGCAAGTTTGATAAGGAGCAGATGAAAGACTATTGACGAAAATGGAGATGACTCTGACGGTGGGAAGTAACTGCGGGAAGTAGCGGTGGGAAGGAGTAGTAAAGATGGCGAGGTGCAACGGCAACGAGTTTTTTTACTTCTCTTTTAGTTTTTCGTTTCCTCTCTCTTCTTCTACTTCTCTTTTTGTTGGTCTGTATTGAAATAGAAAAGGTGGGCTGCAATCTAGGGTTAAGATGGGGGCTGAAATTTTGGAATTATGAAGGTTAACGATGGTAGTACGTTATAGGCAATGATGTGATGTTATGTTTTGGGTTTGGGAGATGGTTTAGGGTTTGGATAAGGCTTCGTTTGGCTAGGCAGTTTTTTTTGGCTCAAGGTCATGACACTGATTTTGGGACGACCGAGGATGGATTGAATTTTGACATGATACCATTATGTTGTAGGACAAGGTGGAAAGAAGGAATAAGAGTACTTATTTCTGCGGAGAATCGGTAAAGAAACTCACAAAAAGCATATAGTTTTAATCTCAAATTAATTACTTCAATAAATTTTCAAATAATGAAGTATTACAATGCTTAAATAGAAAATACAATACTTGGGGACCAAGTAAAAACCTTAATTTAGAAAGGAAACAATTTCCTAATTAAAATTTATTACTATAATTAAAACTCTCCTAATTAAAATCTACTACAATAATTAAAAAAGTAAAACTTATAACTCTTCATCTCTTTTTGTGCCTATCTCTGGCTTTTTCACATTAGTGGGGAGTTTGGTTTGTATAGCAATACCCCTGAACAAAATGCTAGTGCAAGAATCTAATCTTCAACATCAAATCAACAGAAAAAAAGTATTTCCAGCGCAAAAAAACTCATTAAAAATAGGTATCATGGGTGTAAACTATAGAACCAAGCATTAGAGTGACGCATTGATAGCAAAAAGTTCATTCTTTAATGAGTAATTAAAGTTATATGGTAAATTGGAGTTAGAGAAACAACCAGTTGGCGCTCAGTGGGAAGTACTCCATAGATTGACTGTTGAGTGTTAATTTTTCATATATCAAGTTAACCACTGTTAAGATTTCACACCTTAGATCAATAGCTGCCTTAGGGTCTGCATCAGTTTTGGAAATATTCCATTGTTGGCTGAGACTTGTCTTTAGCATTTTGTTGATTTTGTGTCTATTTGTGTGGAATCTATAGATTTCACCAAAAACAGGAGTTTGATTTATAAATTTATACATTGCTGTCAAAATTTTCCTAGATATTTTTTGATGAGGTCATTGTTTAATGTAATCATGTTGTGTAAAGTATTATCTGTGGAAATAATGTTCTAAAAAGTATTTAGGCGGAAGGCAGAAGGATAGGGGGCTTTAAGCGCCTCACGGGCCCTGTAGGCTCTGCAAGCGAATTTTTTATTTTAAAGCGAATTTTAATATTTTATCTTACATTTATCCAAACAAAACCATAATATAAAAGCACAACAATCTATAATAAAGATAATAAAGACATTTGCTTAAAGTTCAAACACATATCCATATTGCTAATGTTCAAAGTTCAAACATATTTTTAACGTATTAGTTTTATTCATAAACAAGATTGCTATTAAATAATAAAATTTAAAATTTCAAGAATTTAATTCAACATTAAAACTTAAGAAACTAAACATAAATTTAAGAGTTATATTGAATTAAACTAAATATTACAAATGTATCATCATTTATATAATTTGACAAGTGTGATCATTCAAATTTTTAGATTAGTTTCAACTCAAATAAGCAAAACCATGAAAAAATTTATTAGGCTTTTTCGTTACTAGCATGTACTAGGTAATGGGCTGTGATTGTCTTTATGACTGTACAAAACTCATAAAACTATTTTATGAACAATATTTTGATCAATAATATTTTGAACATGTCCTTTACTTTCGATTTCTACTTTAAAGTTGGTTGGCTGGCTCACTGGAATGGAAACGTTTTCCCTTTAAAGTTGACCAAATTTTTTGTTCAGAGGAGAAATATCTTCATAAGCATGTTCTTTTGGAAGCTCATCTCTTGTTTTTTTCCACTTACAATTGTGTTTTAGAAAAGAGAAGACTAGTCAAGCTCTATTACGGTATTTTAGAGTCGAGTCAATTTGAAGTCATGGTTGCAAATTTTTGCATCACACCCTGGCAGTTCTTCAATGGGAATAGTAAGTCTTCTTTTTCTTAAAGATATCTTCTTGATATTTTAATTTCTAGTTGGTTCAAAGTATTAGCCGAGTTGCCTAAATCCTGGCGTACTGGTTTGATTTTCTCGCTCACTGATCCGATAATGAGTCATGAGTTGTAATTTCAAGCATTATCAATCACTACAACAAAAAGGCTTATCGATGACCATTATCGTGACCGCGACTTTCGATTCATGAGATAATATCTATGCTGACAAAGTGCGATCGTGATAATCTTCGCGATAAAATTTGGTCATTTGGGATGCACATCAACGACCACTATTAGCGATCGAGATATCTGCGACCGCTATGAAGCGATCAAAATGACAAATCTGATTATTTGAAATTCGAGTCAAGATGGTCCAGTGGTCAAAGCGGACGTGGTCCACGTGTCGTGACCATTATCAACGACCGCACGCGATCGGCCGATAATATCTGTCGTCGCTAATAATGTTCAAATGACCGCATCGCGATCATTGATATGAAAAATTCTGACCAGATTTTTGCTTGTTTTGCGAAAATTCCCAAAAATCATACACTTTTTCTACCGCTTTCCCAACACACATACACCAAAGATAAACAACATACAAAACAATATAAACATCCATCGTCCACCAACACATACACCAAACTAGTATATAAACCTTTAAAACCAATATGATTTGAATAAATATAATAACATTTCAAAACTTGTTTAAGTAACATATATACAAACATCCAAATAATGAATATACAAGTACAAGGTTATGTCAAGCGTCATCCCTCCTTGATCACCTTCAGAATTAACAAAATAATAAAACAAGTTACAAATATAATAAATATGTTGATACTGGTATATATTACGACAATACATACAACAAATTAATTTTATACCTCGTCGCCATCCCCATGTTGTCCTGCTGCTTGCCGCCGCATCTTTTCTTGACTAACTCCTCGGGATCAAGAGCCCCAGTGCCTTGATATCTTGAAGATTTCGATCTTGACATATAGCTCTCTACTTTGTCACCGGAGTATGAACAGCTGGATGACTCGATGACTGTGAAGACTGGGTAGAAGAGCAGCCTGAGCCACTGAAGGATGGGCGTCGTCGTTGTCCTTGACCTTTAATGTAGTTCTTCTTCACAACAGACGCCCTCTCCCACAACTCTTGATCAATAGGCGGACGTGGAGTGCCTTCGGGATAACGCCATTCAATAAACGCGTTTATAAGTATCCCGTCATCATGTTAACACTTAAATAGTTAAAATAATATTTTGTAAGTATTAATAAACAAGATCGGGTTATTAAAACTTATTACCGCTTATCTGGATAACCTCGAGGTGCACCATCACGGGTGGCCACGTACACATCCGGCCAATGGATAGGGTGACCTTGAGATCGAGACTCTGTGCAAAAAATAGCACAATATTACTAAGTAAAATGGGATATTTTCTACAATTCATGATTGTAAACATATTAAAACTTGTAAATACGTGCGAGGCGTTGATATCTTTGCAATCGTGAAATCTTCCGCCACTTGTATGTTCTTTTAGCCTTTTTCGCCATCGGATACACCCGAGGCTCTGTTGGTGGCGGTAGTCTTTCGTCTTTTCACCCAACTCTCGGCTCTCCATTGGGCACACATCTCATCTCGGCCCATATGGATTTGGGGTGCACCACCGAGGCTATGCTTTCGTGCATATAATCCTCTCCACAGCACCGGATAGTCGATCTCGGCATTGTGAATGGCTTTTTATCGTTCTTTATTCAAGTTGTCCTTGGTGCGGACCATGCACTTTTGCCGAATAATGTCTCGAATCACCGAAGCTCAAGCGCGTCTCCCATCTATCTGCTTTACGCAAATAAAAAAAAAACAATAATAACATTACTAGATAATTATCCTTTGAATATTATATTAATATTATTTGTCATAAATAAAAAAAACATAATCAAAATTACGCCCAAACAAGATCCTTGTGGGCGATAGGTGTGCTCGCCCGTAATCACAGTGTAAGCCAATTACAGTAAACACACAATTTGTGATATGCACTTGACGATCTTATTATCGAAAAATCACTATAATATACAACATCAATTAGCATATATTAAAGCAATTTATATCTAAGTTATAATATTTGTGAACATTTTTCAAACTTATACTTATAATACTTAAAAATTTTTTGCCATAGTCTCCCTATAATATAGACTAGCCACATGCACGACGGCATGCATATATATGACATTTCTAGGCACCCAAGACACAAACCAAGAGAAATATACAAATTTTCAATACAATAAGACCAAAACAAAACATTACCAATATAATATCAATCAAAACATTACCAATATACAATAAATGGAATCTTAAATGCTTTTATATAAATGATATATACGCGGAGACGTCGTCTTTCGGAGGAGGGCGAATCTGAATAAGAATCCGATCATCGGGATTAGTAGGGGCCTTGGGCACATTATTAGGCCCCCTACCCATGCCAGCGCTTTTTTCTGCTACCGCTTGTAAGATCTGTATATTACAAATTTCAAGATGTTATTAGAGTCATATTTGATTACATGTATATATGACAATAAACATGATGATGATATAAACATATATATATATATGAATATAAAATGACAATAAACAAAAGTTGCATTTATATAAAAAAACATGTATTGCTAAACATACATTTCATGAGTTCAAGTGTCGATATGCGATTCGAGAATCATCTTGTATACGTGTTGCAAATTCATAACCATCATCTCGCTTGATTACGTGTCGATTCGATCAATAACTCTTCCTCCTCGATGATCAATGTCATCGACACAAGTATTGACTCAGGGATCTAATTCATGTGGTTCATCTCCACCATCTAATGGATTACTTCATTGTCGTCCTCCACATTTATTATAGTCGACTATGAAGCATCCGCTTCTTGGTAAATCTCCCCATCAACTAATTCTACACGACTACGGCGGGAGTATAAATTACAACTTGCCAATCAGAAGTGGTCATCCCTTTCCTAACGGGGACTAGGAGTGTAGTATACTTGTCTTGTTTGAGTTGGTAAAACAAACGGTTCGTTGGAGTACGCAGACTATGGAGGTCAATATCGACGATTCCATGTCCATCAACACGTATCCCTTTTCGAATCAAACCAACGGCACTTGAACAAGTGAATATGACCCCGTCGTGCCTTGTCATGCGACAACTCTCTGATTTCCTCCAACTCCCCATAAAAGGCACGACCAAGCTCATTGTAACAATCTCCTTGGACACACACTCTAGAGTTCGTTGTTCTTTTACCACGCCCATATGCCTTTGTGTGAAATTCACAACCATTTATTTTGTAACCATTGCGGCTGACTTGATCCTTGTCTGGTCCCATAGCTAGGACTTGTACATTAGCCGGAATCGTTGATCCCTCAGTCAAAGCCTACAAAAACTCCATCTTATTAAATGAAGTCATAGTTAACATATGGAGTATATATATTATATATATATATATATATATACTACGTACTTGTAAAATTGAACTTACTTTGTCCTTTAGCCAAAGTGCAAAGTTTTATCCCGATTGATTTGAATATCTTTATCGGTTATGTCGGCATGCTTCACTTTTAACTCATCATCATACAATCTATACCATGTTATAAACATTAACATATTAGAATAAATTTTTAACTTAAAAGATAAAATATCAAGTTTACATGTGTACCTCACAAATTAAATCGATCTCCTCACAATTGAGAAGAATGTAAGTATATATGGCATGTAATTCTTGCTCGAGAGAGAATATCGCTTCCTTTTCCATAAGCGCGCCGACCGATAGACCAAATACGAGAGAGCCGACCATTTCAACATTTCCCCCCATCATCATGTCTCGATACTCGATTGGCCTTTGTCAAGACTTCATCCTAAAATAGTCTGAGACAAACGTAGATATCTCATCAAAACTGTATGCCTCGCATATCGACCCCTTGACATAAGCTCTATTCTTCACCTTCCTTTTAAGGTTTTCCATCACCCTCTCGAAAGGGTACATCCATCTATATTGAACTGGACCCCCAACACGAGCTTCATAGGGAAGATGGATTTGCAAATGCTCCATAGAGTCAAAAAAACCAGGTGGGAATATTTTTTCCAGTTTACACGTGATCTCTATGATGTTCTTCTCAAGTACAAACATGTCCTTCTCATTCAATGATTTTGAACACAAGTCTTTGAAGAAACGACTAAGATCCGTCAAAGCATCCCATATTGGTTTATCAAGCAGATCCCGAAATGCTATAGGCATGAGTCTCTCCATGAACACATATGCGATCGTGACTCTTCATCCCTTGCAATTTCCCACCCGTAACACACCTTGCAATGTTTGGCGCGATATCCATCTGGTAGTTTCAGAGACTTAACCCATGTGCACACATCTTCAACTTGCTTTTTGGACAATGTGTACCTTGCATGCGGTTTGACAATCTTACCATTAGGAGATTCATAAAGTTCTAATCCAGGACGCTTACAAATATCTTTCATGTCCAAACGTGCCTTATCGTTATCTTTTGTCTTCCCCAGTAACATTCATCACGATGTTAAACACATTGTCAAACACATTCTTCTCAATATGCATCACATCTAGATTATGACGAATCAAATTTGTAGACCAATAAGGCAATTCCCAAAAGATGCTTCTCCGAACCCAGTTATGATATTCACCAAACCCATTGATTATGTTTGTCGCATCAACCTTACCAAATGGGATAACCGGAAATCTCATCACACGATCTCGCATCTCCGTTCCCGACAATCGCGGTGCAGGCATATCATTATCTACTTTCCCTTTCCTGAAGTGTTCTCTATTTCTTCGAAATGGGTGATCTACCGGTAAGAACCGATGATGACAGTCAAACCAACAAGGCTTTCGACCTTTTGATAGATTAAACGACTTTGTATGCTCCATACAATACGGACAAGCCAACTTCCCGTGTGTACTCCATCCATTTAACATACCATAAGTCGGAAAGTCACTTATAGTCCACATAACCGCGCCCCTAAGGTTGAAATTTGTTTTCGTTGCAACATCCCAAGTCATACTCCATCCTCCCACAATACCTTTAACTCGCGTCTATAAGAGGTCTCAAGTAAACATCTAAGTTCTTTCCGGGACTCTTAGGACCGGGAATCACGAGTGAAAGAAATAAGTATGGTCATTTTCATACACATCCAAGGAGGCAAGTTATGCGGAGTAACAATCACAAAGCCCAACATGAGTGCGGAGCAATTTGAGTGGCCAAATGGATTGAAACCATCGGTGGACAATCCAAGCCTCACATTCTAGGTTCCAATGCAAATTCGGGATGTGCTAAGTTGAAATCTTTCCAAGCACCCCATCTGCGGGATGATTTAGTTCTCCATCTTTAGTTTGGAGATTTCGCGTGCCAACTCATATGTTCAAATGATCTTGAAGACATGTACAATCTTTTTAGTCGATGTGTTATTGGAAAATACCTTAGAATCTTAAACGGTATACTTGATTTTTTTGTAGTCACACCCTCTTTATTAGGCCTAAACCGATCATGACTGCAAAACGTGCACCTTGTCATCTTGTCATTTTCCTTATAAAACAACATGCAGTCGTTGGGACATGCATCGATCTTTTGGTATCCAAGACCCAACTTCTTCACCATTTTCTTACAAAAGTAATAGTTACCAGGTAATTTCTCACCGTCAGGCAACATACTCTTAATTGCCTTCAAGAGCGACTCAAAACACTCATGGCTCATGTTGTGATCAGCCTTGATGTTAAGTAATGTCGCCACTGCAGACAATGTAGTGTGTTTGGTGCAACCATGCCACAATGGCTTGCTACCCTCGTCTAACAACTTAAAAAGTCTTTGGCATCGAAATTCATAGGTTGCTCTCTCCTTGCTCCCAATCAAAATCGCCCCGATATCATGGACCATTTCATTCATACGATGAGTACTACTTTGCTTGTTGTGTACTTGTGTGATGCCACCATCTCTTCTCTGCCCATGTGTCCACCAGCATTCTTCGTAATTTCTCATGAACCCATAAACAAGTAAATGATAGTTTACCATGTCTCTGTCCATATAATTTACATTCTTACACTTTAAACATGGACATCATATCTGCGACTTACCATTCATACATTCTGGGTGACTATATGCATACTCCAAAAACACTTGGCAACCAGCTCTAAATTCAACTGTAGCACCTATCTGGGTACTTGACTTTCGTCGTGCCATCCAACTACTGATCAATAGAGGTCCATGATTCCACTGCAGTACCTATACTATAGACAACATTATAAATGTTAACATATGACTTGAGCATACTTATAACCATATGACTTGAGCATACTTGTAAGCGTGCATATGATTAACATTTAAGCATACTTCTAAGCATATAACTTAAGCATACTTGTAACCATATGACTTGAGCATACTTGTAAGCATATGATTAACATGTTTGAGTATCTTGGAGATTCATTCATATCAACTAGTGTGCTAGGCGCGCTAACATGTTTTTAAGATTATACCCCTCACGGTCCCTTTCTATAATCTTTTATGTTTTGGGATAGTCACAACATGATTGAAAGCAATTTATAGCTTTTATAACATTTTATAGCTTTATTCTTGTATACATAAGTGTTAAATACCCTTGTTTTTCTATTATAGCCAAAATAGTCTCTTTATTGACTAAGTGTGTCTAGTTACCTTCTCTCATTGCACTAATGGTTCCTTAAGATCGCTATCTATTTTGGCTTATTGTTCCCTAATAGCTTAGCATGCTAACAACCAAGCTTGGCTTGGCCCTGTGAGGCTTAAGCTAAGCTTGGCGTAACTTCTCGTGTGTAACCTCATGGCCCCAAGCCCAAAATTTCATCCGCTCTAACATCCCCTAATAGGCTCTAGTGGATCACCAATAGGCTCGTTAATAGTATAAATGTTCGCAATCACCCAGACCCAAATAAAAAATTTAGCGAGTCTCCCTATAATATGGACTAGCCACACGCGACGACATGTATATACACCATCATTTCTAGGCACCCAAGACACAAAAACCAAGAGTCCACATAGGCGATCTTGCATAAGTATAAGTAATGTGAAGAAAAGCCTAACTATTACCCATGTAGCGATCTTCTTAAATAAGTATAGTTCTTATATAGGCATAGATTTGACTATAATTTCATAAATGATCCACATGTAGGCAAAAGAAACCTTTAGGCATTCAAACAACTTTAAAATTATGATAATAAAAGGTACTTTAGGCATGATTAAGTACTAAATTATACTAACAAATTCCCCAAGCCTTCCATTATAAATATTATTACATCAAATAATTGTTATAAATATCAATACCTATAATATGATGGCTATACAAATTGATTGAAAATAAAAGAAGAAATAGAAAGCAACAAACTTCCTCGACGTAGAGTCTCGGTGATAAACCGTTGTGTTGAGGATACACTTTTTGAAAGCCCCTTCCTAGAACCTCTTTATATACGCAAATTATATCACATAAATCGATTGACGTTATAATGCAATTGACTCAACTAAATCGCATGATGAACACATAATGATAATATCGAAAATGATAACAATTGAAAAGTTTCATTGAACAATACCCTAAGATTCCTAATCGCTAAAAATATTCCCAATGCTTCCTTCCAATATCTATTTGAACAATACCACAAATCAAACTATTCCAATCTAGCATACATATCAATCAAAACATTACCAATAAGCTAATTTCTATATATAGGAACAAATAACACAATCAACAGAACCAATTCCATAACATCCTATTCAATTTCCAACTGATTAATTAGAGCAACCCCAATTCATATCTAAGTCAAACAAACCAAAAGTTCAAGCACCAATAATAACAAAAATGAAAAAAAAATTAGGCTATGTTTCATAATAACAGTTTATTTTATAAATTTTAAAATAAACTTTAATTAGTTCATTGTCATTAGTTGCCTTTTTAATCTTAATTAAGGCATATTCATTTTTGATTTAGGGTTTGTCTAAACCACATTCAATTAACAAATTAACAAGGTTTTTAGTAGATTTTAAGTGGGTTACCTTTGTAGAGGCGGTGGCAGGTGGTAGGAGGCGGCGGCGGCGGCACGGCACGAACTTCTTCTCCTTCTTCTCCTTCTTCTCTTCTCCCCCTTTTCTCCCTCTTCTCTCTATTTCGGACCTCCCTCTTTTTTTCTCTGCGTTACGTAGTCGAATTTAATCTTTGAGTCTTGATAACATTTAGTTTGATCAATGATCATCTATCTGCGACGCATCGCGATCCATTGAGTTTTAATGACATGGACTTATCAGCGACCGCGTGCGATCAGCCGATTTCAAGTGGTCGCACAAAAAATTGGCGCCAACATTTCCAAATTAAAATTTGGTGGCAAATTTATACTTAGCGATCGATCGATCATGCGTCATTGTTAAACATTAGCGACTAGATTACGTTTTGATTAGCATGATGATGATCGGTCATTGATGACTAATATCAATGACCAGATGGTGCGGTCAATCTTGACATCAATCATTGATAGACCTTTTTGTTGTAGTGAATGTAAATTTGGGCGAAATTTTTCCTTACGAAAATAAATAACAGTGTAACATAAAAAGCAAGGAGAAATAATCGCGTAATGGAGAAATCAAGGTAAAATAACGGTATAATGGAAAATTAACAAATAGGACTCTTTTGTGGAACAAAAGAGTAATAATAATAATATCAAACTATAGGACAGTTTGTGGAATAGAAGAAGTAATAATAAATATGTATATTTACATATTCACTAATAAAAAATGATAGTAATAAATAAATAAACTTGAAGCTCTGTGTAATGGTGCGTATCACCTGAAACCGAAGCCGAAACCGAGAAGAAAAAAACTCCGGCAACCAAAGCCGCTATTGAGACTTTGAACCTCAACTGAACTTACGCTAGTTGTAAGTTACTTTTTATCAACACAATTTGTCATATTCTTCTTGGGGTTTGAAGCTTGGGCATCCTGCTTGGTGGTAATACCTTCTTATTTTGACCTGTATAGTGTTTGCTTACATGTAATTTTAATGGCCTTAATTGTCACTAATAGGTATGCTACATTAGATCGTCTAAAAGCACATGCCAATATGCCATTCCTTGAACAACTTCCCATCTACTTCTTTTGGATGAACTACTATGTAATCAATATTTTAGAGGTTATTTATTTGTTTGTTTCAACAGTACTGTGATATTTCTGCTTGTATCTTTATTTAAAGTTGATGAGATTATAGGATCTGCATCTAGTGTTAGAAATTTTGTTGGCCTCATCTGTAAAATGGAAATTCTTTTTATGGTTTAAACAAGCTAGGAGTATTATCAATTTGTAGTTCCTTTTGCTATGATTTACAGTCTTAGACATTGTTGTCTATAAATGGCTATATTATTTAGTTCTGCTGTTTCTGAGTTGTTCTATCCATTCCACCTTTTATTGCTTGCTTTGGGATGACATTAAATTATCTAAACTATATAGCTGTGCTGTTTCTTAATTAGGTTTTCACCTTTTTACTTATTTTTCCTGGGATTTACATTGTAATAAATGGCAATATTTTGACCTTGGAAAGTTTTTAATCATGCAGCCTTCTTTCGGTGAGTTCCCTACCATAAATATTTATCTGAGATGTCCTAGAATGACGCAGACAGTTTTGTTGTAGTATTCGTTTTGTCACCACCTATCTCGAATTCTCGACTCTTCCTCAATATTTTTCTTCAATCAATATCCAACTTGCCACTCCTAGCTTTCTTTAACACCCCCCCCCCCCCACCCCCACCCCCACCCCCACCCCCCAAACACAATAATATAAATATAATATATATATTAATATAAAATTTGTTGCCTTTCCTAGGACCCATTTTTTTTTTTTTTTTTTTGGGGTGTGTAGTGCATTGGTTTAATTCTGAAATCTTTTGACTTCTGCTGAGGGGTAAACTCTAACCTGTAACCTTATACAGTAAAGGGAGATACCTCTACCACTAGGATATCACCTTCGGTCTTAGTTTATTGAACAATTAGTATACTAACAACATTACAATTAACATTGTAAAAACTTCTTTAGTGATTAGTGTAGTAGTAGTAGTCCTCCCTCTATTCTTATTTATTTGACGTTTTAGAGTGTTGCACACTTATTAAGGAAGTCATTTATTACTCTAATTTTATCATTAAGATTGATATGGAATTAAGGAAATATGCAAAAAGTTGCTTAGATAAATATGAGAGAAATTATGAAAGTATATACTTGAGGGCAATATGAGAAAAATTGTAATTAATGCTTCCTAGAAATTTGCTAAATTCAAATATATAGGAAAAGTTTAGTCTCCCTAAAACGACTATTAAATGGGAATGGAGGGAGTATAATACAAGAACAGTATTTGATTCTAATTTTATAATGGGAGTTATCTTTAGGGACGGCTAGAACTTGACACTTGAAATCCTGTAGCTGCATTCATTTGATGTTAATATTAGTCTAATATAATATCCAAGTGTCAATTTGTCTTTATTGCTATTTTGTTTGGTGACAAATGGCAGCCTCTTGAGGGCGTTTGTTGTTTTGCACAGCTGCTAGTTTTTCTTTTGGGTATGGAGCAGTGGGGATGGCTAGAAATTTGAGATGATGTTAGTGGAACTTAAAGACTTGTATTGATCATTGCTTTCACAGAAAAGGAAACTTTAATGGCTTCAAAGTAATATTCAAAGTACTTGGAACAAAATACAAGCCACCTCTCTACTTCCTCAACTAAGTTTACTCCCTCTCTGAATAGTATTTGTTTGTTAGTGGCTGCACATCGATGTCAAGATATAGCAAATTCAAAGTTTCTTCCCCTACTTACTGCCTGTCCTTTTCATGGTTGGGTTGGATGATGGTGTCCTTATTCTTATCGAATTATCTTCTTCTTTAGAATCTTGCCTAGTGAATATCAACACTTTGTTATGATTTACTTAATATATTTCCTTTCGTTCTTCTTTTGATGATTGGACACACCATTTCTCGCGTGCTATTCGATGATTTATTTTCTATATTTGTTATCTGGAATAGTGGAAGCTACAAACTTTGATGATTAGACACACCATTTCTCGTGTGCTATTCGATGATTTATGTTCTCTATCTGTTATCTGGAACAGTGGAAGCTATAAACTGAAACCCTAGCGTTGAATTTCCCTTTCTCATTCTAGTTATAGATTATAGATGGAAGAAGCTACCAGTAGTTAGCCTCTATCCAATGCTCTCTTTGTTGGTTTGAATGTACATAATGATTTGCTGTTGATTTAGTTGAAGATTATTACTACTGATTTATTACCTAAATGAGCATTATCAGTGTTTTTAAAATCATAGCTCGGATCCGATTAATCCCCGCTTAGACGCTAGGCGCCTAGGCCCTCACCGAGGAAGAATCAAACTAAATGCTTAAAAAGAATTTATTTAGTCTTTAAAGATTATTTTTTTGATAATATTTAATGTAAAATTTTAAAAAATTACATATAATATATGATATGTATAATATAACAAATATATAATATAGAAAAATAAATAAATAAGATCGCTTAAGAAAGTTCTTAGTCTGCCACCACCTAGCCACCAAACCATTTTAGAACAAGCATTATTGATGACGTAGGATTACCAAAAAAGGGGGGATGTAGACTGAATACTTATTTTATTTGAGGATGTTTCTGATCAAGTACTTGTCTGTGCACTGTGTTGTACAGTAATTTCTGGTTTAAAGAGTAAGACAGGCTTGAAAGGTCCATCACCTTGAATATTATCCACAAGCTCAAACAGTTCCGTGTAAAAGGTAAAACAGGTTTGTTTGGTTCTCGTCTGGTAATGATCCAAATTAACATGGACATGAGCTTGGTGGGTTACTGGTCTGCTATAAAGTTGGATCCTAATTCCACACCGTTTAAAAAGGACAGTTTGTAGAAATAAATTGCATTTTATATAGTCGATAGTTACAATTGTATAATACTTGTATAACAAAGGTCATTTGAAATGTAATTTTCTATATATATATATATATATATATATATATATATATATATATATATATACCAGACGGATCTTAAACTCACTCTTATTAACTTCACTTGAAGATACCCTCCTTTAGCGACGAAAATCGGCATGATTTGCCTCGGTATATATAATCGTCGTCTATACTTTTAGCGACGACAACATATAGCGTCGCTTAAAAGTATAGACAACGGTTATTGTATAACCGAAATGTCACGGATCCGCACTAAAGAGAGGTGGTGAGTTTCGAGAGTTAGATAAGCCATGGTGAGCAAGATTTTGATTCTCTCTCTCTCTCTCTATATATATATATATATATATATATATATATATATACACATACACACACACACACATATATACATATATATATATATATATATATATATATATATATAGGGACCGATCCATAACTAATGTTGACAAATTAAAGTTATCCTTACAACAGATTGTGAGCGTCCATCCGATGATCCAACGGTTTAATAGAGCTCCCGTCTGCAATTTAATTTTCAGTATTCTGCAGTTTAATATTGTGGACGAGACAAATGTCCAAAATACCCCTCCTTATCCAAGTCTTCTACGGACATTAAGTATGGACCGATGCTGTTTTAATCTTCAGTCCCGTCCAGAGTTTAATACTGCGGACGCTAGGTCTATCCAAACGACACCGTATAACAACTGAGACCAGGAAACTTTGAAGTCATGTTCATAGGTAGAACAAGATTGGAAAGACCATAGTGTTTAGTTACAAATGTTCTTAATGTTAATATTTGTCCATCTTCTTCAAAACCCACATTGAGAACGCTAGGTATGATCGATAGGAAAACAACGCCGTTTTTAAGTAAGTCTCGTCCGCAGTTTAATACTGCGGACTCTAATTTAATATGAAAATGACGCCGTTTTTCATAATAACTAATAACATTAAAACGTCGTTTTAATAATACATTTACATGTTTTCAAGCTCCACAATTTAATACTACGGATGTCAAATGTGAATTATTTTATTTATTTATTGAAGTTCTTGTATGCCACTTTCAAGTTCCACAACATTAAACTGGGGATGCCAAATATTTTTTTAAACTTCCTGTATGAATTTAGGTGGTTCCCTCATGCATGTTTTTAAATTATAAATGACATATCACAACCAACAACCATCAATGAAGAATATTCACAAATTACATAGATCAAATTACAAACATAATTTGCACCATCAAAATCTATCGGAATCACAAAATGTAAATCCAAAATTACATATTTACAATGTACAAATTAAGATACATGTGTGACTCTACTAGTCATGTGTAAATGTCATATCTCTAGTCATATGCTTAATTACGCAAATCATAAACAATTATATACCTAAACAAGGAGGCATCTTCTGCGGACAAGTCGACCTCCCTTAAAGACATGCCAACCTCCCTTAAAAACATGTCTTGGACAATGTAGTCAACGTACTTCATTATATAGACTTCGTAATCTAAAACATTCTTTTGTTTAGGTTGGACTGCCTTGAATGCCCAAACAATCTTCTTCTTCGGAAAGTTTTTCTCAAGATTGTAAATCCGCATATAATGTTTGCAACAAAATCACACTGTACATTAAAAACATAATGTTAATAGGACATTTTTGTAACCAACAAAACAAAGATTACTGTGTTTTTGTAACTAACACAAACAAAATAAATAAAATTCCTTGTTTGTATACAATAAAGAAGAATACAAAATATATACATATGACGAATTTAAAACTTACATCACTTGGATTTAGCAAAGATGTTAGGTTGGTTGCACGGATTTGCCGATCTCTTTTTGCTTGGTTATTTTTCTCTCAAATTCACAGCAAAGATGTTAGGTTGGTTGCGTAGATTTTAGATGGACAAGAAGGAACAACTACGTGTTTGATTTAGGTGGACTAAGATTCCGCAATTTAGTTCTGCGAACGGTTATTATCTTAAAACAGTGTCGTTTTCATATTAAATCTAGCCTCCACAATATTAAACTACGAACAAGACTTCAAATTAAAGTTTTCCAATTTTAGTTGTCATACGACATTGTTTGGATAGATCTAGTGTCCGTAGTATTAAACTGTGGATGAGACTGAAGATTAAAACGATATTGTTTAAGATTAGTCTATACTTAGCGTCTACAACTTAATACTGTGAACGGGGATTTGGATAAGGAGGGGTATTTTGGATATTTGTCTCGTCCATAGTATTAAACTGCAGAATAGTGGAAAATAAACTGTGGATGTAAGTTCTATTAAACCATTAATGGACGCTCACGATCTGTTGTAAGAATAACCTTAATATATATATATATATATATATATATAGGAATGTAGGAATGTTCCATAACAATTATTTGCTACGGATACTATTCTAGCAACCAGATCTTCAATCGTCTAATAGCAGATCTAATGAATGAGATTGACTTGGGCATGGGCTTGGGCGCTAGTCATTCTAGTGGTCAGCGCAAACCCTACTAGTGGCCAGAGAAATGATTAAATTGCCCTCAACTTTATTTGAATTTTTAAAGTGGTCGTAGATCCTACTAGCAGCCAGGCAAAAAGTCGTCGTTTGCCTAGCCACTAGTAGGACCTCCTCCTCCTACTAGCAGTCGAACAAATTGACATCATTTTTCCTGGTCGCTAGTAGGACCTGTGACTAGTCGACTTAAAAACTAGATCTAATTAATCTGGTTGCTGCTATCGTGCGTTTACTGCGAAACAAAGAGAGGAAGAACAGACAAGGCCTGACCGCTACACTAGCACTAATCAACATCAAATTTTTTTATCTCTACTCGTACTAGCGGTCGGACAAATGGACATCATTTTTCCTGGTCGCTAGTAGGACCTGCGACCAGTTGACTTAAAAACCAGATCTAATCTGGTTGCTAATATCGTGCGTTTGCTGCGAAACAAAGAGAGGAAGAACAGACCAAGCCTGACTGCTACACTAGCACTAATCAACATCAAATTCAACTTTGAACCGATTATTCTATTCCAATTACTAGTAAGAATATTTTAACCGTTTTTTTATGAATTTTTGTTAATTCATAAAATACTACTAGAATTACATGTATGAAATAATAAATTGGGTAGTATGTATACAAATTGAGTAATATGTATTATAATTTAAACTAATAATATAACATATTTGGTGCTTATATGTATATACACTGAATAATTGGTCATGCATATATTTAGACATGGAATATTAGTTTTATTGTTGTTGATATTTTTAGGTATATGGACAATTGGTTGCCTGGACCCATTGACCCCAGTGTCCTTTATGGCCAACAACGTCATGTGTTAGAGGATGTATGAAACATTGTTGATAGGGGTACACTAATTTCGATCCAAACTACTGCCATAACGTATGACAAATTGGAACTGACCAAGTTAAAAAAAAATATTAATTGGGTGGGAGTGTTTAGTCATTCGACAATAGTCACTAAATAGATGTCAGTCTCGTGTCTGCCCTAATTAAGAGATGACGACTGGCGACATACTTTTCATATGAAGTGAGGAAATAACAATAACGTTGGAGGATGTGCATTTTATTTTTGGGTTGTCGGTGTTGGAAAATCCCTTAACTTGTCCCTCATTTGATGCCCTATTGAGATATTTTAGAGAGGTTTTTAGGATGACATGACTTTTGAAGGAATAACGTTAAAAAAAAGACGTGGTATTTCATTAGTTTGGTTGCATGAATTTTTTTTTATGTGTCTAAAAAAGCAAGTAGAGATGTGGTTGGGCATTACACAAAGGCATACCTCATTTGGTTATGTAGAGAAATTTTATTTTCAACTAGGTCAAGAAATAATGTACACCCTAGGTATATATATTTTGTATATGATTCAAATAAGATTGCCACGTATGCATGTGGTACCACTTGTTTGACCTATTTATGCTGAGATTTGTACACAACTACTAGGAGAGAGACTAAGTATGTCAATGGTTGTGTGATCTTGTTACAAATTTGGTCATACCAATGTTTTTAGTTGGAAGGCCTAACCCTAGGTCAAATTCTTTATTTTTGCTCCCTAGGGCAACGACCTGGGCATACTTGGCCAAACATCAATATACATGTAAGACCCCAACTTTTATGAATAAAGATTATTTTTTCTCAAATATATTTTTGAATATTATGGTGTGAATATGATATAATGTTATAGTTGTGGGTAATATTTACAAATTTTGCAAAGTAAGCAAGTGGTTATATAATATTCGATTGGTCGGGGAATATTTGTTTTAACAGGGAATATTCGTACGATGGCACAATCATTGGTGGACCCCACAACGAAAATATTGTCATAGTTAGAAAACAACAGAATTATCTTTTTATAAAAATAACGGCGAAAGTTTTCTGGTTTAAACCGCTTGAACTACCCTTAGTAGTAAAAGTACAAAGAATATGCGTGGTTGCATAGTAGAGCACACAATATTGATTATTGATGCTTACGTGAGAAGTCACTCAGTTATACTCAATTATTGCTACAGTAATTGCTATATCATATCTCTCATATTATTGATTCAATTATTGTCATAGTATCATCTGCATAATATTTTATATTATTAAATCAATAATTGAGACGACAAAGTTATTCATATTATTATTTGTAATATTGACAATGTCTAGAAGTTCTGTCAAGGAGAGGTTTGGTCACCTAATTGCGCGCCAATAAGGAGAAATCCTTATCGGAAAGCCCCCTCTTTCTTGGGAACGACCTAGTTGTTAAATATTGTAAGTTATAATATTAATGATAAATAAGTTCGTGTTGATTAAAGATGAAATTGATAGTTCCATTGTGTTGGGATTATTTGTGTTAGTGGAAATCGACATTTATTTCGATAATAATTGATGTCTGGAAGTTATATTGACCAATAGGGTAATTAATCGGATAAATAAGCAATTAATTGCTATTAATTCACATGCTTATAACTATTTGTTCACATGTGTGTACTATTGATTCACATGCATGTACTATTAGGGGAGGTGGTGCAAGATTAATAATACTTGCATGACTAAATTAAAAATAGAGGTATAGATGAAGGTACTATACTGTAATTCGTATTTTTACATGTATAGAACTATTGAGTCACATGATTGAACTATTAATTCACATGATGTACTATTAGGGGAGGTGGTGCAAGTTTGATAATACTTGCATGACTAAATTAAAAATGAAGGAAAAGACGAAGGTATTATAGTGTAATATTCCGAGCCCCAAAACGTGCAATTATCGAAACTATATTTTCCTATAAATAGAAGCTCATTCTTCTTCCATTCTCACCAATTCACTAAGACTCACAAGAGCAATTATAAAGAGAGAATCTATAGAGATAAAGAAGAAGAGAAGCCTGCTACCTCACTATTCCAGTATCCAATTTTCTTTTGAGGTAAGGGATATTATATTTTTTAGTATTCGTAGAAATAATATTTTCTTCCATACTCTGTAATATGTGAGTAATATTATTTCGTTTCATATTCCTGATTATACCCTCATTCTGTTAAAGTATTGCTTCTATACTCCGTGAAATTAGTAGAATATCCTTGATATTTGTGCTTCATCCAGTATCTTTTCATGGAAATATTATTCTGAGCTTCTTGATAATTATTGATAATTTTATGCCGGAATACTATTCATGAGTTACTATTCACCCAATTACTATTCACTTGAATATTGTTCACTCGGGTATTCGGGGCATTTTTAATGTCGGAGTACTATTCACGAGTTACTATTCACCCAGTTATTATTCACTCGAATATTATTCACTTGAGTATTTGAGGCACTTTTCATACCGCGGTACTATTCACGAGGTACTATTCCCGAAGTACTATTCATAGGGTACTATTCACGGGGTACTATTCACCCGAAAAATATATTTCTTTTTTGTCCAAATTATTTTTGATACATGAATAATATTCTTGAATTTTACTCCAAAAAGCAGTATCATGTTGACAATTTGGATATTTTTAAACTCTGGATAAATTTAAAGTCTTTAAAATTTATCCTTGATTTCGTTTGATTAATGCTTATATCATTGTCATCATCCTCATGCTTATATTCTGATGAAAGTCATCTTTGGCTTACGTGCATAGATGAACTGTTGATTGGTATGATTATGACCATGGATCATTCGGTATAATCGTGACCCATAATGTTACAAATGATGTGGTAAAAGTCCCCATTGGCCTCAGTAGTGCATTGATGGGCGAGTTGTTGGTATGATTATGACCGTGGATTATTCGGTATAATAATCACCCATTGATGAAATACATGAATATCCTTGCACGTAGTGCGAGTGGATGATTCGATGATGTGGTTTATTTATTAAGCTGAGTCTCAGCGATAAAAATTGATGAAAAACTTTTTAAATCATAGAAGATAGTAGATATCATGCTCTACTTGACTCTTCTAATGGATTGCTTATTCCGCTGCAGTTAAACTTGATGTTTATTGTATTTTATCAGTTTAACATTGTTGAAGACTAATGATAATTTATTTTGCATTATCTTAGTCATAATATTTCTTACTGGGCTAGTTGAGCTCACCTTTTGCTTTCATTGTTCTCTTCAGGAAATGAAAACGTAGCCGGGACTAATAGGAGAATGGAGTGATGGTCCGAGATGGTGTTATAGTAGTCCTCACTATTCTATAAAATAGTGTGACAATAAATGTAACGAGGACTCTATTTGAGAGTGGATATTGTCTAGAAGGCAATATTCTTGTTTAAACTCTTAGCTATGTTTTGTCGTATTTTACACGATAGTTGTATAATTATGTTTGTATTTGATTTATGTATCATGTATTTGGGGACTCAAGATGGGTGATGTATACCTATTTTTGGGGCATCACATTTGGTATCAAACCTTAGGGATATGATTCCTGGTTGAGATGCGAGACAAGAACTGGGAGGGGAGAGACTGGGAATTCCTTCGCTAGTATGACCTACCTAAGTTTATTTTGTATTTAATTGGTCGGTCAGAGTATAGGGATAATATGTGACATGTCAATTAACCCTTATTTTGTGGCAGTATTTGAAAATGGCATCCAAAAATGTTGAGATAAGCAATGAAGCACATGAGACCGTTGAGTCACTAACGATCAATACCCAGGATAATGTGTAACAGGAAGACAATAATCCTCATGTAAACAATAACACTGATGAAATGGTGAACGATGAGATGTTCAGAGGCTTTATTCAATTCATGCAACATCAGGCGAGAGCGGCTCCTATTCAAAATGCAGGGGGAAACACTGGCAACTCTCGGACGGTCACCGCTAAACAGTTCAAGGAGCTGGGACCACCGGAGTTTTTTGGAGAGCCAAAATCACTTAAGGCAGAGACGTGGATAAAGCAGATCACCAAGATATTTGATGTCTTGGGATGCTCCGAGGAGCAAAAGGTTCCCTTTGCCACCTTCATGTTATGGCGGCAGGGCAGATTCTCGGTGGGAATCAGAAGCGTACTCAACCTGCCGCACTAAAAATGACTTGGGAGAAGTTCCAAGAACTGTTCAACAACAAGTATTTTCCCGAAAGTATTCGTCACATGAAGGAGGTAGAGTTTATCAAACTAGAGCAAAATAATATGACCGTGTCGCAGTACGTGGATGTTTCTAAGAGGTTTGAAACCCGAGATACGTCAATACCTTATCTCTCATAAACTGTGTTTGTATTCAGATGTTGTGAATATGGCTCAGTTATTGGAGCGCGATAATGAGTCAACCCAACCAAGAGAGAGCAATGAGCAAGTCGATAATACCAAAGCAGTAGCAATTATCAAAGCGGTGACAACAAACGTGGAGGGAATCAACATGCCAGAAATGATAACCACTTCAGTGGTAATCATGGCCAAGATAATAGAAGTGGAAATTTCAAGAAGAGAAGATTCAGTAATGATAGAAAGACGTCAGCAACATCACCTGTTGTTAAGGAAGGAGAACGACCGTCGGTCGTATGTTACAAATATGGAGGGGAGGGACATGTGACGCCCCCAAAATTAGGTATACGTCACCCATCTTGGGTCGCCACTTACATGGTACATAAATTCAAATACAAACTTAATTATACATCTGTCGTGTAATATACGACAATACATAAACTGAGAGTTCTAATAGGAATATTGTCATTTAGACAATATCCATACTCAAGGAGTCCTCATTACAATTATTATCACACTATTTCACAGAATAGTGAGGACTACTAATGATATCCTCTGGACCATTACTCCGCTCCCCGACTCGTCCCGACTATATTCTCATTTCAAGAGAACAAAGAAAGAAAGGTGAACTCAACTAGCCCAAAGAAGAAATATTATGACTAAGATAATGCGTAATAAATTATCATTAGCCTTCAACAAAGTTAAACCGATAAAATACAATGTACAACCAGCTTTAATCTGCAATGAATAAGCAATCCATTAAAAGAGTCAAGTAGAGAATAAAGTCTACTATCTTTTAGGTTTTAAAAGGTTTTTCATCACTGTTATAGCTGAAGACTCACTTTTAATAAATAATCCACATCATCGAATCACCCCTGCACTACGGCCAAGGATATTCATCAAATTATCAATGGTCATGACTATACCGAATCACCCCTGGTCATAATCATACCAAAAACTATCCATCACTGCATTACAGGCCACTGAGGACTTTTATCACATCATTTATAACAAGCCATGATTATACCGAATGATCCCTAGTCATAATCATACTAAGTTCATCTATACACGTAAGCCGAAGATAACATAATATAACATGAGGATGATGACAATGACATAATAATTCAATAAAACAAGTTCAAGAATTATTTTATCCAGGAATTATTAACGTCCAAATTGTCAAAATGATACTGTTTTGTAGAGTAAAATTCAAGAATGATCAGAAGAATATTTCCATGAAAAGATACTGGATGAAACGCAAATATCAAGGATATTCTACTAATTTCATGGAGTATAGAAGTCAAAGTTTTAACCAACTGGGTATAATAAAGAATGGAATAACAAAAGAAATCACCATGCATGCGGCCCTGCCATGACAAAGTTATTCCAATGTAATAATAATAACGGAACCAGTGTCGTGAAATTCACACCGACAGGATGTTCTAACAGTAATAATAAAGATGGAACTGCATCCTGTGTAAAACACATGATAGGATATTCCAACAGAATGATAAAGATTTTAACCAGTCCGCAAAAACACACGCATGTGATGTTCCAACAGAATAATAAAGATTTTAACCAGTCCTGTAAAACACATGCGTATGTGATGTTCCAACAAAATAATAATAAAGATTTTAACCAGTCCTGTAAAACACACGCATGTGATGTTCCAAATGTAATAATAAAAAGAATGTCACCAAGTATAGGGTAACTCACAGATACAAAAGTTATTCCAATGTAATAATAAGCAATGGAATAACAACAGCTTCTTCATGAATAAGAAAGAATAACACCCTTTACTTGCGTACAACAAATAATATTCCCTACCTTAGAAGAACCGAATATCGGCAAGGTGAAGTAGCGTAAAACTTTTCTTCTTTCTCTCTATAGTTTCTCTCTCTAGAGTTTCAAAGAATTCATGAAAAATAATGAAGCACTAGGCCTCTATTTATAGAAGATTTCTAGCTTAGACCTACCATGTGAAAAGGCAAGTGGCTCGACGACCGGTGATGTGAAAAGAAAAGTGGTTCGACCACCAGAATGTGAAACGACAAGTGGTTCGACGCTCAGTAATGTGAAACTAAAGTGGTTTGACGCTCAGAATGTGAAACTAAGCAAGTGGTTCGACGTCTGGTAAAGGTAATTACTATCGACGAAGGTAATTACTATTCACAAAGGTAATTACTATCGACGAAGGTAATTACTATCGACGAAGGTAAATACTATTGACGAAGGTAATTACTATTCACAAAGGTAATTACTATTGACGAAGGTAAATACTATTGACGAAGGTAATTACTATTCACAAAGGTAATTACTATTGACGAAGATAATACCTATTGACGAAGGTAATTACTATTCACAAAGGTAATCACTATTGACGAAGAAACTCTTAGATAATGACATATGGGCCCCCCATAAAATAATCAAACTTACCACAAATGTCTCATAACAGACTCTTTATATACATCAAGGATTGAATAAATATTACCACAAATCATTTTATTTTTAATCAACACATATTTAATTTTTCAACAATTATTAATCATTTATAACTTGTCGCCTCAATTATTGATTTAATACTATAACATATTATACGTATGATACTTGTGACAATAATTGAATCAATAATATAAGAGATATGATGCAAAGAATTACTATAGCAATAATTGAGCATAGGTGAGTGACTTCTCACGTAAGCATCAATAATCAATATCGTGTGCTACTATACAACTACGCCAGACATCGCATTTTTACTACCGGGTAGTTCAACGCTTTTAACTCAGTAACACCTCTGCCGTTTTTTATAGAAAGATAATTTTGTCGCTTTCTAACTACGACAATACTTCCGTTAGGGGTCCACTAATGATTGAGCCGTCGCATTTAATATTCCCCGACAAAAAGAATATTCCCCAACCAAACGAATATTTTATAACAACTTGCATACTTTGCAAAATTTATAAATACTTCCCACAACTATAATATTATCTTAAATTCACACCATAATATTAAAAAATTATTTCGACAAAATTTAAATCTTTATTGATAAAATCAGGGTCTCACAATCTCCCTCCTTGTGGAATTTTGCCCTCGAAATTAGTGGTACGACTTTAGTATGATAAAGAGGTGAGGATACCTTGAATACCTTTATCGTTGAAAACATTAAATTCATCTTTGCAATCCGGCCAAAGATATTTATTCACAATTCATCTTTACACTACAGGCCAAAGATATACAACTATAAAACCAATAATGCTGAGACGCAGCTTAATAGTATCACGACCACGAATTATCCATGCACCACTGGCCAAGGATATTCGTGTTTTCAATTACGGTCATGATTATACCGAATAATCCTTGGTCATAATCATACCAAGTCTATTAATGCACTACGACCAAAAATGACTTTTATCACATCCATGAATTAATATTTCATTGCTGAGACTCAGCTCAATAATTAATCCATATCATCGAATCATCCCTGCACTATAGGCCAAGGATATTCATTAGTATCACAACCACGAATTATCCATGCACTACGGCCAAAGATAATCGTGTATTCATTAGTATCACGACCACAAATTATCCATGCACTACGGCCAAAGATAATCGTGTATTCATTAGTATCACGACCACAAATTATCCATGCACTACGTGTTAGGTTTGTAATATTCATGTGCGCAATCAAATTGCATAAATTAGCGGAAGCGAGTAAAAATCAGAGTTTAAAAATTTACAAACCATATACCCGGATCACCCTTTATGCATAATTATTAATTAAACGAAAAGATAAAGAATAAAATCATACCCTTGAAGATCGAGCTTCCTCAGGTACAAGTTCACCTCCAATCCTTTTCGCGTTCAACTTGAATCCACCGGGTTTGGTTCCTTCCTTTGATCAACGTTAGCCACCCATGTGTTTGGCCTCAGAGGTGATCCACCAAGGAAAACAAAGATTCAAGAAGAAGGGTATTGGCTCAACCCTAGTTTTCTATCTCTATGTAGAAGGGCGTACTCTCCAACAAATTGAAATTATTACGTTGTAAAGTCAACAACCCCCCACCCATAATAAGACTCTCTTATTTATAGATGTGGGCAACCCACCTTAACAATTAAGGAATTGGGTTTATTTAATTAATTAAATTCTTTTAATTAATTAAGCTCCTTAATCTTATTAGGATAATTAATTAAACTCTTTTAATTAATTTAACCTCCTAATCTTATTAGAATAAATGAGAGTACTTATATTAAATTAATTCCTAAACTCTTTTAGAAATTAAAATAATAATAATTGTAATAATATTAATAAGACTCTCTTATTAATTTATATTTAATATTTCTAAAATATTAAATAATAATATTAAGCTATTTAATTTATTCTATCACCATAGATTAAATTAAATATACATAACATATTATTACGATTATGCCATTAACTTTTAAATAATTATTCTTCCTTTTATGGTGTGACCCTTTAGGTTCTCCATATTAAACCTATTGTGAATAAATCAATTAGAATAATTCTAATCTTATTTAAATAAATAAATTAAATAATTAATTTATTTAAATAAATAATATTTATTCTACAATAGGGATAAGCCTCCCTAATGATCAACGACTTTCCGGATAATATAGATTTCAACATTAATCATTAAAGAACCTTTGAGTAAATAATTACCGCATAATTCAATCCTTCCACCATACAATGTCCCAATTAAATATAAGACATGGAATTACCACAAGTCTTATTTTATTTAATTATATGTATTTCGATCCTTAAATGCACAACTCCAAATAATGCAAATTAGAAACTCCTTTCTAATTTCATTCTGCCTTGGCCAAGGACTACTGGGTTGTCATTTATCGAATCACATAGGACATTTCTCTTCTTTTATTAGAAGTGGTAGATTCTTTATTGATCATATATTATCTCCATGTATAACTTATTATACCCAAGCATACCCTTTGATATACCCTAAGGGTCTTAAGGAATAAGTCAAAGTATAACTCATCATACACAAGATACTATGATGATCTCAAGTCCAAGGATCATTTGTACTTACTATCACTACAGAATTCCTATCGACAGTAAATAAAACTCCATTAGGTATTCCTTAGCGAGCCAATGCTTCAATGAACTTATTCTCTAATAAGCACCTACATACTTGCTTTAGTGTCTCCACACAAATGATCATGAGATCAATCATCCTCATCCAACGAGCAAGCAAGTTAACGATGTAACAATCTATCCTGGATTCACTAATCCCCAATTTAGTAATCCAATGATTGGGAACTATTTTAGTTTTTAAGCTTTCTAAGAATTTAGATCTCATTAGAATGATCATCATCATTATTCTAAAAGCATTGCTTAAAACTATGGGTTTATCACATATTATAAAACAAAGATCACGTAGATAATTAAAAGCCTTTAATAAATTAATACTTTTTTATTAATAAATGAATAAGATTGTTTAACAAAGTATATGCTTTATCATCAAACACGATTGGCTTGTATGCATACTACTTTCACTACGTGTCAAAGATAATCGTGTATTCATTAAGATCACGACCACAATTATCCATGCACTACGTACAAAGATAATCGTGTATTCATTAGTATCACGACCACAAATTATCCATGCACTACTACCAAAGATAATCGTGTATTCATTAGTATCACGACCACAAATTATCCATGCACTACGTGCAAAGATAATCGTGTATTCATTAAGATCACGACCACAAAATTATCCATGACTACGTACAAAGATAATCGTGTATTCATTAGTATCACGACCATAAATTATCCATGCACTACTACCACGAGATAATCGTGTTTTCAATTACTTGTTATGATTATACCGAAACAATCCTCGGTCATAATCATACCAAGTCCATCTATGCACTACTGTGCCACGTATGACTTTCAACATAATATAAGCATGAGGATAATGATATAAAGAATCAATCAAATGAGATAAAGGATAAATATTAAATATTTATAATATAATTTATCCAGATTCAAGAATATCCCCATGTTATCAATCACTTAATAATCTCATAATCTAATATCATTAATATTATAACAATATTTTAATCACTTCTTAAATTTATAAACAATTTATCTCAATTGTTTACGCTTTACCATATAATGCATTTAATCATTCAAAAATGCCATACTCATAAGATATCATCACCAATTATCAAATCCTCATCATCAAAAAATGCATATATTCTATATAGGATTCTCTAGCCATAAAATCCTATTTTCAACTTTGTTACTTCACATAACATATTTAACTCATATGTTCAGAATTAAACTATTTTCATGAAAAATACCAAATCAGTCCCAAAATATTTCTTTTCTGGGTTTTATCATAATATATTCCCATAATGAAAATATATTTTTCTCGAATTTTTAAAATTCATTTACTATTTTTCAAAAATCAATTTCTAATTAATTCCTTAAGAAATTAGCTACCTCAAGTTTAACTCCAAAATTCCCAAATCTTGGCAGGACCTTACACATGTTAACGTGAGCTTCCAGTTTAAATTTCATGGTCATCGGAGTTATAGAACTCCTATTATAGCATTTTTCATTTAAAAACCTAAATATTGAAATAGTCATAACTTGCTCATTTTAAGTCAGAATGAGCTCATTTTTGGACAGGAGGTACTTTATACCATATAATTTCATGTCCCAAAAGGCCAGAATTTTTCTCATAATTTAAGTGGCCGAAACAGCCCCTCTAAAATCATGGCAGCAGATTTTTCGGTTTTTGCAGCTTTGCCCTCCTTTGCTAAAATCAGTCCACACAAAAATCTACAACACCTTTTCCAGTAATTCCACTTGGATTAGTTAGGTAACTCATAGATCTAACTCTAGGACTTGACCACACTCAAAAATTCAAAATATAATAGGAGATATGGTCAATTGAATTTCATGTTACGTTTTTCACCAAAATCTGATTTTCAACTCTTTGTGATTTCTAAGAAACTTTCATGTTTTCACATACTAACCAACATAACTCATCTTAAAACTTACTAATACTTCATATACCCATGATTTTCATCAGTTCTATACTTTTATTATGACTTTCATCATAATCCACGTAAATGCATCCTTTTAGTTGAAGAAATATTTGAGGGTTTAAGAAATGGGTTTTTATCTTTGGGTCAATACAAAATTCGATTTCACGCTCTAGGGTAGGCTAGGAAGTCTTCAAGAATACGCCAAGAAATTTATTAATGATAGAAATATCATTCAAAATCATACTTTTGTCCAAGACTTGGATAAGACGTCACATTAATACCAACTGTGACTTCTATCCCTTAACTCGATAAGACCTCACAATGACACCTATCAACTTGCCATCTTCAGTCACGACGTCGCCTATAGAAAATCTGGCTTCGGTGCATTTCACACAAGGAAGTCAACAACGAAAAGATCGGGGCTCTTTACTTATGGCTTGATATGACCATGATTGACTTTAGTGGTTTGGTTACTTTGAATTCGCACAACAAGTTGGTTATGAATATAAAAGCTAACAACCTTACGAAAAAGCATGATGAGTAGTTAATCAATCGCTTTTCAAAAATTACCTCAAAGGCAAGTATTTTCAAAGAGATAATATCGACAGTAACGTGAAAGTGTTTATTTGAATCAAACAAGATTTAAAAAAGCAATTGGAGGTAACGAAGGCTCCTACTAACGAGGTTTCAACCAACAAGTCAAAGTCTAACTTCTCCAGTCAAATTTAAACGCTGAACACGACTAGGTGAAATAAAAGAGTGGGTAGAACGGTATCTAACACGGTATAGACTTCAAGAAGAGCTTATGATTAACTTACCCGTGATAATTTTATTCGTGTTCCTCGTCACGAGAAAAAAAACGCTCTCTTAAAACTACGGGCTTTGGTTTGTCCGGGATGCCCTTTGGTGCCTCCATCCTAGTTGAATTTGTCTTCAAACGACAAAATTGAGCTAAGTGACCTTCTCTTCCACAATTATAACATGTTTTGGATGGCATGGTGCGAGCTTCGGATCGATGTGTCCCTCTCCTCCGCATTTGAAGCATATGATAGGTGGTCTTTCTCCTTCCTTAACAACGTGTCTTTGGTCTTGCGTCTTTCCATCATTGTTGAATCTCCTTTTCTTGAAATGTCCATTCTTATTGTTTTGGCCCTGATTACCACCGAAGTGGTTACCAATACACTGCACCACTGTTCAAGATAACGCTTTACCTTAAAGTGGATTTTCGGTTGCCTTTCGTCTCATTCGAAAAAAACTTGAGTCTGTAAAGCCCTCTAGTTTTAATTCAGACCCACCATGTATGCTCACATCCTTAGTGCCAGTTAAGAACTTTAAGATGTTTTTCACTGACTCATAGTGAACTTCTCCATAACATGACTGATCAACATCAGGTCTCGTATATTTCATTGCATACATGATTGTCACTCATGCGACCTCTCTTTTTCGAGTCTGTGGGGACTATTAGGAGAGATACACTCCAAGGGCTCATCAACATGAGACATCCCATGGAGTTTGCCATGCTAAACGACTTTAGCATCAAATGAATATATCGCTCCTTGGGTTAAGTCGAGCATCCTGTTGTATCTATCTATATAGATTTATATCCCCAATTAAGATACTCTTCCAAATCATTCATGGAGGAATGTTTAGACAACTTTATCTTTACTGATTGTAGCATTGGTATGTTATTCCTCATCCGTAGTATATCAACATATAATACTAGAAATTTCACGACGCTCCCACTGACCCTTTTGTACACACTAGAACTCTTACCTTATCGTATATAACTGGATCATCATCATCTATGATGCGTACCTCATCATCATCATCTATGATGAATCCATACCACCTAGGTATCTTCAAGATTATTCCGCATTTATTTACGATTCAGGTTGGTACAACACGCCTACATCTACGTGTTTCCTCTTATTTAACTTATAGTGTTTTGTGGTTCTTGAATTCTTCAAGATCTATTATCCTCCCACTAGCCCCTTCAATGATAAACACCTTTATCTTAGAAGGCAGCGTGTTTCATAACAAACACCTTTTGCTAAGTAGAATTATAGAACATATACCATAAACTTACTTTAGGATGTCCCACAAATCTGTACATGTCAAATCTTGTCCCAAGCTTATCATTTCGAAACTTTTTCACATAAGTTGGACAACCCCTTATCTTAACATACTTAAGATTAGGAATCCTCCCTGTCCATAACTTTTATGGAGTCTTGGGGCCGGATTTTGAGGTTACCATTTTCGTAGATATGCAGCCATTTCTAGGACATTATCCCAGAAGGATACTGGAATGTCGGTAAAATCATTATGGACCGCACCATGTCCAACAAGGTACGATTTTTCCATTCAAATACATCAATCAATTATTGTGTATCAGGAGGTGTCCATTATGAGAAAAACCATTTGAGATGATCTAGAAACTTATTGCACAAGTATTTATTCCTTGATCTAATCAAAGAATCTTAATACTTTGCCAATTTGTTTCACTTCTGAATTCTTTGAACCTTTCAAATAATTCACACTTGTATTTCAATAAATACATACATTCAACTCTTTGAATGATCATCTCCTTTTCTTATACTAATTTGTTCAATATGCAAAATTATTTTCATGTAAGTCAAGTATACAAAATTTATTAAATAATATTCCAGTTCTATACAAAACATTATTATTATAAATAGAACAACAATTGTTCTTAATTATAATACCAAAGATTTCATTGTCCAACAATAAAATGGAAATAATATTTTTAACAAGAACTGGAATACAATAACAACTTATTGACTTAATAGATTTGCCCGTAGGCATTGCTAAACTATAAGTTTCTATGGCTAATATGGCAACCTTTGCTATATTTCCCGCACATAGGATTACTTATTTTAGCTTTCTAATTCTGCTTGGTCCCTTCATAAATCTATATTTATGATAACCAAAGTCGGTATCTAATACCCAAGTAGAACCTCGACTTAAAGAAAAATTTATTTCAATCATGAACAAAATTGTATTATGTATCAAACTTCACTAAGCTTCTTTGGTTAGCCTCCGCAAGATGCTTCTTGCAGCTTTCTTTCCAAAGTCCAAAGCTTATAGCAATGGAAGCAAACTCCTTTGCTATCCAAATCAGCTTTTGTTCTTATTATCCTTTGTTTATGCCTTTCTATTTACCTTCTTTGAATCGTTCTTTATTTCGTAAGATCCTTTGGCCCCTACCAAGAAGACTTGATCTTTCTTGGTTGAAAGTGACTCTCAACATTTTTCAACATATTAAGCAAATCAAAGAAAGTTTATATCTAGCTTGTTCATATGAAAAATTCACAACAATTGTGAAAGGAGTCCTGAGTGAGTGCAAGATCAAATCTTGGCTCAACTCTCCATCCATGACAAAACCATTGTCTTAATTGATCAATCAAATTGATTATGTTAAGAACTTTTGTTCATCTTATAGTGCCATCTGGCCATTCTAGATCGGAAGAGCTCCTTAGATATCCGATATCTATCGGTCCCTACTTTCCTCACCATCAACTACTTAATGTGCAGGAATATAGTAGGAGCATCCATAGTTTCATGCTGACGCTGAAGCTCGTTACTCATGGATGCGAGCATGATGCATTGAGCCAACTGTGTATCATCTTGCCACTTTCTAAAAGTAGCAAACTCTTCCTCAGAGGCATTGTCTGCAACCATTGCAGGGATAAGCGTATTAAGGACATAAGATAGCTTTTCAGCCATGAGAACTTTTCTCAATTTCCTTAACCAATCCGTTTAATTCGGTCTGATTAACTTAGCATCTAATATGCTTCGCAGTGAATATAATTTTAGACATTGTAAAATTCTGCAAATGAATTTGTAATTAACAACATTTTAACATACATTCTTTTATTAATTACCAAAATAAATTAGGTCTTGTTTTAAATTGGTATCTCCCACTATTTTCTTCAAACTATATTACTCTCACTTATATAGTTCTAAGAAAATCTAATTAAAGATTTGCTAGTGAGAATAAGGATCCTATTTCAAATGTATATAGCCTTGTGGTGACACAACAAACTATATATAAATAAATAGGTAGACAACTTTTGTCAATTACATCAACTATGTAACTCCTTTTCTTTTGCCTCTTAGATTATTTTGATCAAGTGGTGGCACATCCGAATCAAAATTATCCAAGTTAAGTCCGACCTAGCACTCCATATATTCAAAAAGAAAAATATCATCCTTGTGGTGACACAACAAAACAATATTGTTCAATTTTCTTTATAAGCATCAAATGTGATAAATTAACATCTTAAATACTTAATACTTGCCTTGTGGTGACACAACAAACTCATATTAAATATTTAATACTCTATTAATTTTATCATGCTAGAAGGCAACGTTCGATATTCCAAAATATCTTTGAACGCTTAGGACTTAATATAAAATTTGAGGGTTTTGTTATTAATTTGTCTCATCTTGTTTAGCGCGCATGCACATATATATATAAAATACGCATCATATTAATTAACATGCGAAGCATGTTTGCATAATATATAATATATATAGTATAAGCATGCACATATAGAATACTATATTCTACCCGGATTGATTATGGACTTTTATTCTAGTTTGGTTCACTAGAGCCACCAAGTGAACCAAAAGGTCAAACCCTAGGGGTGCAAAAAATAATATTTAAATATAACTATTACATTTAAACCCGGGCTCCATTACAAACGGGTCTTCAAGTGCTCCTTGCTCCTTGATCTCCAATTTTTCAAAATTAATTCTAACTATTCCTATTACAAAACTATTTAAAATAAATAGAAACCTTGATCAGCAGTCAAGGGAAAGTACATAGGAAGGAGATAGAATTTACATTAAGAAAAATTAGAGAATACGAGGTACGCAGACCCCATTTAATAAAACCCATACATTCACGCATCCAACTAAAATAAAATCCAATCACATCGTCAATAGTCCATAATCAATCCCATTTATTATCATACACATCATCATATGCATCAATAAATAACATTCATCTTATGAATAATAAACATTTAATATATATTGATATCATTTAATGGGCAACTTTAGTTAGTATAAAATCTATTTTTGAATCAAAATAAACTCCTTTATTTTAATCCAAATTTAAATCAAAGTAAAACTATTTTATTTTAATTTATCCAATTTTGAATAAAATAAACTATTTTATTTTAATCAAAATAAACTCCTTTATTTTAATTAATTATGGAATTCAATTCCATATATATAAAAAAAAATCTTTAATTAAAATAAACTCTTTTATTTTAATTAATTATGGAATCCAATTCCATGTAAAAAAAAATTATTAAAGGAAACACTTGATATTCTTTCCTATTCACAAATAAACTCCTTTATTTTGAATAATATGAAATCTTATTTCATATTTAAATAAACTCCTTTATTTAAGGAAATATGGATTTTTTTTCCTATTCACAAATAAACTCTTTTATTTTGAATAATATGAAATCGTATTTCATATCTAAACAAACCCTTTTATTTAAGGAAAGATGGATTTACTTTCTTATTCACAAATAAACTCCTTTATTTTAGGAAAAATAAAATCCAATTTCAACTCCAATTAGTTATTATGGAATCCAATTCCAACTCTAATTAGTTAGCATGAAATTCTAATTTTAAAATTAAAATAAACTTTATATTTTAATATTAAATAAACTTTTTATTTTAAAATTAAAATAAACTTTTATTTTAATTATAAAATAATTAATATATATATATATATAATATTCAATTTTAAAATTAAAATAAACTCTTTTATTTCAATATTAAAATAAACCTTTTATTTTAAGATTAAAATAAACTTTTATTTTAATTATAAAATTATTGAAAATAATATATTATATATATATAATATATATAATATATTATAAAATAATCGAATATATATATATATATATATATATATATATATATAAATCACGTGAATTCTTGTAATAAAAAAAAAAATGTACGGGTTTGTTATTTTAATAAAAAGGCACTTCCCTTTTTTTTTTTTTTTTTTTTGAGCGACTATGTACAACCCTTTTTTCCTCATTAACTGTAATTGATTTTCATGGCTTGATTTTCATGCATAATTTCGGTTATTCATGTAATCAAAATTTTCGGATTACAAGGGCCGTTGAATATGCATCACGTGAGTAACTTCCACTTTCGTTTCCTTCCTTAATAAAAAAAAAAAATCCAGCGCAAATGGAAAAAAAAAAAAAGAATTCACGTTTTTTTTTATTTAATAAATTTTATATAATAAAATTATGCCCAATTAAATTGTTCTAAACACATATCAATATACATATCAAATAAAACAATTAATAATTTGCATAAAGGTTTGGCTCTGATGCCACTGTTAGGTTTGTAATATTCACGTGCGCAATCAAATTGCATAAATTAGCGGAAGCGAGTAAAAATCAGAGTTTAAAAATTTACAAACCATATACCCGGATCACCCTTTATGCATAATTATTAATTAAACGAAAAGATAAAGAATAAAATCATACCCTTGAAGATCGAGCTTCCTCAGGTACAAGTTCACCTCCAATCCTTTTCGCGTTCAACTTGAATCCACCGGGTTTGGTTCCTTCCTTTGATCAACGTTAGCCAACCCATGTGTTTGGCCTCTAGAGGTGATCCACCAAGGAAAAACAAAGATTCAAGAAGAAGGGGTATTGGCTCAACCCTAGTTTTCTATCTCTATAGAAAGGGCGTACTCTCCAACAAATTGGAATTATTACGTTGTAAAAGTCAACAACCCCCCCACCCATAATAAGACTCCTCTTATTTATAGATGTGGGCAACCCACCTTAATAATTAAGGAATTGGGTTTATTTAATTAATTAAATTTTTTTAATTAATTAAGCTCCCTAATCTTATTAGGGATAATTAATTAAACTCTTTTAATTAATTTAACCTCCTAATCTTATTAGGAATAAATGAGAGTACTTATATTAAATTAATTCCTAAACTCTTTTAGAAATTAAAATAATAATAATTGTAATAATATTAATAAGACTCCTCTTATTAATTTATATTTAATATTTCTAAAATATTAAATAATAATATTAAGCTATTTAATTTATTCTATCACCATAGATTAAATTAAATATACATAACATATTATTACGATTATGCCATTAACTTCTTAAATAATTATTCTTCCTTTTATGGTGTGACCCTTTAGGTTCTCCATATTAAACCTATGTGAATAAATCAATTAGAACAATTCTAATCTTATTTAAATAAATAAATTAAATAATTAATTTATTTAAATAAATAATATTTATTCTACAATAGGATAAGCCTCCCTAATGATCAACGACTTTCCGTATAATATAGATTTCAACATTAATCATTAAAGAACCTTTGAGTAAATAGTTACTGTATAATTCAATCCTTCCACCATACAATGTCCCAATTAAATATAAGACATGGAATTATCATTAAGTCTTATTTTATTTAATTATATGTATTTCGATCCTTAAATGCACAACTCCAAATAATGCAAATTAGAAACTCCTTTCTAATTTCATTCTCGCCAAGGACTACTCAATTGTCATTTATCGAATCACATAGACATTTCTCTTCTTTATTAGAAGTGGTAGATTCTTTATCGATCATACATTATCTCCATGTACAACTTATTATACCCAAGCATACCCTTTGATATACCCTAAGGGTCTTAAGGAATAAGTCAAATTATAACTCATCATACACAAGATACTATGATGATCTCAAGTCCAAGGATCATTTGTACTACTATCACTACAGAATTTCTATCGACAGCAAATAAAACTCCATTAGGTATTCCTTAGCGAGCCAATGCTCGAAGAACTTATTCTCTAATAAGCACCTACATACTTGCTTTAGTGTCTCCACAATAAATGATCATGAGATCAATCATCCTCATCCAACGAGCAATCAACGTGTACCAATCTATCCGGATTCACTAATCCCCAATTTAGTAATCCAATGATTGGGAACTATTTTAGTTTTTAAGCTTTCTAAGAATTTAGATCTCATTAGAATGATCATCATCATTATTCTAAAAGCATTGCTTAAAACTATGGGTTTATCACATATTATAAAACAAAGATCACGTAGATAATTAAAAGCCTTTAATAAATTAATACTTTTATTAATAAATGAATAAGATTGTTTACAAAGTATATGCTTTATCATCAAACATGATCGGGCTTGTATGCATACTACTTTCACTACGTACAAAGATAATCGTGTATTCATTAGTATCACGACCACAATTATCCATGCACTACGTGCAAAGATAATCGTATTCATTAGTATCACGACCACAAATTATCCATGCACTACGTGCCAAAGATAATCGTGTATTCATTAGTATCACGACCACAAATTATCCATGCACTACTACCAAAGATAATCGTAGTATTCATTAGTATCACGACCACAAATTATCCATGCACTACGTACAAAGATAATCGTGTATTCATTAGTATCACGACCATAAATTATCCATGCACTACTACCAAAGATAATCGTGTTTTCAATTACTAAGTTATGATTATACCGAACAATCCCTCAATCATAATCATACCAAGTCCATCTATGCACTACGCGCCACGTATTGACTTTCAACATAATATAAGCATGAGGATAATGATATAAAGAATCAATCAAATGAGATAAAGGATAAATATTAAATATTTATAATATAATTTATCCGAGATTCAAGAATATCCCCATGTTATCAATCACTTAATAATCTCATAATCTAATATCATTAATATTATAACAATATTTTAATCACTTCTTAAATTTATAAACAATTTATCTCAATTGTTTACGCTTTTTACCATATAATGCATTTAATCATTCAAAATGCCATACTCATAAGATATCATCACCAATTATCAAATCCTCATCAAAAAAAATGCATATATTCTATATAGGATTCTCTAGCCATAAAATCCTATTTTCAACTTTGTTACTTCACATAACATATTTAACTCATATGTTCAGTAATTAAACTATTTTCATGAAAAATACCAAATCAGTCCCAAAAATATTTCTTTTCTGGGTTTTATCATAATATAGTCCCATAATGAAAATATATTTTTCTCGAATTTTTAAAATTCATTTACTATTTTTCAAAAATCAATTTCTAATTAATTCTTTAAGAAATTAGCTACCTCAAGTTTAACTCCAAAAATTCCCAAATCTTGGCAGGACCTTACACATGTTAACATGAGCTTCCAGTTTAAATTTCATGGTCATCGGAGTTATAGAACTCCTAAGTTATAGCGTTTTAATTTAAAAACCTAAATATTGAAATAGTCATAACTTGCTCATTTTAAGTCAGAATGAGCTCATTTTTGGACAGGAGGTACTTTATACCATATAATTTCATGTCCCAAAAGGCCAGAATTTTTCTCATAATTTAAGTGGCCGAAACAGCCCCTCTAAAATCGTGGCAGCAGATTTTTCGGTTTTTGCAGCTTTGCCCTCCTTTGCTAAAATCAGTTCACACAAAAATCTACAACACCTTTTCCAGTAATTCCACTTGGATTAGTTAGGTAACTCATAGATCTAACTCTAGGACTTGACCACACTCAAAAATTCAAAATATAATAGGAGATATGGTCAATTGAATTTCATGTTACGCTTTTCACCAAAATCGATTTTCAACTCTTTGTGATTTCTAAGAAACTTTCATGTTTTCACATACTAACCAACATAACTCATCTTAAAACTTACTAATACTTCATATACCCATGATTTTCATCGGTTTTATACTTTTATTATGACTTTCATCATAATCCACGTAAATGATCCTTTTAGTTGAAGAAATATTTGAGGGTTTAAGAAATGGGTTTTTGTCTCGGGGTCAATACAAAATTCGATTTCACGCTCTAGGGTAGGCTAGGAAGTCTTCAAGAATACGCCAAGAAATTTATTAATGATAGAAATATCATTCAAAATCACATTTTGTCCAAGACTTGGATAATACGTCACATTAATACCAACTGTGACTTCTATCCCTTAACTCGATAAAGACCTCACAATGACACCTATCAACTTGCCATCTTCAATCCACGACGTCGCCTACGTAAAATCCGCTTTTGCATTTCACACAAGGAAGTCAACAACGAAAGGATCGGGGCTCTTTACTTATGGCTTGATATGACCATGATTGACTTTAGTGGTTTGGTTACTTTGAATTCGCACAACAAGTTGGTTATGAATATAAAAGCTAACAACCTTACGAAAAGCATGATGAGTAGTTAATCAATCGTTTTCAAAAATTACCTCAAAGGCAAGTATTTTCAAAGAGATAATATCGACAGGTAACGTGAAAGTGTTTATTTGAATCAAACAAGATTTAAAAAACAGTGGAGGTAACGAAGGCTCCTACTAACGAGGTTTCAACCAACAAGTCAAAGTCTAACTTCTCCGGAGTCAAATTTAAACGTTGAACACGACTAGGTGAAATAAAAGAGTGGGTAGAACTGGTATCTAACACGGTATAGACTTCGCAAGAGCTTATGATTAACTTACCCGTGATAATTTTATTCAGGTTCCTCGTCACGAGAAAAAAAAACGCTCTCTCTTAAACTACCGGCTTTGCTTTGTTTGGGACAGCCTTTGGTGCCTCCATCCTAGTTGAATTTATCTTCGGTAAACGACAAAATCGAGCTAAGTGACCTTCTCTTCCACAATTATAACATGTTTTGGATGGCATGGCGCAGTTCGGACTGATGTGTCCCTCTCCTCCGCATTTGAAGCATATGATAGTGGTCTTTCTCCTTCCTTAACAACGGGTCTTTGGTCTTGACGCGTCTTTCCATCATTGTTGAATCTCCTTTTCTTGAAATGTCCATTCTTATTGTTTTGGCTCGATTACCACCGGTGGTTACCATATTTGGCCCGTTGATTCCTCCACGCTTGTTGTCACCGCTTCAATGACTACTCTCACCGGTATTATAATTTTGCCACCGCTCTGCGTTGACTCGTTATCGCGCCCACTAACTAAGCCCTATTTACAACATCCTCAATAAAAACGCAGCTTTATGAGAAATAAGATGTTGACGTATCTCCGCTTCAAACCTCTTAAAACATTCGCGCCATTCTCTTCATTATCCACCAAGTGGGGCGACGAATCGTGATAACTCCGCAAATTTTGCCTCGTATCGACACCTGGCCATATTGTTTTGTTCCAACTTGATAAACTCCACCTCCTTCATGTGGCGAATACTTTCGTGAAAGTATTTGTCGTTGAATGTACTCCTGGAACTTCTCCCAAGATATCTTCATGACAAAGAGTTGAGTACATTTTACCGATTCCCACCAATGTCATCCTCCAAGAACATAAAAAGCGGCAAAAGGAACCTTTTGCTCCTCGAGCATCCCAAGACATCAAATATCTTGGTAATCTGCTTTATCCATGCTTCCGCCGTAAGTGGTTTTGGCTCTCCCTTAAACTCCGGTGGTCCCGGCTCCTTGAATTGTTTAGCGGTGACCACCGAGAGTTTTTCGTGTTTCCACCTACATTTTGGACAAAGCAATGCTTTACCGATGTTGCATAAATTCTAAAAACTTCTTAAACGTCTCGTCGTTCGTCAATTGATCGTTGTTGTTGTTTACGGAGGATTATCGCCATCCTGTTGCACATTGTCCCGATTATTGATCATGGAGAATCAACAGGTCTCCTCGTGCTCCATTGCTATTCTCAACATTCTCGGATGCCATTTTCAAACACCGCCACAAAATAAGGGTTAATTGACATGCAACATATTATCACTATACTCAATCGACCAATCAAATACCAAATAAACTTAGGTAGGTCATACTAGCGAAGGTATTCCCCTGTCTCTCCCTCCTAGTACTATTCTCACATCTTAGCCGTGGATCATATCCCTAAGCTCGATACCAACCGTAACGCCCCAAAATTAGGTATACGCCACCCATCTTGGGTGGCCACTTACATGGTACATAAATTCAAATACAAACTTAATTATACATCCGTCAGTAATATACGACAATACATAAACCGAGAGTTCTAATAGGAATATTGTCATTTAGACAATATCCATACTCAAGAGTCCTCATTACAATTATTATCACACTATTTCACGTAATAGTGAGGACTACTAATGATATCCTCTCGACCATTACTCCGCTCCCGACTCGTCCCAAATATATTCTCATTTCACGAAGAGAACAAAGAAAGAAAGGGTGAGCTCAACTAGCCCAAAGAAGAAATATTATGACTAAGATAATGCGAATAAATTATCATTAGCCTTCAACAATGTTAAACCGATAAAATACAACGAATAACCAGCTTTAATCATAGCTTAATAAGCAATCCATTAAAAGAGTCAAGTAGAGAATAAAGTCTACTATCTTTTAGGTTTTAAAAGGTTTTTCATCATCGTATAGTTGAGACTCAAACTTTAATAAATAATCCACATCATCGAATCACCCCTGCACTATGGCCAAGGATATTCATCAAATTATCAATGGTCATGACTATACCGAATCACCCCTGGTCATAATCATACCAAAAACTATCCATCACCGCATTACAGGCCACTGAGGACTTTTATCACATCATTTATAACAAGCCATGATTATACCGAATGATCCTCGTCATAATCATACTAAGTTCATCTATACATGTAAGTCAAGATAACATAATATAACATGAGGATGATGACAATGACATAATAATTCAATAAAACAAGTTCAAGAATTATTTTATCCATGAATTATTAACGTCCAAATTGTCAAAATGATACTGTTTTGTAGAGTAAAATTCAAGAATGATCAGAAGAATATTTCCATGAAAAGATACTGGATGAAACGCAAATATCAAGGATATTCTACTAATTTCATGGAGTATAGAAGTCAAAGTTTTAACCAACTGGGTATAATAAAGAATGGAATAACAAAAGAAATCACCATGCATGCGGTTTTCAGATGACAAAGTTATTCCAATGTAATAATAATAACGGAACTGTGTCGGTGAAATTCACACAAGCGGGATGTTCCAACAGAATAATAAAGATGGAACCGGTCCGGTGTAAAACACATAGATAGGATATTCCAAGAATGATAAAGATTTTAACCAGTCCTGTAAAACACACGCATGAGATGTTCCAATAGAATAATAAAGATTTTAACCAGGTCCGGTGTAAAACACACGTATGTGATGTTCCAAATGAATAATAATAAAGATTTTAACCAGTCCTGTAAAACACATGAGACATGGATGTTCCAATGTAATAATAGAAGAATGTCACCAAGTATAGGGTAAACTCACAGATATCTGAAGTTATTCCAATGTAATAATAAGCAATGGAATAACAACAGTTCTCTTCATGAATAAGAAAGAATAACACCCTTACGAAGTACAACAAATAATATTCCCTACCTTAGAAGAACTGAATATTGGCAAGGTGAAGTAGCGAATACTTTTCTTCTTTCTCTATAGTTTCTCTCTCTAGAGTTTCAAAGAATTCATGAAAATAATGAAGCACTAGGCCTCTATTTATAGAAGATTTCTAGCTTAAGCACCTACCATGTGAAAAGGCAAGTGGCTTGACGACCGGTGATGTGAAAAGAAAAGTGGTTCGATCACCGTAATGTGAAACGACAAGTGGTTCGACTCTGTAATGTGAAACGGCAAGTGGTTTGACGCTCAGAATGTGAAACGGCAAGTGGTTTGACGTCTGTAAAAGGTAATTATTATCGACGGGTAATTACTATTCACAAGGGTAATTACTATCGACGAAGGTAAATACTATCGATTTGGCACTATCGTAAATTACTATTCACAAAGGTAATTACTATCGACGAAGGTAAATACTATTGACGAAGGTAATTACTATTCACAAAGGTAATTACTATTAACGAAGATAATACCTATCGATTTAAGGTAAATACTATCGACGAAGGTAATTACTATTCACAAAGGTAATTACTATCGACGAAGAGACTCTTAGATAATGACATATGGGCCCCCATAAAATAATCAAACTTACCACAAATGTCTCATAATGTACTCTTTATATACATCAAGGATTGAATAAATATTACCACAAATCATTTTATTTTTAATCAACACATATTTAATTTTTCAACAATTATTAATCATTTATAACTTGTCGTCTCAATTATTGATTTAATACTATAACATATTATACGATGATGATCTTGTGACAATAATTGAATCAATAATATAAGAGATATGATGCAAAGAATTACTATAGCAATAATTGAGCATAGGTGAGTGACTTCTCACGTAAGCATCAATAATCAATATCGTGTGCTACTATACAACTACGCCAGACATTCTTTTACTTTTACTACCGGGTAGTTCAACAGTTTTAACGGTAACACCTCTGCCGTTTTTTATAGAAAGATAATTTTGTCATTTTCTAACTACGACAATACTTCCGTTGTGGGGTCCACCAATGATTGAGCCGTCGTACGAATATTTCCCGACAAAAAGAATATTCCCCGACCAAACGAATATTTAATAACAACTTGCATACTTTGCAAAATTTATAAATACTTCCCACAACTATAATATTATCTTAAATTCACACCATAATATTAAAAAATTATTTCGACAAAATTTAAATCTTTATTGATAAAATCTGGGGTCTCACAGGACACATTAGTCCAAACTGCGCGATGCAGTCCAAAGCGTGTTATAATTGTGGAAAAGAAGGTCACCTAACCCAATTTTGTCATGCACCAAAGTCAAGTCCAACTGGGATGGAGGCATCAAAGGGTGTCCCAGACAAGGCAAAACCGGTAGTTCAAGGGAGAGCATTTGTCGTAACCTCCCAAAAAGCAAGGAATCCGAATGAGGTGATCACGGGTAAGCTAATCATAAACTCTAGTGAAGTCTATACCTTATTTGATACTGGTTCTACCCATTCTTTTATATCTCCTACTTGCGCTCAACGTTTAAATTTAACTGTGAGACCCCAGATTTTATGAATAAAGATTTAATTTTCTCAAAATATTTTTTTCAAAATTTTGGTGTGGGTTTGAGATAACATTATAGTTGTGGGTAATATTTATAAATTTTACAAAGTACGCAAGTTGTTATATAATATTCGATTGGTCGGGGAATATTCATTTTAACAGGGAATATTCGTACGATGACACAATCATTAGTGGCCCCTACAACGGAATTATTATCGGATTGAGAAAACGACAAAAAATATTTTTATAAAAATAACGGCGGGAGTTTTACCGTTAAAACTGTTGAACTACTCGGTAGTAAAAGTACAATGTACGCGGCGTGGTTGCATAAGTAGCACATGGTATTGGTTATCGATGCTTACGTGATAAGTCACTCGGTTATATTCAATTATTATACAATAATTGTCCGATCATATCTCTCATATTATCGATTCGATTATTGTCACAGCTTTCATCTCGTTATATGATATACTATTAAATCAATAATTGAGACGACAAAGTTGTTCATATTATTAAATTGCAATATTTACAATGTCTAGAAGTTCTGTCAAGGAGATATTTGGTCACCTAATTGCGCGCCAATAGGGAGAAATCCTTATTGAAAAGCCCCCTCTTTTCTGGGAACAACCTGGTTGTTAAATATTGTGAGTTATAATATTAATGATGAATAAGTTCGTGTTAATTAAAGATGAATTTGATAGTTCCATTGTGTTGGGATTATTGGTGTTAGTGGAAGTCGACATTTATTTTGATAATAATTTATGTCTGGAGGTTATATTGTTCAATCGGGTATTCAGGGCACTTTTCGTGTCGGAGTACTATTCATGAGTTACTATTCACGAGTTACTATTCACGAGTTACTATTGACGAGTTACTATTCATGAGTTACTATTCACGAGTTATTATTCATGAGTTACTATTTATGAGTTACTATTCACAGGATACTATTCACCTAAACAAAATATATTTCTTTTCGGTCCAAATCATTTTTGGGTACAATACTATTCCATGAGGAGATGTGCTAATTTTTCAGACCGTTGGTTGAAATTATAATAGTAAATCAATACGGACCGCTGGTTTAAAGTTTTAATAGTGAATCAGTATGGACCGTTGGTTTAAAGTTTTAATAGTGAATCAAGATGGACCGTTGCTTTAAGTTTTAATATGGACCGTCTGCTTAAAAGTAAATCAATCCTGACCGCTTCATGAATTAGTTACTATTCACCCATTCTCCTATAAATAGAAGCTCATTCCTTCATTATTTCTTACGAATTCACTTTGAAACTCTAGAGAGAGAAATTATAGAGAGAAGCTATAGAGAGAAAATCTATATAGAGAAAGAAGAAGAGAAGTCTGCTACCTTTCTATTCCAATATCCAGTTTCTTCTACGGTAAGGGGTATTATTTTTTTTATATTCATGAAGAGAACTTCTGTTATTCCATTCTTTATTATTCTCATTGAATAACTCAGATATCGTGGACTACCCTATACTTGGTGAAATTCTTCTATTATTCCATTCCTTATTATTATGTTGGAATAACCTATCTATGCGAAGTACTGCATACATGGTGAAATTCTTCTATTATCCCATTCCTTATTATTATGTTAGAATAATCTGTCTATGCGAAGTACTGCATATATGGTGAAATTCTTCTATTATTCCGTTCCTTATTATTATGTTGAAATAACCTGTCTATGCAAAGTACTGCATACATGGTGAAATTCTTCTATTATTCCATTCTTTATTATTCAGTTGGGATATCCCGGTTGGTTAAATTTTGCTCGACTTCGATTCCGTTCTTTATTATTCTGTTGGAATAACCTGTTTATGCGAAGTACCGCATAAATGGTGAAATTCTGTTGCTATTCCATTATTTATTATTCTGTCGAATATCCTGTCTATGCGTTTTACGCTGGACCTGGTTCCATTATTTATTATTCCGCATTTATTATTCTGTCGGAATATCCTGTCTGTGCGTTTACGCCGGACCTGGTTCCATTATTTATTATTCTGTTGGGAATAACCTGTCTGTGCGGTCTCTATCGCATGCATGGTGAATCCTTCTGTTATTCCATTCCTTATTATTCTATTGGAATAACCTGTCTATGTGGATTACCACAGGCATGGTGAATGATCCTTTATATTCATTCCTTATTAAATTGTGAAAATAATCTAGTTACGTTGATTATGATGAGAGTCATAATAAAAGCATTGGACTGATGAAAATCATGGGTATATGAAGTATTAGTAAGTGTTATGATGAGTTATGTTGGTTATTATGTGAAAATATGAAAGCTTCTTAGAAATCACAAAGGGTTGAAAATCAGATTTTGGAGAAAATGAAACATGAAATTCAATTGACCATATCTCCTATTATATTTTGAATTTTTGAGTGTGGTCAAGTTCTAGAGTTAGATCTATGAGTTTTGTAGCATCTTCAAGTGGAATCACTGGAAAAGGTGTTGTAGATTTTCGTGTGGACTGATTTTAGCAAAGGAGTCAAAACTTGGAAATTACCGAAATGCTACTGTCCAGATTTTTAGAAGGGCTGTTTTGGCCACTTAATTTGTGAGAAAAATTCTGGCCTTTTGGGACATGAAAGTATATGGTATAAGGTACCTCCTGTCCAAAAATGAGCTCATTCTGACTTAAAATGAGCAAGTTATGATCATTTCAATATTTAGGTTTTTTCGACGAAAAACGCTATAATCGGAGTTCTATAACTCCGATGACCATGAAATTTAAACCGGAAGATCACGTTAACATGTGTAAAATCCTGCCAAGATTTGGGAATTTCTGGAGTTAAACTTGAGGTAGCTAATTTCTTAAGGAATTAATTAGAAATTGATTTTTGAAAAATAGTAAATGAATTTTAAAAATTCCGAGAAAAATATATGTTCACTATATTCTGCTAAATCCCAGAAAAGAAATATTTTTGGGACTGATTTGGTATTTTTCATGAAAATGCACCAGTTATGAGTATATGAGTTTAATGTGTTATGTGAAGTAACAAAGTTGGAAAATAGGATTTTATGGCTTGGGAATCCTATATAAGGTATATGCAGATTTTTGATAAGGGATTTGATCATTGGTGATGAAATCTTAAAAGTATGGCATTTTTGAATGATTAAATGCATTATTTGATAAAGTGTAAACAATTGAAATAAATTATTTATAAGTTTAAGAGGTGATTAAAATATTGTTATAATATTAATAATATTAGATTATGAGTTTATTAAGTGATTGATAATATTTGGATAAATTTAAAGTCTTTAATATTTATCCTTGTCTTTGTTTGATTAATGCTTATATCATTGTCATCATCCTCATGCTTATATGGTAATAAAAGTTATCTTGGCTTACGTTATTGAATTGTATATCTTTGGCTTACGTGCAAAGATGGACTGTTGGTTGTTGGTTTTATAGTTGTATATCTTTGGCTTACGTGCGTAGAGATGGACTTGGTATGATTATGACTAGGAATTTTTCTAAGATAGTCATTACCATTGATGATTTAATGAATATCCTCGGCCCGTAGTACAAGGATGATTAGAAGATGTGGTTTATATATTAAGTTGAGTCTCAGCGATAAAAGTTGATGAAAATATTTTTTAAATCATAGAAGATAGTAGGTTTTATTTTCTACTGACTCTTCTAATGGATTGCTTATTTCGCTCTGCTTAAACTTGATGTCTATTGTATTTTATCGCTTTAACATTGTTGAAGACTATTGATAATTTATTCGCATTATCTTAGTCATAATATTTCTTCTTCGGGCTAGTTGAGCTCACCCTTTCTTTCACCGTTCTTTCGTGAAATGAGAATATAGTTGGGACGAGCCTGGGAAAGGGTGATGTCCGATGATAGCATTAGTAGTCCTCACTATTCTGATTAAATAGTGTAACAATAAATGTAATGAGGACTCCTTTGAGTTTGTATACTGTCTAGATGACAATATACGTATTAAAACTCTTAGATTATGTTTTTTCGTATTTTACACGACAGTTGTATTATGAGGTTGTATTTGAATTTTGTACCATGTATTTAGCGACTCAAGATGGGTGATGAATACCTATTTTTGGGGGTGTCACATTCTGGAGAAATTAGACTTTGACTTATCTCGTTGAAACTCCATTAGAGAAACCCTTCATTACATCCACTCGCTTATAAGTCTTGTTTGATTCAAATCCAGAATCGCATTACGCTACTTCGTCGATCTTATCTATTTGAAAATACTTGCGTTTGATGTGATTTTAGGGATTGATTGGTTAACTACTCATTATGCTAAAATCGATTGTTTTTGTAAGGTTGTTAGCTTTCATATTCTTAACCAACCTATTATACAAATTCAAGCAACCAAGCCACTAAAGTCAATCACTGTCATATCAAGCCATAAAGTTATTCGTTTATTGAAAAACAAATGTCAAGCTTTTTTAGCCTATGTCACGAATTTAAATAAAAATACGTCAGATTTGAATGATATTTCAATTGTTAATAAATTTCTTGACGTATTCCCTGAAGAACTTCCTGGCCTACCCCTAGAGCGTGAAATTGAATTTTGTATCGACCTTGAATCCGGTACAAAACTCATTTCCAAAGCCCCATATCGAATGGCTCCTATTGAACTTCAGGAGTTAAAAACCCAATTACAGGAATTGTTAGACATAGGTTTCATTCATCCTAGTACGTCTCCTTGGGGTGCTCCTGTTCTATTTGTGAAGAAGAAAGATGGAAGTATGCGACTTTGTATTGATTATCGGGAGTTGAATCATGTCACCATCAAAAATAGGTACCCGTTACCTCGTATTGATGATCTGTTTGACCAGTTGCAAGGCGCCAAATTCTTTTCAAAGATCGATCTTCGTTCTGGATATCATCAGTTAAAGATTAAAACTGATGACATTCCAAAGACTGCTTTCAGAACTCGGTACGAGCATTGTGAATTCTTAGTCATGTCTTTTGGATTGACTAATGCTCCTGCTGCCTTCATGGATATGATGAACCGAGTATTCAAGGAATATTTGGATCACTTTGTGGTCGTCTTTATTGATGACATCCTCATATACTCCAAAACCCGTGAAGACCATGAACAACACTTAAGGCTGATACTCCAAAAGCTTCGTGGAAACAAGCTATATGCCAAGTTGAAGAAATGCGAGTTTTGGCTTGAGGAAGTTGTATTCCTTGGGCACGTGATATCAAATCACTAATATCATTGAAGCAATTCAAAGTCGGGAGCAACTTGTCGCTGGACCAAGTACGTAGCTTTCTGGCTTAAATGGTTATTATCGGAGATTCAGAGAAGGGTTTTCTCGAATCGCTACTCCATTAATTTAGATCATTGTCTTTTGGATTGACTAATGCTCCTAACGCCTTCATGGATATGATGAACCAGTATTCAGGAATATTTGGATCACTTTGTGTCGTCTTTATTGATGACATCCTATATACTCCAAAACCCGTGAAGACCATGAACAACACTTAAGGTGATACTCCAAAGCAGTGAAAACAAGCTATATGCGAAGTTGAAGAAATGCGAGTTTTGGCTTGAGGAAGTTGTATTCCTTGGGCACGTGATATCAAATCACGGAATATCTGTTGACCGACAAATATTGAAGCAATTCAAAGCCGAGCAACCTAAGTCAAAGATCGGCACGAAAATGCGTAGCTTTCTCGAATTTGGTTATTATCGGAGATTAAGTGAAGGTTTTCTCGAATCGCTACTCCATTAATCTGGTGACTCGAAAAGATACAAAATTGGTTGGAGCAAGGAATGTGAGAAGAGTTTTCAAGAACTCAAGAGGAGACTCATTTCAAAGACTGCTCGTTACAATACCATCTGGCTCGGAGGGATTTTTCATCTACAGTGATGCTTCAGGTAAAGGGTTAGGATGTGTTCTCGTGCAACATGGGAAAGTCATAGCCTATGCCTCACGACAACTCAAAGAATATGAGAGAAATTATCCTACTCATGATCTAGAGTTGGCCACTGTCATTTTTGCACTCAAGATTTGGAGGCATTACCTGTATGGAGAGAAGGTGGAGATCTATACAGATCACAAAAGCCTCAAATATTTCTTCACTCAAAAGGAACTTAACATGCGGCAACGACGATGGCTTGAGTTGTTGAAAGATTACGATCATACCATTCAATACCATCCTGAAAAAGCGAATGTAGTAGCTGACGCATTGAGTAGAAGATCATATGCAGGTACGAGTGCGATATTGTCAACGCAAAGGCCCATTTTGTATGTGTGACGCCCCCAAAATAGGTATACATCACCCATCTTGAGTCGCCAAATATATGGTACAAAATTCAAATACAACTTAATTATACAACAGTCGTGTAAAATATGACAAAACATAATCTAAGAGTTTTAATAAGAATATTGTCATCTAGACAATATCCACTCTCAATGGAGTCCTCATTAAAATTATTATCACACTATTTCACATAATAGTGAGGACTACTAAAACAACCATCTGGACCGTCAATCCGTTCCCCGACCAGTCCTAGCTATATTCTCATTTCCTGAAGAGAACAGTGAAAGAAAAGGGTGAGCTCAACTAGCCAGTAAGAAATATTATGAATAAGATAATGCTGAATAAATTATCTTTAGCCTTCAACAGTATAACAACTGATAGAATACAATAGACAACAAGTTTTAGATCAACAACTGCAGCGGAATAAACAATCCATTAGAAGAGTCAAGTAGAACATAAAATCTACTATCTTCTCTGATTTAAAAGGTTTTTCATCACTTTTATCGCTGAGACTCAACTTAATAAATAAACCACAACATCCCTGCACCACGGTCAAGGATATTCATGTAATCATCAATGGTCATGATTATACCAAATAATTCTTGGTCATAATCATACCAACTACTGTCCATCAATGAACTACAGGCCAATGGGGACTTTTACCACATCATTTGTCACATTACGGTCATGATTATACCAAATAATCCCTGGTCATAATCATACCAAGTCCATCTATACACGTAAGCCAAAGGTGACTTTAATCACAATATAAGCATGAGGATGATGACAATGACATAATAATTCAATAAAACAAGTTCAAGGATAAATTTTAAAGATTTATAATTTAATTTATCCAGAAATAAATAACGTCCAAATTGTTAACATGATACTGCTTTGTAGAGTAAAATTCAAGAATGCTCAGAAGAATATTTCCATGAAAAAATATTGGATGAAGCGCAAATATCAAGGATATTCCACTAATTTCATGGAGTATAGAAGCCAAAGCTTTAACCAACTGAGTATAAAAGAAATATATGAAACTGCAAATGGATTTTTTTTGCATCATGCGGTAATCCATGAGACGAGATCATTTTCACAATTTAATAAGGAATGAATACGAAGGATCATTTACCATGCATGCGGTAATCCACATGTACAGTTATTCCAACGAGAATAATAAAGAATCAAATAACGAAAGAATTCACCATGCATGCGGTGATCGCGTGAGACGAGTTATTCCAATGTAATAATAAAGAATGGAATAACAATGAATTCACCGTGCATGCGATAAACCGCATGCATAGCGAGTTATTCCAACAGAATAATAAAGAATGGAACTAGGTAAATGCGTAATTCGCATGCACAAGATATTCCAATGAATAATAAAGAACGAAACCGGTCATGCGTAATCCGCGATGCATGGGATATTCCAATGTAATAATAAAGAATGGAATAACAATGAGAATTCACTGAGCACGCGATAGATCAAGCGCAAACAAAGTTATTCCAATGTAATAATAAATAATGGAATAACAGAAGAATTTTACCATGTATACGGTACTTCGTATAGACAGGTTATTCCAACATAATAATAAAGAATGGAATAACAACCTTTACGAGTATTGAAAGAAAATAACTCTCTTCATGAATACGAAAGAATAATACCCCTTACCTTAGAAGAAATTGGATACTGGAATAGTGAGGTAACAGACTTCTCTTCTTCTTTCTCTCTATAATTTCTCTATAATAATTGCTCTTGTGAGACTTAGTGAATTGGTGAGAAATGAAGGAAGAATGAGCTTCTATTTATAGAAAAATATTGTTTCAATAACTGCACATTTTGGGGCTCAAAATATTACAGTATAATACCTTCCTCTTTTTCTTCTTTTTTAATTTAGTCCTGCAAGTATTATCAAACTTGCACCACCTCCCCTAATAGTAAATCATGTGAATTAATATTTCATTCATGTGACTCAATAGTATAATCATGTAAAAAAACTAATTATAGTATAGTACCTTCATCTATACCTCTATTTTTAATTTAGTCATACAAGTATTATCAATCTTACACCAACTCCCCTAATAGTAAATCATGTGAATCAATAGTACACACCTGTGATCACATAGTTATAAGCATGTGAATTAATAGCAATTAATTGCTCATTTATTCGGTTAATTACCCGATTGGTCAATATAACCTCCAGACATCAATTATTATCGAAATAAATGTCGATTTTCACTAATACTAATAATTCCAACACAATAAAACTATCAATTTCATCTTTAATCAACACGAACTTATTCATCATTAATATTATAATTCACAATTTTTAACAACGTGTCGTTCCTGGGAAGGGGGGCTTTCAGATAAGGATTTCTCCTATTGGCCTTGATTAGGTGACCAAACCTCTCCTTGACAGAATTTCTAGACATTATCAATATTACAAATAATAATATTAATAACTTTGTCGTCTCAATTATTGATTTAATAATATAACATATTATGCAGATGATACTGTGACAATAATTGAATCAATAATATGAGAGATATGATGTTTCAATTATTGCAGCAATAATTGAGTATAACTGAGTGACTTCTTACGTAAGCATCAATAATCAATATCGTGTGCTACTATACAACCACGCGTATTATTGTACTTTTACTACCGGGTAGTTCAACAGTTTTAACGGTAACACTTTCGTTGTTACTGAAGCGAGATAATTTTGTCGCTTTTCTTACTACAATGATACTTGGTTGTAGGGGTCAACCAATGATTGTGTCATGTCAATACGGATATTCTCCGACAAAAAGAATATTCTCTGACCAAACGAATATTTTATAACAACTTGCATACTTTGCAAAAAGTTTCACATATCACCCTTAACTTTATCCTTTTATCAATTTAACCATTTACGAAATAAAATAATAATTATAAGAAAATTGAATACTTTCATTTCATAAAATTCGGGGTCTTACAGTATGACTTACAAAGGATGGAGATAGATTTAAAGACTCCAGGGACCCATGTGATGATGGCGAATATACTAGTAGAACCGACTTTAATCGATAAAGTTAAAGCTGCTCAAGCTACAGACCTGGAGCTAATGCGTATGAGGAAGAAAGTGCAAGAAGATGCTATTTCGGAAGAAAGAATCGATGAAGAAGGAATACTTCAAGTCAACTCCAGACTTTGTGTTCCTAACGATTCTGACTTGAAGTATAAAATCATGATGGAGGCACACAACACACCATTTGCAATTCATCCTGGGAGTAACAAAATGTATCATGATCTTCGACATACATTTTGGTGGAGAAATATGAAGAGAGAGATAGCGGGGTTTATCTCAAGGTGTCTAACTTGTCAACGAGTTAAGGCGGAGCATCAAGTACCAAAAGGTCCAATGCAACCACTTAAAATTTCAGAATGGAAGTGGGAGCACATTACCATGGATTTCGTTACTAGTCTTCCCAAGGTTTCTCAAGGCATAGATGTGATTTGGGTCATTATTGATAGATTAACCAAGTCTGCTCATTTCTTACCGATACGAGAAACTTATACACTTGAACGTCTTGCTCGTATGTACATAAACGAGATTGTAAGATTGCATGGTATGCCAGTATCTATAGTTTCTAATCGAGACCCAAGATTCACTTCAAGATTTTGGGTTAGTTTGCAAAAAGCTATGGGCACATATTTATGATTTAGTTTGGCATATCATCCTCAAACAGACGGGCAGTCAGAGAGGACTATTCAAACTCTTGAAGATTTATTAAGACTTTGTGTCCTTGACTTCAAATGAAGTTGGGACAAGTTCTTACCATTGGTGGAGTTTTCCTACAACAACAGTTATCAAGCAAGTATTGGCATGGCTCCATTTGAGGCGTTATATGGAAGAAAGTGTCGTTCTCCAGTATGCTGGGATGAGGTGGGTGAAGCAACGTTGTTGGGACCAAAGTTGGTACGTATGACTACGGAAAAGATTCAAACGATCCAACAACGTATAAAAACCTCACAAGATCGACAAAAGAGTTATGCTGATCTTCATCGAAAGGACGTGGAATTCAATATTGGAGATCATGTGTTGTTACGTATTGCTCCATGGAAAGGATTTATGAGATTTGGAAAGAGAGGAAATCTCAATCCTCGATTCATTGGCCCATTTATAATCCTCAATCGAGTAGGAACTATGGCATATAGACTCACCTTATCGCCAAGTATGTCTCGTGTTCATAACGTTTTTCACATATCTATGTTACGTAAATATGTGAAAGACCCGAACCACATTATTGAATTAGAACCGGACGAGATAGCGGAAGATTTAACATATGAAGAGGTACGTGTTAAAATCTTGAATAAGAAGGATCATATTCTACGCTCTAAAGTTATACCTCAAGTCAAAGTTTTGTGGAGAAACCACGATGTTGAGAAAATGACCTGGGAGTTAGAATCTAAAATGAAATCAAGGTATCCTCATCTCTTCGACATACTTGGTACGCACCCTAATTTCAAGGATGAAATTTCATAAGAAGGGGAGGTTGTAAGACCCCAACTTTTATGAATAAAGATTAATTTCTCTTGAAATATAATTTTGAATATTATGGTGTGGATATGATATAATGTTATAGTTGTGGGTAATATTTACAAATTTTGCAAAGCAAGCAAGTGGTTATATAATATTCGATTGGTCGGGGAATATTCGTTTTAATAGAGAATATTCGTATGACGACACAATCATTAGTGGATCCCCAACAGAAATATTGTCGTAGTTAGAAAATGACAGAATTATCTTTTTATAAAAATAACGCTGAAAGTTTTTACCGTTAAACTGTTGAACTACCCGGTAGTAAAAAATACGATGTCTACGTGGTTGTCGTAGTAACAATACGATATTGATTATTGATGCTTACGTGAGAAGTCACTCAGTTATACTCAATTATTGCTACAATAATTGTTGCATCATATCTCTCATATTATTGATTCAATTATTGTCATAGTATCATCTGTATATTATTTTATATTATTAAATCAATAATTGAGATGACAAAGTTATTCATATTATTATTTGCAATATTGACAATGTCTAGAAGTTCTGTCAAGGAGAGGTTTGGTCACCTAATTGCGCGCCAATAAGGAGAAATCCTTATCGAAAAGCCCCCTCTTTCCTGGGAACGACCTAGTTGTTAAATATCGTGAGTTATAATATTAATGATGAATAAGTTCGTGTTGATTAAAGATGAATTTGATAGTTCCATTGTGTTGGGATTATTAGTGTTAGTGGAAATACACATTTATTTCGATAATAATTGATGTTTGGAAGTTATATTGACTAATCGGGTAATTAATCGGATAAATGAGCAATTAATTGCTATTAATTCGCATGCTTATAACTATTTGTTCACATGTGTGTACTATTGATTCACATGCATGTACTATTAGAGGAGGTGGTGCAAGATTGATAATACTTGCATGACTAAATTAAAAATGGAGGTATAGATGAAGGTACTATACTGTAATTCGTATTTTTACATGTATAGAACTATTGAGTCACATGATTGAACTATTAATTCACATGATGTACTATTAGGGGAGGTGGTGCAAGTTTGATAATACTTGCATGACTAAATTAAAAATGAAGGAAAAGATGAAGGTATTATACTGTAATATTTCGAGCCCCAAAACGTGCAATTATCAAAACTATATTTTCCTATAAATAGAAACTCATTCTTCTTCCATTCTCACCAATTCACTAAGACTCACAAGAGAAATTATAAAGAGAGAAGCTATAGAGAGAGAATCAATAGAGATAAAGAAGAAGAGAAGTCTGCTACCTCACTATTCCAGTATCCAATCTTCTTCTGAACTAAGGGATATTATATTTTTAGTATTCGTAGAAATAATATTTTCTTCCATACTCTATTGTATGTGAGTAATATTATTTCTTTTCATATTCCTGATTATACCCTCATTCTGTTAAAGTATTGCTTCTATACTCCGTGAAATTAGTAGAATATCCTTGATATTTGTGCTTCATCCAGTATCTTTTCATGGAAATATTATTCTGAGCTTCTTGATAATTATTGATAATTTCATGCCAGAATACTATTCATGAGTTACTATTTACGGGTTACTATTCACCCAATTACTATTCACTTAAATATTGTTCACTCGGGTATTCGGAGCATTTTTAATACCGGAGTACTATTCACGAGTTACTATTCATAGGTTACTATTCACCCGGTTACTATTCACTCGAATATTATTCACTCGGGTATTTGAGGCACTTTTCATATCGGGGTACTATTTACGAGGTACTATTCCCGAAGTACTAGGGTACTATTCACCCGAAAAATATATTTCTTTTTTGTCCAAATTATTTTTGATACATGAATAATATTTTTGAATTTTACTCCACAAAGCAGTATCATGTTGACAATTTAGATATTTTTAAACTCTGGATAAATTTAAAGTCTTTAAAATTTATCCTTGATTTCGTTTGATTAATGCTTATATCATTGTCATCATCCTCATGCTTATAATGTGATGAAAGTCATCTTTGGCTTACGTGCATAGATGGACTGTTGATTGGTATGATTATGACCATGAATCATTCGTTATAATCGTGACCCATAATGTTACAAATGATGTGGTAAAAGTCCTCATTGGCCTGCAGTGCATTGATGGACAGATGTTGGTATGATTATGACCAGGGATTATTCGGTATAATTATGACCATTGATGAGTACATGAATATCCTTGGCACATAGTGCATGGATGATTAGATGATGTGGTTTATTTATTAAGCTGAGTCTCAGCGATAAAAATTGATGAAAAACTTTTTAAATCATAGAAGATAGTTGATATCATGCTCTACTTGACTCTTCTAATGGATTGCTTGTTCCGCTGCAGTTAAACTTGATGTCTATTGCATTTTATCAGTTTAACACTGTTGAAGACTAATGACATTTTATTTTGCATTATCTTAGTCATAATATTTCTTACTGGGCTAGTTGAGCTCACCCTTTTGCTTTCATTGTTCTCTTCAGGAAATGAGAACGTAGCCGGGACTAGTCAAAAAACGGAGTGATGGTCCGAGATGGTGTTATAATAGTCCTCATTATTCTATAAAATAGTGTGACAATAAATGTAATGAGGACTCTATTTGAGAGTGGATATTATCTAGAAGGCAATATTCTTGTTTAAACTTTCAGCTATGTTTTGTCGTATTTTACACGAGCAGTTGTATAATTAAGTTTGTATTTGATTTATGCACCATGTATTTGGCGACTCAAGATGGGTGATGTATACCTATTTTGGGGGCGTCACAATACAGATAGGCAACAAAATTTCCATCACCATCTATCTTTCTATTGGGGCGAATTTGATAGGCAGCTTAAGTGGGAGGTAGTATGACAACCGTACCTTAGATGAGATGATGATTAGACTAGGTATAATTATGAGGTGAAAATGGCAGGATCCGGTCAGGTCTCATTGATTCATTTCAATATTGTAGAATTTAAAATATTTGATTGAATCATAAGGCAATACATGTATAAGGTATTCTGTCCCCGACTGAAATACATGATTTTCTTAGAGAACCCACAAAACATAAATCCAAGCTAGAGGATTACATGGAATTGAGAAAGGAATACATTGGGCAGTTAGAGATGTATATGGACCATCTCGAGGGACAACAATACAGATTGCGGATAATATCTGTGACGCCTCCAAAATAGGTATACATCACCCATCTTGAGTCGCCAAATACATGGTACAAAATTCAAATACAACTTAATTATACAATAGTCATGTAAAATAGGACAAAACATATGCTGTGAGTTTTAATACAAATATTATCATCTAGACAATATGCACACTCAATTGAGTCCTTATTACATTTATTATCACACTATTTAACAAAATAGTGAGGACTACTAATGCTATTATCTGAACCGTCACTCTGTTCCCCGACTAGTTCCTGCTACGTTCTCATTTCCTGAAGAGAACAATGAAAGTAAAAGGGTGAGCTCAACTAGCCCAGTAAGAAATATTATGACTAAGATAATACAGAATAAATTATCGTTAGCCTTCAACAATGTTTAAAACCGATACAATATAACAAACATCAAGTTTAATTGCGCAATGAACAAACAATCCATTAAAAGAGTCAAGTAGAGAATAAAATCTACTATCTTTTATGATTCAAAAGGTTTTTCATCACTTTTATCGCTGGGACTCAACTTAATAAATAATCCACATTATCCCTGCACTACGGCCAAGGATATTCATTAGTATCACATCCACAAATTATCCATGCATTACGGGCCAAGGATATTCGTGTATTCATCAATGGTCATGATCATGCCAACAACTGTCCATCAATGCACTACGGGCCAATGCGGACTTTTACCACATCATTTGTAACATTACGGTCATGATTATATCGATTAATCCCTGGTCATAATCATACCAAGTCCATCTATGCACTACAGGCCACAGATGACTTTCAACATAATATAAATATGAGGATGATGACAATGATATAAGAATTCAATAAAAAAAGTTCAAGAATTAATTTATCCAGAACTAATAACGCCCAAATTGTCAACATGATACTTCTTTGTAGAGTAAAAATTCAAGAATGCTCGTAAGAATATTTCTATGAAAAGATCTTTGGATGAAACACAAATATCAAGGATATTCCACTAATTTCATGGAGTATAAAAGTCAAAACTTTAACCAACCGAGTATAATAAAGAATGGAATAACAAAAGAAATCACCGTGTATGCGATAGATCAAGACTTGCAGACAAGTTATTCCAATGAATAATAAATAATCGGAATCAGTCATGCGAACGCATGCACGTGTGATATTCCAATGAATAATAAATAACGGAACCGTGTCATTTAAATTACCCAGACGCATGGATGTTCCAATAGAATAATAAAGAATGGAATAATGTAAGAATTTCACCATGTATGCGACATCACATAGACATGTTATTCCAACATAATGATAAAGAATGGAATAATAGAAGAATTTCACCAAGTATAGGGTAGATCATGATACAAAGTTATTCCAATGAATAAAAAAATGGAATAACGTGTTTTCTTCATGAATACGAAAGAAATAATACCCCTTACCTTAGAATGAACTGGATATAGGAGTAGTGAAGTAGCATAATACTTTTCTTCTTTCTCTCTATAGTTTCTCTCTGTAGAGTTTCAGTGAATTCGTAAGAAATAATGAAGGAATAAACTTCTATTTATAGGAGAATGGACTGAATAGTAACTAATTCTGAACGGTCCGATTGATTTACTTTTAAACCGGATGGTTCGATTGGTTTACTATAAAATATTCTAATAAAACAAAATCTTTTAAATAAAATATAATATATTCTATTTATAATATAATAAAACGAATAACTTTATAAAAGTATTATGTTTTATATAAAAAGATTTTACTATGCAAAACACTATGCATGCACTATGCAAACACTATGCATAATAAAATATAATATATTCTATTTATAGTCTAATAAAACGATTAACTTTATAAAAGTATTCTGCTTTTATATAAAAAGATTTTACTATACTGCAAAACACTATGCATAATAGAATATAATATATTCTACTTATTATGTCTAATAAAATAAATAACTTTATAAAAGTATTACATTTTATTTAAAAAGCTTTTTCTGCTTTTATTACATTAATAATACTAATAAAACAAAATTTATCATCATTATTATAATTCACAATATTAATCGACCAGGACGTTCCCAGGAAGAGGGGGCTTTCCAATAAGGATTTCTCCCTATTGGCGCGCAATTAGGTGACCAAACCTCTCATTGGCAGAACTTCTAGACATCGTTAATATTGCAAATAATAACATTAATAATTCTGTCATCTCAATTATTGATTTAATAATATATAAAATATCGACAATAATTGAATCAATTAACGTGAGATACTATGCAACAATTACTGAAGCAATAATTGAACAAAATTGAGTGACCTAATTCTCACGTAAACATCAATAATCAATACCGTGTGCTACTATGCAACCACACGTATTCTTGTACTTTTAACACCGGGTGTTTTAACAGTTAACGATAAAACTTTCGCCGTTATTTTCATAAAATATTTTGTCGTTTTCTCAATCAACAATAATTACATTGTGGGGTCCACTATGATTGTCTTGAGTCGTATTTAATATTCCCTGTTAAAACGAATATTCCCTAACAAATCGAATATTATATAACAACTTATGCGTACTTTTCAAAATTTATAACTATTACCCACAACTATAACATTATATCAAATTCATTCCATAATATTCAAAAATGATAATTATATAAAATCCATCTTTATTCATAAAAGTTGGAGTCTTACAACCCATAGATACATACTTCAACAAGGACTTTTTTTGTGCATTTAGTTTTAGTACAGTCTTGTAACCTCGAATTGAACAAGAAGCTTTACTAGTTAACACTTGATAATCATTCATCAAATGATTGTACCGCATTACGTGATTTTTTTCAAAGTTAGCACTCATTGGATAAGCCATTATTTTTTCACCATTACTCCTGTCAGCATAACTTGTCTATGGAGAAACGATCATGTCATCAGGTATTTTTGAAATACTCTTAAATCTAAAAAAAACTCAGAATGTGCCTGCAAATCTGATTATAATGTGAAAATATTTAGCAAGTACATGTTATCGATCCTAGCTGATAACTTGTCTATATCTTCGACTATTTTCAATTGCATCTGTCCTATACACTACATAGACCTTTGTATCAATAACGCACAACTCATTAACTTTGTTGATGTTGTACTTTAGAGAATCCACTTAAGCTCTTTTTAAAAACGTCTAAACATCTCTTTTGTATAACATTCCGCAACAAATACTTCCAAAGATGATTCACATACCAAACTACGTTTCAGATGTTTTGTTACGTAGTCGGCCTTTCTCTATTTGATGAATTGTTTCTCAATAGCCTTCTCAGTCTTGACTACAAATTCTTTCATGCCTGTTGAAGCATTCACATATTCATTAAAAAAATAATTCATACCTTCGCTTCTTCTAGTGGTTGTCATTCTCGCGGCAAAATACCTCTTTGTATATATATGCAGCTATCTGTTTCTCCTTCACATCATAAAAACTTATGAGCTATTCATTTTGATACAAATCATAATCCCTCATCAGGATTTTCCAACGCTCTTCAAACTCGCAGATGGACAATGAATTATACACACAATTGTTAAAACCGTCTTTGAACAATGGGTGTTTCGAATAAATATGATGTAATATCTTTAAGAATTTATTGCTAATATGCCAAAAACACAATACATGGTGAGTGAATGGGAGTACCTTAGCAATAGTATTGCTCATGGCTTTGTCTTGGTCAGTGATGATGGTTATATGAGTTTTGTAGTTCATGACTTCGAGCCACATCTCTAAGACTCAAACAAAAGTGTCTTCTGTCTCATCCCTTAACAGTACAGATCCAAATAAAACAGAGTGGTAATGGTAGTTAACCCCGGTAAATGGAACAAATGACATATTATACCTATTTTTCTTATACGTAATGTTAAATGTAACCACGTCTCTGAAACGTTGATACATTAATCTTGATCGGGTGTCTAACCATAAATTTAAGATATGCGATTGTCTTCGCCTTTTTTGACACGAAAAAAGAATTTACTCGCACTGACAGATTCAATTTTTATTAAAGAAGTGATTGCAACTCGTGCATCATTTTCATCTGAGTCGCGCCTTAAATCCTTAACTACATTACAAATATCCTTTTCACTAAAACCTACGTTCTGAATCCCTCCACTAATTGTGCTCAAAACGTTTATCACCCCACTAGGTCCAATACCCGACTTATTTAAAGTGTTAATTAATTGTCTTGCTACCGGCGTAATATTCTTCTGTCTCAATCAAATCTACTTTGGTAGGTGTCAATAAATGATGATTGTGATCCAACTCAATAGTCGAAATATGTCAATTGTCTTCTTTCTTAATGTGAATTACAAATATTCTAGTTTTGCATAATGTTTTCCTCGATTGAACTCTTCACAACAGTTGGTCTACTAGATTTTTTACATAAATATAACCTGGACGACGAATCATTACTGTGAGTATATATATTTATTACTAGTAGCAATCCTAATCTCAAATCCATGTGTGCGTAAGATTTATAAAAATTTGCAATTTCTTCCAACTTAGAGAACAATTAACTAACATGTATCATTTGTGGCGCTTCCCCAAATTAGGTATACGCCACCCATCTTGAGTCGCCACTTATATGGTACATAAATTCAAATACAACTTACTAATATAACGTGGGTACACTAATACGACATAAACCATGAAGTTTGAATACAAATATTGTCTACTAGATATTATACAAACTCAAAAGGAGTCCTCATTACAACTATTATCACACTATTTCACGAGAATAGTGAGGGACTATTAATGCTATCCTCACGGACCATTACTTACGTTCCCGACTATTCCCCAAATGCTATGTTCTCATTTCCTGAAGAGAACAAAGAAATATCAAGGATATTCTACTAATTTCATGGAGTATAGAAGTCAAATTTTAACCAACCGGTATAATAAAGAATGGAATAACAAAAGAAATCACCATGCACGCAGCGATGCATGAGCAAAAGGGTTATTCCAACATAATAATAATAATCAGAACCAGTCGGGGTGAATTCACAATTCAACGGGATGTTCAAATGGGAATAATAAAGATGGAACCCGTATCCTGTAAAACACATGAATAGGATATTCCAACAGAATAATAAAGACGGAACCAAGTCCGTAAAAACACATGATATGTGATGTTCCAATGTAATAATAAAGATTTTAACCAGTCCCAAAAATTGTACATGCATGTGATATTCCAATGTAATAATAGAAGAATGTCACCAAGTATAGAAGAACCATGAGAATACAAGTTATTCCAATGTAATAATAAGCAATGGAATAACATAAGGATTTCACATAGATAGGGTATCTCTGCCATGTATACAAAAGTTATGTATAGGTATGCCACTTTTACGGAAGTTATTCCAATGTAATAGTGAATGGAATAACGTGTTCTCTTCGAAGAAAAGAATAACACCCCTACTGTAAAAGAACCTTAAGTAAGCGAGAATCTTCTCTTCTTCTATAACTTTCTCTCATAGCTTCTCTCTATAATTTCTCTCTAGTTTCAATGATGAATTGGCGTAAGAAAATAATGAAGGAATGAGCTTCTATTTATAGAAAAATGGAATGCATAAGAATGTAATCCATGAACGGTCCGTGATTGATTTACTTTTTAATCTGGATTTGTCCATATTTAAAGAAAAATCTTTTAAATAAAATATAATATATTCTATTTAGATAAAAAACATTTTACTACGCAAACATTTATATGCTAATACTACAAAAACACTATGCGAAAATACTATGCACACTACGCATAATAAAATATAATATATTCTATTTATGTAATAACTTTAATAAAGTATTCTATTTTATATAAAAAGATGTTTCGCTTTATTACGTTAATAATACGAATAAAACAAAACGCCATTATCGCTAATAATTCATATTATTAATTGACAATAATGGAATCAAACGGTGAGCTTACCAAGCTGGTAGACTTCTCATAAGCATCAAATAATCAATACCGCAAACTACTACGCAACCACACTTAATTTCGGTATTTCTTTATTCAATAACTCAAAGAACCACTGTAAAACTTCCGCCGTTATTTTGATAAAATATTTTGTTGCTTTCTCAATCCGACAATACACTGCTAGGGTCCACCAATGATTGAGCTACAATGGTATGCAATATTCCCCCGCTAAACCTAATATTCCCCAGCACCAATCAATATAATATAACCACTTGCATACTTTACAAAATTTATAAATACTACCCACAACTATAATATTATCTCAAATTCACAATTCATAATATTAAAAAAAATTATTTGACATAAATTTAAATCTTTATCAGATAAACTGGGTCTCACATTCTCTCCTTATTAATTTACCTCAAATCGAAATTAGAGTGCGTATACGATATATGATAAAGAGGTCGGGATACCTTGAATACCTTTATCGAAAAACATTAAATTGATTTTGCAATCCCAGGCGAAGATATTCATTAACAATTCATCTTTGCACTACTGAGGCCAAAGATATACAACCGTAAAACCAATAATATCTTGACTTCACTTTTTAATAAGTATCACAACCATTTATCCATATCTCATCGCTAAGGATATTCGTGTTTTTCAATTACGGTGATTATACAAACCTGCAAATCATACAAGTCCATCTATGTAAAAACGGATGATTTGAACATCCATATTTCATCGTCGAGACTTCGTCAATAATTAATCCACATCATAATCATCCCCCACTACAGTGTGCCAAGATATATTAGTATTATTCAATACCATTATCTACTGAAAATTAAATCTATTTTTACGTAATCCTATCAAAGATCATAATTACCAAGTCATCTTCTACGTAAACCAAATACTTTGAACATCCATGAATTAATATTTCATTAGAGACTCACTAATTAATCCACATCATCGAATCATCCACGCACTACGGCCAAGGATATTCATTAGTATCAACCTGAATTATCCATTGCACTACGGCCCAAGATAATTGTGTTTTTTATAAGACAATTCACAGTTATGATTATCTGAGAACAATCATAATCATACCAAGTCCATCTATGCACGTAAGCCCGCGAATGACTTTGAACGCATCCATGAATTAATATTTCATTCTTGAGACTCACTCAAATAATTAAATCCATCATCGAATCAATGATAATCACGACCACATTATCGCTTTCGAATCATCCACGCACTCATAATCATACCAAGTCCATCTCGCCATCGAAGCGCGGATACTTTGAACATTCCATGAATTAATATTTCATCGGTCATTGAGAGACCGACCAATAATTAATCCACATCATCGAATCATCCACCCGCACTCTCACGCATTAGTATCTACCCACAAATTATCCATACTACTGAAGATAATTGTGTTTTCAATTCTGCTTATGATTATCTTAAGACAATCCTCGGTCATAATCATACCAAGTCCATCTATGCACGTAAAGCCACGAGATGACTTTGAACACATCCATGAATTAATATTTCATTCACGAGACTCACTTTCAATAATTAATCCACATCATCGAATCATCCACGCACTACGCGCCAAGGATATTCATTAGTATCACGACCACAAATTATCCATGCACTCACGGCGAAGATAATTGTGTTTTCAATTACTGATTATGATTATGCAAACCGATCATAATCATAAATAATGCATACAGTCCATCTATGCGTAAGCCACGAGATGACTTTGAACACATCCATGAATTAATATTTCATTCTTTGAGACTCGATAATTAATCCATCATCATCGAATCATCCCACGCTACACGGATATTCATTAGTATCACGACCGCGGAATTATCCATGCACTCTGGCCAAAGATAATTGTGTGTATTCATTAATATCACGACCACAAATTATCCATGCACTTTCACGGCGAAGATAATTGTGTATTCATTTACTGCTTATGATTATACCGAATAATCCGTGGTCATAATCATACCAAGTCCATCTATGCACAAATCTAATCATACCAAGTACAGAAGCGGATGACTTTCAACATAATATAAACATGAGGATAATGATATAAAGAATCAATCAAATGAGATAAAGATAAATATTAAACATTTATAATATAATTTATCCAGATTCAAGAATATCCCCATGTTATCAATCATTTAATAATCTCATAATCTAATAACATTAATATTATAACAATATTTTAATCACTTTCTAAATTTATAAACAATTTATCTTAATTGTTTACACTTTTACCATATAATGCATTTAATCATTCAAAAATGTCATACTCGAAGATATCATCACCAATTATCAAATCCCTCATCAAAAAATACGTGATATACTCTATAGGATTCTACTAGCCATAAAATCCTATTTTCAACTTTTATTTACTTCCACATAACATATTTAACTCATATATTTCGTAATTAAACTATTTTCATGAAAAATATCAAATCAGCCCCAAAATATTTCTTTTCTGGGATTTAGCATAATATAGTCCCATAATGAAAATATATTTTTCTCGAATTTTTTAAAATTTATTTACTATTTTTAAAAATCAATTTCCACTTAATTCCTTAAGAAATTAGCTTACCTCAAGTTTAACTCCAAAATTTAAATCTTGGCAGGACCTTACACATGTTAACATGAGCTTCTAGTTTAAATTTCATGGTACATGAGTTTATAGAACTCCAGGTTATAGCGTTTTCATTGAAAAACCTAAATATTGAAATAGTCATAACTTGCTCATTTTAAGTCGAATGAGCTCATTTTTGGACAGGAGGTACTTTTATACCATATACTTTCATGTCCCAAAAGGTCAGAATTTTTCTCATAATTTAAGTGGCCGAAACAGCCTCTCTAAAATCATGGCAGAAGCTTTTTCGGTTTTTTGCAGCTTTGCACACTCCTTTGCTAAAATCAGTCCACAAAAATCTACAACACCTTTTCTAGTAATTCCACTTGGATTAGTTAGGTAACTCATAGATCTAACTCTAGGACTTGACCACATTCAAAAATTCAAAATATAATAGGAGATATGGTCAATTGAATTTCATGTTACGTTTTTCACTAAAATCTGATTTTCAACTCTTTGTGATTTCTAAGAAACTTTCATGTTTTTATACTAACCAAACATAACTCATCATAAAACTTACTAATACTTCATATACCCATGATTTTTATTAGTTCTATACTTTTATTATGACTTTCATCATAATCCACGTAAATGATCCTTTTAGTTGAAGAAATATTTGAGGTTTAAGAAATGGGTTTTGCAGACTTGAGGTCAATACAAAATTCGATTTCACGCTCTAAAAGGCTAGGAAATCTTCAAGAATACGTCAAGAAATTTATTAATGATAGAAATATCATTCAAAAACTGTTACTCTCATCCAAGACTTGGATAAGACGTCACATTGATATTTAACTGTGACTTCATCCCTTAACCTAGATAAAGACCTCACAATGATACCTATAAACTTGCCATCTTCAATCATAAGTGCGTCCGCCTACGGAAAGTCCGGCCCGTTAAGCTTCCACACAAAAGTCAACAACGAAAGGATCGGGCTCTTTACTTATGGCTTGATATAACGGTGATTAACTTTAGGATTTGGTTACTTTGAATTAGTATAACGGGTTGGTTAGGAATATGAAAGCCAACAACCTTACAAAAGAATAATGAGTAGTTAATCAATCGCTTTTCAAAAATTACCTCAAAGGCAAGTATTTTCAAAGAGATAAGATGAGCGATTAACGTGAAAGTGTTTATTTGAAACAACAAGATTAATAAATGATTGGAGTAACGAGGTTTCTCCCCAACGAAGTTTCGATAGATAAATCAAAGTCTAATTTCTCCTTAGAGTCAAATTTAAACGCCGAGCAAGCAAGAGAGAGATATAAAATATAAACACTCACACAAAACAAGGGTTAATTGACATTTAACAAATTATCCCTATATTCCGAATAAATCAAATACCAATAAACTTAGGGTAGGTATAGCGGAAGAATTCTTCCGAGAAGAATTTATAATTAATCAACCGTGCGCCTAAAATTGGGTATACGCCACCCATCTTGAGTCGCCACTTACGGGTTACCCACTTTTGAAATACAACTTACTAATATAATCGTCGCATTAATGTCGAGCGCTTACTATCTTTGAATACGATTTTGTTTTGATATTATCAAACCTTCAAGGAGTCCTCATTGGTATTATCACATATCCCGTAATAGTGGACTTGACTTCCCTATCTGACCAAAATTCGAGCGAAATGACGACTGTTCTTTGAAATTTCCACTTATTATCTTTGCGGTGATTACCACCGAGTGGTTACCATCTAATTGATAATTTCCCCAGCAGAAATTGGTTATCATTGTTACGATGGCGGATTGCCACGATGATTAATATCGTGTTTAACTGGCGTGGAATGGTCGTTACCATTAAAAGAGAGTGAGTAGAGAATCAACACTCTCATATCTTTTTGGTTATCTCGGCATTTTCGGATGCCATTTATCAACACTCATCTACAAAACAATAAATAATTGACATTTAACAAATTATCCTCGTATATATTGACCGAATTTCATCAAATACCAAATAAACTTAGGTAGGTCAATCACTTGGCGAAAAATTCCCGTCTCTCTCCTAAATTTCTTATCTCGCACATCTTAGCTTTGTCATCATATCCTAAGCTCGATACTATTATATTAGAATGCCCCGAAATAATGGGTATACGTCATCCACGCACGTAAGTAATATACTTAACATGGTACATAAATTCAATATACAAGTTCACTTATTTAATATAAGCATTAACGTGTGAAATTATATCACCGAATCACCCGTAGTGATAATCATACCAATAATTGAAGAATCACCAAGTATTACTAATCGATTTCAAGAACGATCAAAATATTTCGTGAGAATAAACGCAAATATCAAGGAAATTCTACCAACTTTCTTCTTTCTATAAATTTCCATATGGTAAATACTCTCATAATTTCTCTCTGAGTTTCAATGAATCGCTGCAGTTATAAATAATAATAATATATCAACTATCAGTAGCAGATCTAATCTCAATCCATGTGCCACGTAAGATTCCAATGTATAAAATTTGCAATTTCTTCCAACTTAGAGAACAATTAACCAACATGTATCATTAACATGCTCAAATGCATTTGTACAATCTAACTAGATTGCACGAATAACTGATTTATTCAAATCTCAATAAATTCTCTCCAAAGCTAGATTTTTGCAACTACTTAGCAAATGGATGTATACGGAATAAAATGTTAGAAATCTTATGTAAAGAACCTACCCACAACTATCAATTAAATCTTTTATCATAAAATCTACATGTCCTACTAGTTTTTGTACGAAAAATGTATCGATAAAATGTTAGTTTTGCCCGAGAGTTAGTAAGAGTATAGACGGGTTGCAATTCCTACTAGTGGTCAGACAAAACGACGTCGTTTTGTCTAGTTGCTAATAGGAGTAGAGACTGGCCGTGGCCGGATATCCTACTAGCGGTCAGGCATACAATGCCGTTTTGCTTGACCGCTAGTAGGACCCGCAACCACTTTAAAAATTCAAATAAAGTTGAGGGTAATTTAGTCATTTCCCTGATTGTTGAAATAATGTCTATAAAAAATGGTTGTTACCGAGAATATATATACACACTAATAATTGGCCTTCTTATCGGTTACCTCATATATGCAACACCTCTTGTCTCTCCTCTCCTAATTATTCTTAGCTCTAGAGCTTGGTTTGTGTGTGTAAATTAAAGAACGAGCATGAGTAGTCTGCAGATGGTGGAGGCGAGGCTGCCGCCGGGGTTCAGGTTTCGTCCAAAAGATGAAGAATTGGTATGTGACTACCTGATGAAGAAGGTGGCACGCTGTGAGCAGCCTCCTTTTCTTATCCAAGTTGACCTTAACAAATCCGAACCTTGGGACATTCCTGGTACGTACTGACTCCTCTTTCCATCCTTCTTCATCTCATCCCCCATCCCCATCCCCCATATCCCATATATATATATATATGGTCTTTTTATTACCCTAGCTACACTAGGTCTCGTCAAACTTGTGATCGCCATATCTAAGGTTATAGGCTTGCCAACCAACTTTGTAATCGAAAAAAAATATATATTTAACAAATGAATAGGTGTGTGCTAGTTAACGATTCAGCCTATTATTATACTCTAAGAATCGATAATTCTGAATTACATGATGTGATGTTTGTTCAACTTTGGGAGCTTGTAAATCTCTTTGCCAATTATTATTATTATTATTATTTTAAGTTTTTGTTTACTGAGGTTCTCTTGCATATATTGCAAGGCCTGATATACCAACTAAGCTAAAGGGTGTTGGTATGTGGGTTTGATTCACATGCATGTTAAGACTTTCTAGAAGTGTTTTGCTCTACACCACTAATTTAGTCCAGCAATTTAGTTGACATTTAATATACTAATTAATGTTGAGGTATCAATATAGTAGAGTTCTACGCCAAAACATAAGGAGAAATATTGCGAATATATATGCTTTAATGAATTATAAACCTAATTAATAGAATAATTTTTTTGGGTGTCAGGATGTAATTTCAAATGTGTATATGGGCGTGATATTCTCAACAATTAACAATCCTATATATAACATAAATAGAAATCCAATAAGATTTTAGGTAACTAGATGACTTTATTGTTTTTTTATTTAAAAAATTGTTTTTTCTTAAAAATAATAATTCTATATAATATTCAACTCTCAAGGACAAAACTTATTTGAATATTGTCTGAAATTGTAACTTAATCTAAAAATTTATCTGTTAAAACATTAGAGGAAAAAAAAGAATTTATATAGTATAATTAACCTCCTATTATGCAACCACAAATTCTATTAATATTGTTCATATTTCTTTTTCAAAAATTCATAAAGAAATTGACAGTGTTGGCGTTGTCCTTTCCTACCCAAAAGATGGTGATGGCGATTGAGATAATTATACCAATAAGAAGAACTACTTACTTAACGTCATAAATCATCTACAAGCCCACCACTATTCATTATAAAATTTGACGAATATTAGTTTTTAAGTAGTTAAATTATATATTTGTCCCTCACAGTTGTCATCGAGTTTTAAATTGGCTCTTTAATTGGTAAAAGTGACACTTTCGTATGCACTCTTTTTATTGAGGTTATATTCATCTTTTGACATTTAAATATTTTTCCATAGTTGATGTGGGTTTAGAGTCACGTGAGTTTTATGTGTTCTAGAATATATATTTTAATGTTAAAATACAAATATAATCTCATTAAAAGGCACGTGCATTGCACATGACTGTTTAAAGAAAGGAAATGAATCAAAATGTCAGCTTAGAAGACAAAAGTGTTATTTTTACTAATTAAAGAGCCACTTTAAAACTCGATGACAAGGCCTTTTATAAATCATAATCAACCAATTTTATACACACGCATACAAATATAGAGAATGAAAAGTCATATATAGAGTTGCATGAATATATGAAAAGTCATGCATGCATGTAAAGTGTAGACACCGTCACCTAACAAATTACCATTAAAAAACCATTTCTATTTTTTGGAGCCCTATTAGGGTTGCACAACAGGTAGACTTGACAGACTTTGGGTTTTAACTAGGTCGTTGACTTCGATTTGTCGAGCCAAATCTTAACCTCTAAAGTTTGGTTTGGTTAGGCCTGTAGGCCAAGTCAGATTTAAGTCGGTCTGATCTGGCCTCTTTCTTTTTTTAATATTAAATATTTAAAATAATTATAAAATAAAAATTAATAAAATTTTTAATAAAGAATTAGAGTATTTACAAGAAACTAACTTATTATTAATGTTTAACATTAAAAATTAGTTTATTGATATATTAATTAATGTTAATATTTAACATTAAAAGTAGAAAATAATATTAATTAAATTTTAATGTTAAATATTAAATAAACTAATATTAATTCTTTTTTGACATCTTTGATTTCTTGTAAATACATTTCAATAGAGTCTTTTAAGCGGTCATTTGATTCAATTGACTCCTGACGTGTCTACGACTCAACTGATAATTTTGCCAAGAAGGACTCAATTGAATCAAATTGATCGGTTGAAGGACTCAATTGAGATTTTCACAACTTAAATTAACGACCAAATTGAAATTTGATAACTTGAAAGGACACTTTTATATATAAAAAAAATGCACTCTTAATTTTTTTCAATATAATTTACTTAATTAATTCTTGATTCGATAGGTTTAGCATCCGTGGGAGGCAAGGAATTGTACTTTTATAGTCGGAGAGACCGGAAATATGCCACCGGGCTTCGCACAAATCGGGCAACAATTTTAGGTTACTGGAAGGCCACCGGAAAAGACAAACCGGTGGTGAGTCATAAGGGTAGCCTTATTGGAATGAGAAAAACCTTGGTGTTCTATCTAGGGAGGGCACCAAGAGGCAAAAAATCTGATTGGGTCATGCATGAATTCCGGCTTGAAGGACCTCTAGGAACTCCTAAACTAGAGGTTTACTCTCTTTTCCTCTTGTTTCTTGCTATACTAGTAAGAAAACTAATATTTCCACAATAATTTTTAATATTTTGACAATAAAAATATTGTCGTTATAAATGTATAACGACAGTGAAAATTGTCGCTATAGATCGTCGCTATAGGATCTATAAATGACGTTTTTCAATGAAAAAATATTATTTTCTCATTCATGAATTTATCGGTTTCTTCTACTAGTAATAGTCGTGTTATATTATATATATGGGAAAAATGATTATTTATGGCGACGATTTTTTTAGTTATAATGACGGTTTCACCACGTCATATATCTTTTTAATTTTAATACATAGTTGTGTATATACATATATATATATATATATATATTACTTATCTAACATACTTTCTTCACCCTTTTAGCGATGGATGAGGCGACGATTAGATGCAGCCATTTATCGCTACAATTGGTCAAATCGCTATATATTATGCATCACTAATAAGTTAAGGCGATTTCATTGATGACGGATTTAATCGTCGTGCGATGCATTCATTAAAAGGGTGAAGCGAGGTATGTTAATAAAGAAGTTAAACTAAAAATCTATATATATATATATATATATATATATATATATATATATATATATATATATATATATATATATATCAAGTTAACACATAACTAAATTATTAACTTTGTGAGCTTTGTTTTTTGACATAATTGTAAAAGTGTCCCTACCAGTTGTCACCCAATTTTAATTTAATCCTTTAATTGACAAAAAATTCAAATTTAACGTCATGAGAATGACATTACTCATGGGAATGCTTTCCTTATGAGTGAGAATGACATTACTCAAGTTAACGTCAGAAGTTAATTGAATCAAATTTATCGCTTGAAGAATTTGATTAAAATTTTTGTCATTTGAAAAATAAAATTAAAATTGAGTAACGATTTCAAAGGACAACTTTTTAATTCGGCTGTGCCTTGATTGTTTGTGTTCATTTTCCTATATAAAGTAGTCTAAAGTATGTTCATATGTTAGAGTCAGCTTTAATTAAATAGAACTGCTATGGAGTACAATCTCCATTTCAAAATTAGAGATATAATTTAATTTTTAAAATTAATTGATAATATATTAAATTTTAAAATTAATATGATTTTTAAAAGTTTAAAATAAAATAAATTTTATAAGTAATAATTTTTATTATATACTATATAATTATAATAATTATATTAATTAAAATTAAATAAATTTATATTAATTTAAAATTTATTATATCATCATATTATCTCAAAACTCAAATAAATTTTTAATTTTAAAACGGAGAGTGTATTTTTCAAGTGACAAGCACTAATTTTTGGCCTATTTAAAATTTTCTCAATTATTGAGTTTGTCATTTTTCTGCCCTTACTTTTAGCATGTCTTTTCAACCTTTTATGAAATAGAATCTTTTTGCATTAAGAAAAGAAATGAAAAGAATAATCATAGGCCTATAACTTAACTACATTCCTATATTTGTGCAGAATCTAGTGCAAGCTGGTCACATTTCTTTGTGATCATGACAAACATAAGAACTAAAAATCAGTGATCACCTTACTATAAAGTTTATTTTTTGGCAAGTTAGTTAATTGATCAATAAAATATTAACATATAAAGCTTTGTCTGCGTGTTAGTATTTTATTGATCAATTGATCAACTTATCCAAAAATAAATTACATGCTAACTGCTTCCAAAAATCAGAACATAAGCTGACTTGTAAGAATACAATCAATATAATCTATATACCTAACCACTTTCATATTTATTCAATATTCTTCCTGCAAAATCATAATATTTTTAATTAACAAGTACAAAATAATGAAATCCTGCTCATGTTTTTCTAGATCTCACTACAAAAAAAAAAACTTATTTTTATTGATTTTTCTGTCAAAAATAATCATTTCCTTCAAAAATAAGAATTATTTCATCGAAAATTCAATTGGAAATAATCACTAATGCTTATTTATTAAAAATAAAGGCTGAATTATATACATGTTCCTTTAAGTTGTCAGCTAATTTTAAAACAACCATTCAATTATCAAATCGAACACTTGCTTCCGTATAATTGCTATTTAGTGTCAATTTTGTTCTTTAGATTTGAGTTTTTCTTCTTCTCAATTTCCTGTTACGTGCTAGTAATCTATCTGTTTAATGAGGGTATCTTTGTCATTTGACAATATAAATTACCTAGTTTTCATGACCAACACTTGAACTACACGAGTATTTTATATAATTTAATGACAAATATATCCTGATGAACGACGCATCTCTAACGCATGAGAGCAGATCTCCTGTTTTCATTTTTTCTGTTTCTCTTGTGTCCTCTACTTAAATTTTGACACCTAACCTATTATTTAACACCAATTAACTCTAAAATTAAATAAGAAATTAAGTGTCAAAATTTAAGTGAGTGACACATGAAAGAAGTGAGAAAAAATGAGGAGACAGAATGAGGATCTCTTCTCCCAAAGACATAACACACAATTGAGAGAAAGTCAACTTTAGAACCAAAATTGACACGTATAGTGGCAACTATAACGATGCCAATGTTCATTTTGGTAATTGAGTGATTACTTTAAATCGGATAAGTTAATTTCATGGTAAGTTGGTCAATTAACCAATACAGTACTGACATGCAAAAAGAGAGATCATCTCCCGGTCTGCGTGTCGACACTGTATTAATTAATTGATTAAAGTTAACTTCATGCTAATCACCCCTCTTTAAAACTGACTAACAATATAGAAGGACATCTCTATTTCATCCAAAAAAATCTATAGCAAGATTTAAGTTGGTAAATAATTCATAAGTTTTAGTTTGGTGCTATAACCTTCTTATTCTATGTTTGTTTTTTTCTACAAACAGGAAGATTGGGTGTTATGTAGAGTGTTTTGCAAAAACAAAGAAGCTGTGGTTGCCAAACAAGGCATGGGAATTAGAGGCTGCTGCAATGAGGATACCACCACAAGTTCTTCAACTAATTATTATGATCTCCCTCCATTAATGGATATTCCTCCTCCTCCTCCTCCTATCACCTTTGGCCAAACTCATGAGCAAGTGCCCTGCATCTCCAATATTTTTAGTAGCACTCCAAACCAAACAAATTGCCCAACTTTATTCTCTAATTCTAATTCTCATCACATTATGATGAAAATTACCAAACATTTGGAACAACAGCCAAACATATCCTCCAAATTAACTACTTTATTACCCACTATTTATAATAATAATAATAATAATAATAATAATAATAATAATAATAATAATAATAATAATTTACAGATGAGCTTTGGAGAAGGAAGTAATTCAGAGATCAGCCTCTCATCTGAAATTGGCGGTTTTCCTACAATTTGGGATAATCGTTATTAAATAGTTTTGAATTTGATCATAAAATAGGGTTTAATTATTTTTCTTTTCCTAAGCTTGGTGATTCTTATACTGTATTGCTCGTCAGCTTGGGTTTGTATTTTTATCCCAATGTATATTTAATTTGTATGAAGTTGTAAATTTTTGTACATACCTCATACTTATGTACTACTATTAGCTAGGTTACAAAATAGAGGTCCGCATATATGATTCATGGCAATATATGTTAAGATATAGGTAATAACTCAACTTTTATGAATAAAGATTAATTTTTTTCAAAATATATTTTAGAATATTATGATGTAGATTTAATATAATATTATAGTTGTGGGTAATGTTTACAAATTTTGCAAAGTAAACAAGTTGTTATAAAATATTCGATTGGTCGGAGAATATTCGTTTTAACGAGGAATATTTGTATGACCAAGACAATCATCGCATGGAATTCTATTAACGGAGTATATTGTAGTAGTTAGAAAACGCAGCGAAATAATTTTATAAAAATAACTAAGAAAAGTTTTATCGTTAAACTATTGAAATCTGGGTGGTAAAAATACGATGTCGTGTAGTTGGATAGTAGCACACGGTATTGATTATTGATGCTTACGTAAGAAGCCACTCAGTTTACTCAATTATTGCTACAGTAATTGTTGCATAGTATCTTACGTTATTTGACTCAATTATTGTCACATTATCATCTGTATAATATTTTATATTATTAAATCAATAATTGAGATGACAATGTTATTCATATTATTATTTGCATTATTGACGATGTCTGGAAAGTTCTGTCGAGGAAAGGGGTTTGGTCACCTAATTGCGCGCCAATAGGGAGAAATCCTTATCGAAAAGCCCACTCTTTCTTGGGAATGATCTGGTTGTTAAATATTGTGAGCTATAATATTAATAATGAATAATTGTTAATAGATACCGGTTCTATCCATTCTTTTATTTCTCCTACTTGCGCTCAACGTTTAAATTTAACTCCAGAGAAATTAGACTTTGACTTATCTGTTGAAACTCCGTTTGGAGAAACCTTCGTTACCTTCACTATTTATAAATCTAGTTTGATTCAAATCGATTTTCTCACGTTACCTGTCGATCTCATCTCTTTGAAAATACTTGCATTTGATGTGATTTTAGGAATCAACTAGTTAACTATTCATCATGCTAAAATTGATTATTTTCGTAATGTTGTTAGTTTTCATATTCCTAACCAACTTATTATGTGAATTCAAGTAACCAAACCACTAAAGTCAATCACTGTCATATCAAATCATAAAGCTATTCGTTTATTAAAAAACGGATGCCAAGCTTTCTTAGCCCATGTCACGGATTTAAACAAAAATACGTCAGATTTGAATGATATTTCTGTTGTTAATAAATTTCCTGACGTATTTCCGGAAGAACTTCTCAGCCTACCCTCATAGCGTGAAATCGAATTTTGTATCGACCTTTAACCCGATACAAAACCCTCAAATATTTTTTTCACCCAAAATGAACGTAACATGCGCCAAAGACGTTGACTCAAGCTATTGAAAGATTACGACTATACCATTTAATACCATCTTAGAAAAGTGAACGTAGTAGCTGACGCGTTGAGTAGAAAATCGTATGCGGTTACGAGTGTGACGTTGTTAACATAAAGACCCATTTCGTACGACTTACAAAAGATGGAGATAGAGTTAAAGACTCCAAGAACCTACGTGAAGATAGCGAATATACGATTAGAATCGACTTTAATCGATAAAGTTAAAGCCGTTCAAGCTACAGACTCAGAGCTAATGAATGTGAAGAAGAAGGTGCAAGAAGGCGTTATTTTAGAAGCAAGAATCGACGAAGAGGGGAAATCTCAACCCTCAATTTTGTTGGTCTATTTGAAATCCTCGATCGAGTATGAACCGTGGCCTATAGACTCGCCTTACCGCTAAATATATCTCATATTCATAATATTTTTTATATATCTATGTTACGTAAATATGTGGAAGACCCGAATCACATTATTGAATTAGAACCGAATGAGATAGCGGAAGATTTAACGTATGAAGAGGTACCTGTTAAAATTTTGGATAAGAAGGATCATATTCTACGCTCCAAAGTTATACCTCAAGTCAAAGTTTTGTGGAGAAACCACAATGTTGAGGAAATGACCTGGGAGTTAGAATCTGAAATGAAGTCAAGGTATCCTCACCTCTTCGACATACCAAGTACGTACCCTAATTTCGAGGATGAAAATTTCATAAGAAGGGGAGGTTGTAAGACCCCAACTTTTATGAATAAAAATTAACTTTTCACGAAATATATTTTGGAATATTTTGGTGTGGATTTGATATAATGTTATAGTTGTGGGTAATGTTTACAAATTTTACAAAGTAAGCAAGTTGTTATAAAATATTCGATTAGTCGGAGAATATTCATTTTAATAGGGAATATTCGTATGACGACATAATCATTGGTGGACCCCACAACAGAAGTATTGTCATAGTTAGAAAATGACATAAATAATTTTTTATTAAAATAACGGCGAAAGTTTTACCGTTAAACTGTTGAAATACCATCTGGTAAAAATACAGTAATACGCGTGGTTGCATAGTAGCACACGGTATTGATTATTGATGCTTACGTAAGAAGCCACTCAATTTACTCAATTATTGCTACAATAATTGCTGCATAGTATCTTACGTTATTTGATTCAATTATTGTCATAGTATCATTTGCATAATATTTTATATTATTAAATCAATAATTGAGACGACAATGTTATTCATATTATTATTTGCATTATTGACGATATCTAGAAAGTTCTGTCGAAGAAAGGGGTTTGGTCACTTAATTGCACGCCAATAGGGAGAAATCCTTATCGGAAAGCCCCTTCTTTCTTGAGAATGATCTGGTTGTTAAATATTGTGAGTTATAATATTAATAATGAATAATTGTTAATAGATTAAAAATGTATTTATTAAAGATAAATGATTTGTGGTAAATATTTATTTAATTTTTGATATAAATATAGGGATTTGTTATGAGGCGTTTGTTGTAAGTTTGACTTAGTATTTCATGGGAAGATTTACTAATTTTATGGACCATCGATGGTGGTTTTAATAGTAAACCAATTTGGACCGTCGGTGGTGATTTTAATAGTAAATCAATCTGGACTGTCGATGGTGGTTTTAATAGTAAATCAATCTGGACCGTCGATGGTGGTTTTAATAGTACTGGACCGTCGGTGGTGGTTTTAAAAGTAAATCAATCTGGACCGTCGGTGGTAGTTTTAAAAGTAAATCAATCTGGACCGTCGGTTGTGGTTTTAATAGTAATCAATATGGACCGTCCGTTTTAATAGTAAATCAATCTTGACCGTTCGTGAATCAGTTATTATTTAGTCCATTCTCCTATAAATAGAAGCTTAATTCTTCTTTCATTCTCACCAATTCACTAAGACTCACAAGAAAAACTATAGAGAGAGAAACTATACAAAGCAATAAAAGAGTATTCTACTACTTCACTATTGCAGTATCCAGTCTTCTACTAAGGTAAGGGATATTATTTGTTATATTTGTAAGGGGTATTATTTCTTTTGATATTCTTATATCTAAACTTACTATGGTAAGTATTACTTCTCTAATTCTTGAAATTAGTAGAATATCCTTGAGCTTTGCGCTTCATCTAGTATCGTTTCAATGGAATATTGATCTGAACTTTCTTATTAAATTTCAATATTGTCACCTGGGGTACTATTCACGGGGTACTATTTACCTGATTACTATTCACTCAAATATTATTCACTCGGGTATTCGAGGCACTTTTCATGACATGGTACTATTGATGAGTTACTATTCACCCGATTACTATTCACTCGGGTATTCGGGGCACTTTTCATGACGGGATACTATTTCTAAAGTACTATTCATAGGGTACTATTCACTCCGGTACTATTCACGATAAAAATTGATTTCTTTTCTATCCAAAATTATTTTTGATACATGAATATTATTCTTAAATTTTACTCCACAAAGCAGTATCATGTTGACAATTTGGATATTTTTAAACTCTGGATAAATTTAAAGTTTTTAATATTTATCCTTAATTTCGTTTGATTAATGCTTATATCATTGTCATCATCCTCATGCTTATATTGTGATGAAAGTCATCTTCGGCCAAGGGTGCAAAGATGAACTGTTGATTGGTATGATTATGACCAGGGATCATTCGGTATAATCATGACCTGTAATGTTACAAATGGTGTGGGAAAAGTCCTCATTGGCCCGTAGTGCATTGATGGACAGTTGTTGGTATGATTATGACTAGGGATTATTCGGTATAATCATGACCATTGGTGAAAACACGAATATCCTTGGCCCGTAGTGCATGGATAATTTGTGGTAGTGATACTAATGAATATCCTTAGCCGTAGTGCAAGGATGATTCGATGATGTCGATTATTTATTACGCTGAGTCTCAACGATAAAATTGATGATAAACTTTTTAAATCATAGAAGATAGTAGATATCATACTTTACTAGACTCTTCTAATAGATTGCTTGTTCCGTTGCAGTTAAACTTGTTGTTTATTAGTGGTGTTGTTTACAAGATGAACATTTCCAGCCTGTTGCACGTTCTCCTCGTTAGTGGGCAAAGGTGTCTCCACGGTCTCATTTACTCCACTGTTAACATTCTCAGTCGACATTCTCAAATATTGCCATAAAACAAGGGTTAATTAAGGAAATCAACATATCACATAATATCCCTATATACTGACCAACTAACAAATAAGCTTAGGTAGGACACACTAGCGAAGGATTTACTCGTCTCTCCCCTCCTAATACTATTCCCCGATCTCCGCCAGAGATCATATCCCTAAGCTCTGATACCAACTGTGACACCCCCAAAATAGGTATACATCACCCATTTTGAGTTGTCAATAACATGGTACAGAAAAAACTACAACTTTATTAAAACAACATATAAACTGTGAGTTTAAATACAAATATGGTCATCTAGACAATATCCATACCCAACTAAGTCCTCATTACAATTATTGGTACATTATATTACAAAAATGGTGAGGACTACTAAAACAACTTCTAGAACCTTCATTCCATACCCCGACTAGTACTCGCTACATTCTCGCCTCTTGAGAAGAAAAATGGAACAAAAAGGAAAAGGGTGAGCTCAACTAGCCCAGTGAAGAATATTATGACTAAGATAATATAGAATAAATTATCGTTAGTCTTCAACAGGGAAAAAAATGATAGAATATAATAGATAACAAGTTTCAGATCAATATTCGCAGAGGAAAATAATAATTCATAGATGAGTTACGTAGAGAATGAAATCTACTATAATCTATGAATTTAAAAGTCCATCATCAATATTTTATCCCTGTAACATCAATCAATATTCATCTTGAATCAAATATTCATCTTTGCACTACAGGACAAAGATATTCATCAGTCGGTCATGTTCATCTCAACACCTGTACATCTTTGCACTACGGCCAAAGATATTCATAATAAAATCAACCATCTTTGCACTACAGGCTAAAGATATTCAGTAACATCATCATTTAGGACTGAGGATGATGAAAATAATTTTAAAAAAACGAATCCAGGGAAATAAAAGAATAATATTAAGGATTCGTACTTTAAACAATCTGAGTTCAAAAATACTTCGTAAATAATCATGGTGAAGTAAAATTCAAGAATGATCAATACATGGATACAATCAAAGCTAGTATCCATAATAGATATTTTGGACAAAAACCAAAAATTCAATTTTTCTATGAATAGTGTCGTATACGTGAATAGTGTCGTATATGTGAATAGTAACTCCGACACTAAAAGACAAGAATTTCACAAGAAAATCTTACCAATAATTTGGCATAATTATATTAGAAGAAATAATATCATTTAAAAAAAATAATATCCCTTACCTCAAAAAGATGATATTTCTGACTGGAATACTGGATATAGTGCTGAAGGAAACTTACACCGTATAGCAACACTCAAAGTATCAAAATACTCACAAGAATACGCTCAATATATCGAGAGAGATAGAAAGAGAAAACTTCAGTTTCTGGTGTTATTTTCAATTCTAACCTAAGCACCTTATTTACAGGAAAATGCTTAGAACACTAAAGTAGAAAATTTAATAAAATAATAATATATTTATATTTTTTGTGACGCCCCCAAAATTAGGTATACGTCACCCATCTTGGGTCGCCACTTACATGGTACATAAATTCAAATACAACTTACTAATATAATCGTCGATATAATACGACATAAACTGTGAGTTTGAATAAAATATTGTCTACTAGATATTATACAAACTCAAAAGGAGTCCTCATTACTACTATTATCACACTATTTCACGAATAGTGAGGACTACTAATGCTATCCTCTGACCATTACTCCGCTTCCCAGACTTCGTCCAAATTATGTTCTCATTTCACGAAGAGAACGAAAGAAAAGAAAGGGTGAGCTCAACTAGCCCAAAGAAGAAATATTATGACTAAGATAATGCGTAATAATTTATCATTAGCCTTCAAAGGTTGTTAAACCGATAAAATACAATAGACAACAAGTTTAATCATAAATGAATAAGAAATCCATTAAAAGAGTCAAGTAGAGAATAAAGTCTACTATCTTTTAGGTTTTTAAAAGTTTTTTCATCATCAAGTATAGCCGAGACTCAACTTTAATAAATAATCCACATCATCGAATCACCCCTCGCACTACTGCCAAGGATATTCATCAAATTATCAATGGTCATGACTATACCGAATCACCCCCGGTCATAATCATACCAAAATTATCCATCAACGCATTACAGACCACCGAGGACTTTTATCACATCATTTATAACAAGCCATGATTATACTTTAATGATCCCCGGTCATAATCATACTAAGTTCATCTATACACGTAAGTCAAGATAACATAATATAACACGTGAGGATGATGATAATGACATAATAATTCAATAAAACAAGTTCAAGAATTATTTTATCCGGAAATTATTAACGTCCAAATTGTCAAAATGATACTGTTTTGTAGAGTAAAATTCAAGAATGATCGTAAGAATATTTCCATGAAAATCTTATGGATGAAGCGCAAATATCAAGGATATTCCACTAATTTCATGGAGTATAGAAGTCAAAGATTTAACCAACCGAGTATAATAAAGAATGGAATAACAAAAGAAATCACCACGCATGCGGTGCCCGCATGAGGCGAGTTATTCCAATGTAATAATAATAACGGAACCGGTCGGTGAAATTCAAACCGACGGTGATGATCCAACAGAATAATAAATGCTTGAATAATAAATAATGGAACCAGTCCGGTGTAAAACACACATGCGATGGATATTCCAACGAGAATAATAAATGCGAATAATAAACAATGGAACCGTGTCCTGTAAAACACATGATGTGATATTCCAATGAATAATAAAGAATGGAATAATGTAAGGAGATCACCAAGTATAGGGATTCCGTATACAAAGTTATTCCAATGTAATAAATAAGAATGGAATAATATAAGGATTTCACCAAGTATAGGGTATGCCACAGATATATAAAGTTATGTATAGGGTATACCACTTTTACATTATTCAAATGAGAATAATAAGCAATGGAATAACAAAGTTCTCTTCATGAACAAGAAAGAATAACACCCCTTACGGGTATAACAAATAATATTCCCTACCTTAGAAGAACCTAATATTGGCAAGGTGAAGTAGCATAATACTTTTCTTCTCTCCTCTATAGTTTCTCTCTCTAGAGTTTCAAAGAATTAAGTGAAAATAATGAAGCACTAGGCCTCTATTTATAGAAGATTTCTAGCTTAAGACCTACCATGTGAAAAGCAAGTGGCTTGATTTGGTGATGTGAAAAGAAAAGTGGTTCGATCTGTAATGTGAAACGACAAGTGGTTCGGCCACCGTAATGTGAAAAACAAAGTGGTTCGACGCTTTGTAATGTGAAACGAAAGTGGTTTTGGCCTTCAGTAATGTGAAACGGCAAGTGGTTCGGCCTTTTGTAATGTGAAACGGCAAGTGGTTTGACGTCCGTAAAGGTAATTACTATTGACGAAGGTAATTACTATTCACAAGGGTAATTACTATTGATCGAAGGTAATTACTATTGAAGGTAAATACTATTGACGAAGGTAATTACTATTCACAAAGGTAATTACTATCGACGAAGGTAATTACTATTGACGAAGGTAAATACTATTGATGAAGGTAAATACTATTGATGAAGGTAATTACTATTCACAAAGGTAATTACTATTGATGAAGAGACTCTTAGATAATGACATATATGGCCCCCATAAAATAATCAAACTTACCACAAACGTCTCATATAATGTACTCTTTATATACATTAAGGATTGAATAAATATTACCACAAATCATTTTATTTTAATCAACACATTTTTAATCTTTCAACAATTATTAATCATTTATAACTTGTCGTCTCAATTAATAATATAACATATTATCACGAGATGATATCTTGTGACAATAATTGAATCAATAATATAAGAGATATGATGCGTGAATTATCGTAGCAATAATTGAGCGTAGCCGAGTGACTTCTCACGTAAGCATCAATAATCAATACTGGTGTGCTACTATGCAACCACGCGACATTCTTGTACTTTTACCACCGGGTAGTTCAACAGGTTTAACGGTAACACCTCCGCCGTTATTTTTATAAAATATTTTTGTCGTTTTCTCAATTCGACAATTATTCTGTTGTGGGGTCCACCAATAATTGAGTCGTTATACGAATATTCCCTAACAAAAAGAATATTCCCCACCAAATGAATATTTTATAACAACTTGCATACTTTTGCAAAATTTATAAATACTACCCACAACTATAATATTATCTCAAATTCACACCATAATATTAAAAATTATTTCGACAAAATTTAAATCTTTATTGATAAAATATGGGTCTCACAATCTCCCTCCTTATGGAATTTAAGCCCTCGAAATTAGGGTACGTATCTGGTATGATAAAGAGGTGAGGATACCTTGAACACCTTTATCGTTGAAAACATTAAATTCATCTTTGCAATCCGGCCAAAGATATTTATTCACAATTCATCTTTGCACTACAGGCCAAAGATATATAAGCAGAAACCAATAATGTCTTTGACGCAGCGACAATATTATCACGACCACAAATTATCCATGCACCAATCGCCAAGGATATTCGTGTTTTCATTTACTATCATGATTATACCGAATAATCCTTAGTCATAATCATACCAAGTCTACTACTACGAAAGATGACTTTTACCACATCCATGAATTAATATTTCATTCTTTGAGACTCATTTCAATAATTAATCCATATCATCGAATCATCCCCACTACTGCCATGGATATTCATTAGATATTCATTACGATTATCCACCACTACTGACGAAAATTATTCATTAGTATCACGACCACAAATTATCCATGCACTACGATAATCGTGTATTCATTAAGATAATTATCCATGCACTATTCATTAATCGTATTCATTAGTATCACGACCAAAATTATCCATGCACTACGGCCAAAGATAATCGTGTATTCATTAGTATCACGACCACAAATTATCCATGCACTACTACCAAAGATAATCGTGTATTCATTAGTATCACGACCACAAATTATCCATGCACTACTACCAAAGATAATCGTGTATTCATTAGTATCACGACCACAAATTATCCATGCACTACGGCCAAAGATAATCATGTTTTTCAATTACGGTTATGATTATACCGAAACAATCCTCGGTCATAATCATACCAAGTCCATCTATGCACTACAAGCCGGAGATGACTTTCAACATAATATAAACATGAGGATAACGATATAAAGAATCAATCAAATGAGATAAAGGATAAATATTAAACATTTATAATATAATTTATCCGAGATTCAAGAATATCCCCATGTTATCAATCACTTAATAATCTCATAATCTAATATCATTAATATTATAACAATATTTTAATCACTTCTTAAATTTATAAACAATTTATCTCAATTGTTTACGCTTTACCATATAATGCATTTAATCATCCAAAATGCCATACTCATAAGATATCATCACCAATTATCAAATCCTCATCAAAAAAAATATATATTCTATATAGGATTCTCTAGCCATAAAATCTTATTTTCAACTTTGTTACTTCACATAACATATTTAACTCATATGTTCAGAATTAAACTATTTTCATGAAAAATACCAAATCAGTCCCAAAATATTTCTTTTTTGGGTTTTAGCATAATATAGTCCCATAATGAAAATATATTTTTCTCGAATTTTAAAATTCATTTACTATTTTTCAAAAATCAATTTCTAATTAATTCCTTAAGAAATTAGCTACCTCAAGTTTAACTCCAAAATTCCCAAATCTTGGCAGGACCTTACACATGTTAACGTGAGCTTTCAGTTTAAATTTCATGGTCATCGGAGTTATAGAACTCTGGTTATAGCGTTTTTAATTTAAAAAACCTAAATATTGAAATAGTCATAACTTGCTCATTTTAAGTCGAGAATGAGCTCATTTTTGGACAGGAGGTACTTTATACCATATACCTTCAAGTCCCAAAAGGCCAAAATTTTTCTCATAATTTAAGTGGCCAAAACAGCCCGTCTAAAATCATGGCAGCAGACTTTTTTTCGATTTTTTGCAGCTTTGCACTCCTTTGCTAAAATCAGTCCACACAAAAATCTACAACACCTTTTCCAGTAATTCCACTTAGATTAGTTAGGTAACTCATAGATCTAACTCTAGGACTTGACCACACTCAAAAATTCAAAATATAATAGGAGATATGGTCAATTGAATTTCATGTTACGCTTTTCACCAAAATCGATTTTCAACTCTTTGTGATTTCTAAGAAACTTTCATGTTTTCACATACTAACCAACATAACTCATCTTAAAATTTACTAACACTTCATATACCCATGATTTTCATCAGTTCTATCCTTTTATTATGACTTTCATCATAATCCACGTAAATGATCCTTTTAGTTGAAGAAATATTTGAGGGTTTAAGAAATGGGTTTTTGTCTTTGGGGTCAATACAAAATTCGATTTCACGCTCTAGGGTAGGCTAGGAAGACTTCAAGAATACGCCAAGAAATTTATTAATGATAGAAATATCATTCAAAATCATATTCTCGTCCAAGACTTGGATAGTCGTCACATTAATACCAACTGTGACTTCTATCCCTTAACCTGATAGCACCTCACAATGATACCTATCAACTTGCCATCTTCAAATCCACGACGTCGCCTCTGAAAAAATCCGGCCCGTGCATTTCACACAAGGAAGTCAACAACGAAAGGATCGGGGCTCTTTACTTATGACTTGATATAACGGTGATTAACTTTAGGGTTTGGTTACTTTGAATTAAGATAACAAAAGTTGGTTAGGAATATGAAAGCTAACAACCTTACAAAAGAATAATGAGTAGTTAATCAATCATTTTCAAAAATTACCTCAAAGGCAAGTATTTTCAAAGATATAAGATCGTGAAAGTGTTTATTTGAAACAACAAGATTAATAAATGTTGGAGGTAACGAAGGTTTCTCCCAACGAAGTTTCAATAGAAAAATCAAAGTCTAATTTTTCCGGAGTCAAATTTAAACATTGAACACAACTAGGTAGAATAAAAGAGTGGGTAGAACTTGTATTGAATAAAGTATAGACTTCGTAATAATTTATAATTAATTTACCCGTAATAACTTCGTTCGGGTTTCTCGACAAACGCTCTCGCTTAAATTACCGAGTTTGACTTTACTATAGGTACATTCCACCCTTAAGTGATTCTTCACATTCTGATCCATGATTTGAATCATTATTCTCCGATCCATATCGAATTCGGGTTGACCGCTATGCATGTGGTAATTCCAATTCGATGTTAAATCTCCCAATTCTTTGTCCAAAAGCAAAGTCCATTTCATCTATTTTGGCTTTATTGGATCTGGACGTCTTTTCTACACTATCAACGCGTTGTGCGACTTTTACCCATGCATCGCTATTCTCCTTCGTTCAGTTGTTTCTTCTTTCAGCTGATCTTTGATTTTTAAATTCTCAGATTCCAACTTTAATATCTTACACCCTGCCAAAGCGTGATTTTGTTCGAGCATCACATATCGGGTAACCCAATTTTCAATTGTTGTATCCCTTTGTTCCACGACCATTTTCTTAGTTCTTCAACTCGTTCTTCTAGCTCACGAACACGATTTTGTAATTCTAAGTTTTGATCATAAACTTCTTCTAACCAATTCTCCTCAGGTTCCTTTTCTTCTTCTTCTTCCTCACTCTCAGCTGCTACCTCTGCAACTAGCTCGGGTGCAACAATTAGTTCTTCATTCACTACGTGGATATCTCTAATTTGTTCCTCGTCTGACACTGCATTAACCTTATTAGTGATTAAAGGTGTCACAACGGTCACATTCACTCCATTGTGAATATTTTCAGCTGCCATTTCCAAACACTGCCACAAAATAAGGGTTAATTGACATGCAACATATTATCACTATACTCTGACCGACCAATCAAATACCAAATAAACTTAGGTAGGTCATACTAGCGAAAGGTATTCCCGCTCTCCCCCTAGTACTATTCTCACATCTTAGCGTGGATCATATCCCTAAGCTCGATACCAACCCATGCGCCCCAAAATTAGGTATACGCCACCCATCTTGGGTCGCCACTTACATGGTACATAAATTAAAATACAACTTACTAATATAATCTGTAAGTATAATACGACATAAAACTCGTGAGTTTGAATACAAATATTGTTTACTAGATATTATACAAACTCAAAAGGAGTCCTCATTACTACTATTATCACACTATTTCACGTAATAGTGAGGACTACTAATGCTATCCTCTGGACCATTACTCCATTCCCCGGCTCGTCCAAATTATGTTCTCATTTCAAAGAGAATGAAAGAAAAGAAAGGGTGAGCTCAACTAGCCCAAGAAGAAATATTATGACTATGATAATGAAGAATAATTTATCATTAGCCTTCAACAAAGTTAAACCGATAAAATACAATAGACAAACAAGTTTAATCTGCAGTGAATAAGCAATCCATTAAAAGAGTCAAGTAGAGAATAAAGTCTACTATCTTTTAGGTTTTTAAAGGTTTTTCATCACTGTTATAGCCGAGACTCAGCTTTAATAAATAATCCACATCATCGAATCACCCCTGCACTACGGCCAAGGATATTCATCAAATTATCAATGGTCATGACTATACCGAATCACCCCTGGTCATAATCATACCAAAAATTATCCATCACTACATTACAGGCCACTGAGGACTTTTATCACATCATTTATAACAAGCCATGATTATACCGAATGATCCCTGGTCATAATCATACTAAGTTCATCTATACACGTAAGCCGAAGATAACATAATATAACATGAGGATGATGACAATGACATAATAATTCAATAAAACAAGTTCAAGAATTATTTTATCCAGAATTATTAACGTCCAAATTGTCAAAATGATCTTTGCTTTTGTAGAGTAAAATTCAAGAATGATCGGAAGAATATTTCCATGAAAAGATATTTGGATGAAGCGCAAATATCAAGGATATTCCACTAATTTCATGGAGTATAGAAGTCAAAGATTTAACCAACCGAGTATAATAAAGAATGGAATAACAAAAGAAATCACCATGCATGCGGTATTAGCATGATAAAGGTTATTCCAATGAGAATAATAATAACGGAACCAGTCGTGTGAAATTCACAATCACAGGATGATCCAATGAATAATAAATGTTTGAATAATAAACAATGGAACCAGGTCCGGTGTAAAACACATGATGGATATTCCAACGTAATAATAAATGCGGAATAATAAACAATGGAACCAGTCCTAAGAAAACACACGCATGTGATATTTCCAATGAATAATAAAGAATGGAATAACGAGAAGGAGATCACCAAGTATAGGGGATTCTGCATGATCTGAGTTATTCCAATGAATAAATAAGAATGGAATAATATAAGGATTTCACCAAGTATAGGGTATGCCACAGTGTCACAGTTATGTATAGGGTATACCACTTTTACAAAGTTATTCCAATGAATAATAAGCAATGGAATAACAACAGTTCTCTTCATGAACAAGAAAGAATAACATCCCTTACGGGTACAAAAAATAATATTCCATACCTTAGAAGAACTGAATATTGGCAAGGTGAAGTAGCAGAATACTTTTCTTCTTTCTCTCTATAGTTTCTCTCTCTAGAGTTTCAGTGAATTCGTGAAAAATAATGAAGCACTAGGCCTCTATTTATAGAAGATTTCTAGCTTAGCACCTACCATGTGAAAAGGCAAGTGGCTTGACGGTTTTGGTGATGTGAAAAGAAAAGTGGTTCGGCACTTTTGTAATGTGAAACGACAAGTGGTTCGACGCCTGTAATGTGAAACGACAAGTGGTTTGACGCCTGTAATGTGAAACGGCAAGTGGTTTGACGCCTGTAATGTGAAACGGCAAGTGGTTTGACGTCTGGTAAAGGTAATTACTATTGACGAAGGTAATTACTATTCACAAGGGTAATTACTATTGACGAAGGTAATTACTATTGACGAAGGTAAATACTATTGACGAAGGTAATTACTATTCACAAAGGTAATTACTATTGACGAAGGTAATTACTATTGACGAAGGTAAATACTATTGACGAAGGTAAATACTATTGACGAAGGTAATTACTATTCACAAAGGTAATTACTATTGACGAAGAGACTCTTAGATAATGACATATGGGCCCCCATAAAATAATCAAACTTACCACAAACGTCTCATAACAGACTCTTTATATACATTAAGGATTGAATAAATATTACCACAAATCATTTTATTTTTAATCAACACATTTTTAATCTTTCAACAATTATTAATCATTTATAACTTGTCGTCTCAATTAATAATATAACATATTATACGTATGATAATCTTGTGACAATAATTGAATCAATAATATAAGAGATATGATGCGTGAATTATCGTAGCAATAATTGAGCATAGGTTTGGTGACTTCTCACGTAAGCATCAATAATCAATACCGTGTGCTACTATGCAACCACGCCAGACATCGCATTTTTTTACCACCGGGTAGTTCAACAGCTTTTAATTCGGTAACACCTCCGCCATTATTTTTATAAAATATTTTTGTCGTTTTCTCTCGATCCGAAATAATTACATTATAGGTCCACCAATGATTAAGTCGTTATACGAATATTCCCTAACAAAAAGAATATTCCCTAGACCAAACGAATATTTTATAACAACTTGCATACTTTGCAAAATTTATAAATACTACCCACAACTATAATATTATCTCAAATTCACACCATAATATTAAAAATTATTTCGACAAAATTTAAATCTTTATTGATAAAATATGGGGTCTCACATTTTTGTCAAGCCCACCTTTGAAGATCTGAATTCATCAATTAATATCACATGCTAGACCCACTTAACTCCCCAAAAACGTTTTCCTTGATAAAAATAATTAAAACTTCCAAAAATCAATTATTTCGGAACTTTGGAATTTCAATAATTCATAATAAATAGCCCTTTTGTCAGAAAAATTCGAACCTCATTTTCTTTTTATAGGAAATTTCATTCTCTACAACTTTACAGAAGAAAGTTTTTCCAAATTCCAAACAAAAATTGACCGAAATCCATAAACGGGTGATTTTACAGGCTAAAATCAAATTACAGTCAAGAAATGGGGTCCACAAACATGAAAAAAATGTTTTTAATATTTATTGCAACAAAAATACTCTTCCTCCTCATTTATTCATATATCCCACATTCATTGTAAAAATATCACCATTATTATAAAATATAATAATGTATTTAAATGAATTATTTTATCAGAAAAGATAAAATATCATTTTTTCAACAATTGTCGCATTAAAAATTTTCTCCATCTATATCCACATAAAATGAATATTTTCTTTATCATAATAATCAATAATTAATTATTCATAAATAATATTACGTAATTACAATCTTCGACAACCGGTAGCTCCCAAGAAAGAGGGGGCTTTTCAATAAGGATTTCTCCTTACTGGTGCGCAATTAGATGACCAAACCTCTTCTTAGACAGAACTTTCTAGACATTGCCAATAATGTTATCTAATAATATTATTCAAATAATATGAATTATTGATCTGATAATGAAAATACTGTGCAGTGATAATTATTAAAACAACAATAATATCAACGTAGCAATTATTGAATCAATAAAATATATTATTAAACAGTAATTACTATAACAATTATTGAGTAGTGCCTTCTTACGTAAGAATCAATAATTGGTGTAATACCGTGTGCTACTGTGTTTTAACCACCGGGTATTCCAAAAGTATTAATGGTAACAACTACGCCGTTATTTATAAACAACTTATATTTGTCGTTTTCCTTCATCCAATCTTATTCTGTTATGGGGCCCACACAAGGCTGCGCCGTCGTATGAATATTCCCCGACCATAAGAATATTCCACGTCCAAACGAATATTCTTCGATGAAAATGAATATTTTATAACCACTTGCATATTTAAAATATTTGCGCATTTTACCCATAACTATCCACATTAATCAAATCAACCCTTACTATTTCAAAATAAAGGAAATTTAATTTTATTTATAATAAGTTGGGGTCTTATAGGAAAGTCATAGCCTATGCCTCTCGACAACTCAAAGAATATGAGAGGAATTATCCTACTCATGATCTAGAGTTGACAGCAGTTGTCTTCGCACTTAAAATTTGGAGGCATTACTTATATGAGGAGAAAGTGAAGATCTTTACGGATCATAAAAGCCTCAAATATTTTTTCACTCAAAAGGAACTTAACATGCGACAACGACGTTGGCTTGAACTGTTGAAAGAATGATCATACCATCCAATATCATCTTGGAAAAGCAAACGTGGTAGCTGACGCATTAAGTAGAAGATCATATGCGGGTACGAGTACAATATTGTCAATGTAAAGGCCTATTTTATATGAATTGCAAAGGATGGAGATAGAGATAAAAACTCTAGGGACCTAAGTGATGATGGCGAATATACGAGTAGAACCGACTTTAATCGATAAAGTTAAAGCTGCTCAAGCTACAGACCTGGAGCTGATGCATATGAGGAAGAAAGTACAAGAAGGTGCTATGCCGGAAGCAAGAATCGATGAAGAAGGAATACTTCAAGTCAACTCCTGACTTTGTGTTCCTAATGAACCTAATTTAAAGTATAAAATCATGATGGAGGCACACAACACACCGTCTGTAATCCATCTTGAGAGTACCAAAATGTATCATAATCTTCGACATACATTTTGGTGGGGCAATATGAAGAGAGAGATAGCGTTGTTTATCTCAAGGTGTTTAACCTGTCAACGAGTCAAGGCGGAACATCAGGTACCAAAAGGTCCATGGCGACCACTTAAAATTCCAGAATGGAAGTGGGAGCACATTACCATGGATTTCGTTACTGGTCTTCCCAAGGTTTCTCAAGGCATAGATGTAATTTGGGTCATTGTTGATAGATTGACTAAGTCTGCTCATTTCTTACCTATACGAGAAACTTATACACTTGAACATCTTGCTATATGTACATAAACGAGGTTGTAAGATTGTATGGGATGCCAGTATCCATAGTTTCTGATCGAGACCCAAGATTCACTTCACGATTTTGGGTTAGTTTGCAAAAAGCTATGGGCACGGATTTACGATTTAGTTCGGTGTATTATCCTCAGACGGACGGACAATCAGAGAGGACTATTCAAACTCTTGAAGATTTATTAAGACTCTGTGTCCTTGACTTCAAGGGAAGTTGGGACAAGTTCTTACCATTGGTGGAGTTTTCCTATAACAATAGTTATCAAGCAAGTATTGACATGGCTCCATTTGAGGCGTTGTATGGAAGAAAGTGTCATTCTCCAGTATGCTGGGATGAGGTGGGTGAAGCAACGTTGTTGGGACCAGAGTTAGTACGTATGACTACGGAAAAGATTCAAATGATCCGACAATGTATAAAAACCTCACAAGACCGACAAAAGAGTTATGCTGATATTCATCGAAAGGATGTGGAATTCGATATTGGAGATCATGTGTTGTTACGTGTTGCTCAATGGAAAGGAGTTACGAGATTTGGAAAGAGAGAAAAGCTCAATCCTCGATTCATTGGCCCATTTTTAATCCTCGATCGAGTAGGGACAGTAGCCTATAAACTTGTTTTACCGCCAAGTATGTCTCATGTTCATAACGTTTTTCATATATCCATGTTACGTAAATATGTGAAAGACCCGACCCACATTATTGAGTTAGAACCGGATGAAATAGCGAAAGATTTAACGTATGAAGAGGTTCCTGTTCAAATCTTGGATAAGAAGGAACATATTCTATGCTCCAAGGTTATACCTCAAGTCAAAGTTTTATGGAGGAACCACGATGTTGAGAAAAAGACACGGGAGTTAGAATCTGAGATGAAATCAAGGTATCCTTACCTCTTCGACATACCAGGTACGTACCCTAATTTCGAGGGTAAAATTTCATAAGAAGGGGAGATTGTAAGACCCCAACTTTTATGAATAAAGATGAATTTTCTATAATTATCATTTTTAAATATTATGGAATGAATTTGATATAATGTTATAGTTGTGGGTAATATTTAAAATTTTTTCAAAGTAAGCAAGTTGTTAGATAATATTCGATTGGTCGGGGAATATTCATTTTAAACAGGGAATATTCGTACGATGGCATAATCATTGGTGGACCCCATAACAAAATTATTGTCGGATTAAGAAAACGACAAAAATATTTTTATGAAAATAACAGCGGAAGTTTTATCGTTGATCTTGTTTGAACTACTCAAGAGTAGGTAATGAATATGTCTGGCGTGGTTGCATAAGAGCTACACGTATTGATTATTAATGCTTATGTGAGAAGTCACTCGGTTTGATTAAATTATTGTCGATATTTTATATGTTATTAAATCAATAATTAAGATGATGAAGTTGTTAATATTATTATTTACATTATTAACGATGTCTAGAAGTTACGCCAGGAGAGGTTTGGTCACCTAATTGCGCGCGCCAATAGGAAAAATCCTTATTGGAAAGCCCCTCTTTCACAGGAGCGACACAGTCGATTAATAGTGTGAATAATAATAATGATGATGAAGTTTTGTTTTATTCAGATTATTAACGTAATAAAACGAGAAAAACATTTTATATAAAATAGAATACTTTTATAAAGTTATTAGTTTTATTAAATTTAATAGTAAAATCTTTTATATAAAATGCAAATACTTTTATAAAGTTATTTATTTTATTAGACAATAATTAGAATATATTATATTTTATTATGCATAGTGTTTGCATAGTGCCTGCATAGTGTTTGCATAGTAAAACCTTTTTAAAAGTTATTCGTTTTATTATATTATAAATAGAATATATTTTCTTTTATTTAAAAGATTTTGCTTTAAATATGGACCGTCCGATTAAAGTAAATATATCTGGACCGTTCATGGATTGGTTACTATTCATTCCATTCTTCTATAAATAAAAGCTCATTCCTTCATTATTTCTTACGAATTCACTGAAACTCTAGAGAGAGAAACTATAGAGAGAAAGAAGAAAAGTATTCTGCTACTTCACTACTCCGATATCAAAGTTTCTTTTACGGTAAAGGGTATTTTTTTTTCATATCCATGAAGAGAACTTCTGTTATTCCATTCTTTATTATTCTGTTGGAATAACTTGTATACGCGGTCTACCCTATACTTGGTGATTTCTGTTGTTATTCCATTCTTTATTATTCTGTTGGAACATCCTGTCTGTGCTTTACGTCGGACCTGGTTCCATCTTTATTATTCTGTTGGAACATCCTGTCTGTGCATTTTATGCCGGACCTGGTTCCGTCTTTATTATTTTGTTGGAATATCCTATTTGTGCATTTTACGCCGAACCTGGTTCCGTCTTTATTATTCTGTTGGAATATCCACCTATGCGTTTTATGCGGCACTGATTCCGTTATTTATTATTCGATGGAATAACTTTGTCATCAAGTAATCCGCATGCATGGTGATTTCATTGTTATTCCATTCTTTATTATTACATTGGAATATCCTCGCCGGTCTTGACGCCTTTGACACAGTTCCGTTATTTATTATTCATTGGAATAACTTTGTCTATCTGCGAATCTTGCATGCATGGTGATTTCTTTTGTTATTCCATTCTTTATTATATACTCGATTGGTTATAGTTTTGACTTCTATACTCCATGAAATTGGTGGAATATCCTTGATATTTAAGCGCTTCATCCAAAGATCTTTTCATGGAAATATTCTTCCGAGCATTCTTAAATTTTACTCTCTACAAAGAAGTATCGTGTTGACAATTTGACGTTATTAGTTTACGAATAAATTAATTCTTGAACTTGTTTTATTGAATTCTTATATCATTGTCATCATCCTCATATTTATATTTTGTTGAAAGTCATCATGGCTGTGTAGTGCATAGATGGACTTTGTATGATTATGACCGGGGATTATTTGGTGTAATCATGGTAGTAATGTTACAAATGATGTGGTAAAGTTCTCATTGTCTGTAGTAGTGCATTGATGGACAGTTGTTGGCATGATCATGACCATTGATGAATACACGAATATCCTTGGCCGTAGTGCATGGATAATTTGTGTTTGTGATTCTTATGATTATCCTTGGCCGTAGTGTAGGGATGAAGTGTATTATTTATTAAGCTGAGTCCCAGTGATAAAAGTGATGAAAAACCTTTTTAAATCATAAAAGATAGTAGATTTTATTCTCTACTTGACTCTTTTAATGGATTGCTTGTTTCACTGCAGTTAAACTTGATGTCTATTGTATTTTATCAGTTTAACATTGTTGAGAACTAATGATAGTTTATTCTGCATTATCTTAGTCATAATATTTCTTACTGGGCTAGTTGAGCTCACCCTTTCTTTCACTGTTCTCTTCAGGAAATGAGAACGTAGCCGGGACTAGTCGAGAAACGGAGTGATGGTCCGAGATGGTGTCTTAGTAGTCCTCACTATTCTGTTAAATAGTGTGATAATAAATGTAATGAGGACTAAATTGAATGTGGATATTGTCTAGATGATAATATTTGTATTAAAACTACAACATGTATTTTGTCGTATTTTACACGACTGTTGTATAATCAAGTTGTATTTGAATTTAGTACCATGTATTTGGCGACTCAAGATGGGTGATGTATACCTATTTTGGGGGCATCACACACACACACACACATATATAGTTCATTTCAAAGGCTCACCCCTTTATTTTACATACTATGCTCACTCCCTTTAGCGATGGATTGGGTGACGGTTCGGTCCATCGCTATATCATAGAACTGTCATCTTAGCTTTTAGCTACGGACAACATATAACGACAGACTAAACCGTCCCCCGGTCCGTCACTAAAGGGGTATGCAAGATATGTAGGATCAAAAGGTAATCACTTGATCCTTTCCCTATATATATATATATATATATATATATATATATAAGGACCCACGACCCTGAGCCTAGCCCGAGTTGGGGTGGGCCGGTGCGCACGTGTGTGGTGAACCCAAACCAAGTCTTGACAAGGTCCCCTCTCCTGCACAAAAGTGGAGTGCCCCTTGGGGACGCCCAAACCCAAGAGCAATCTTATTGTATATATACCAATTTAATGTTTAGTTTATAATCGATGTGAGACTTTCACTACCCACAAGCATTTATTTATCCTCTTTAATGGGTGATCTTTAAGAGTACATTTCTCATTCATTACCCCATGGATTTAAGCTTCCTAATACTTTATTTTCACCTACTCATGAAATATAATACATTGATATGCGAATTCATCTTAAATGATTAATGGAATCTAGTTAAATTCTAGCTTCCAAACCCATGTTTAAAACTTTATTTAACCTCAAATTCTAACAATCCCCCACATGAATGAAATTGACTGTCAGCCTATGCAAATGTTATGTAGACTCTTAAGAGAGACATAATTGGAAATCATCTGTATAGAGAGAGATGACTTCTAGCTTTGAAATTTCCCTTGTGAAAGACTATTAGGTTTACTTGTTGTTCAGTGAACGTGATGTCTTAAACTATCCAACCGTTTGTGCAAATTAAGACAATAGAAATTCACACAGTGGGAAAGCCTCTTCCCAAAATGTTATATGGAAGGTTCATCAACATTCTGCTAAATAATAGGTTGAAGACACGTCTTGATGACAAGGAGGGAGACGTCTTGAACATTAATAATGTGATGCCCCCAAAATAGGTCTACACAACCCATCTTGGGTCGCCAGAAACATACACTACTGACAACTCCATTTATACAATTTTCGTGCAAAATACGACAACACATATACTGTGAGTTTCAATATAAATATTGTAACGTATATAATATAACAATATTCATACTCAAATTATTTCAATGCCATCTAAAGTACAACAGCAAATATTTCAAGTCCCCAAAAGAACACGAGAAGATTTTTTGTCCCCCTCATTCTAATGGAGTACATTTTTTACGCTTCCAAATTCGATTTTGCCTCACCCTATTATTGTTCACCAAAATTAAATATTAAATAATGTATAAAATATGTCACACACATTTTAAGTTCTTAGTACAATTATTATGCCACACCGTTTAATAATTTGATTAGGCTTGTGACTAATTCGTATCACCACTTTATACCCATGTTCTCTCTGCTAGTCTCAGCTACACTTTTATTACCTGAAAGGGGTGGTGAAGTAAAAGGATGAGCACAAATAGCCCAGTAAAGAATATCATGTCTTAAGATAATTAAATTATTAATAGCCTTCATCAATAATAATTCAGATATTTAGAAAATATTGTAGAAGATAAAAGTTTTCAACCATAATAACAGCGGAATCAACAATCCATTAGAAGTGTCAAGTAGAACATAATGTCTACTATCTCCTATAGATTAAAAGTCCATCATTAATATTTCATTCCTGTAATACTCATCAACGGTTCTTTGTTATACCCAAGACAAAGAGAACTCTCATCACCTGTCTTCACCTGAACCACCAAAGATTATAGTTAAATTCATAATTAATATTTATAATCAGGTAAATCAACAGTCCATCTTTGCTATACGAGCCTAAGACATACAACTATAAAACCAATAACGTTGAGACTCAGCTCAATAGTATCACATCCACGAATTATCCATGCATTACGGGCCAAGGATATTCGTGTTATCACCAATGGTCATGATTATACCGAATAATCCCTGATCATAATTATACCAATCAACTGTCCATCTTTGCACGTAAGCCAAAGATGATTTTGTTTATCATTAATCTTATCGCTGAGACTCAGCTCATTAGTATCACGACCACGAATTATCCATACACTACGGGCCAAGGATATTCGTGTTTTCACCAATGGTCATGATTATACCGAATAATCTCTGGTCATAATCATGCCAATCAACAGTCCATCTATGCACAACTGGCCAAAAATGACTTTCAACATAATATAAGCATGAGAATGATGACAATAATATATATAATTAATAAACATAAATAATCAGAATAATAAGATAACGTAGATCTTAGTGATTTTCAACTTAATTATCCAGAGTCCAAATTGCTAACATAATATTAGATGAAGCATAAACTATTAAGGATATTCTAATCTTTTCAGGACTTTTCACCATTTAATGATAAACTGAATAAACGAATAATTATATCTTACCATAATATGGAGTATGAAAGAAACTGACATCCTTTTACCATAAAAATGATACCCCCTTACCATAATAATGACATCCCTTACCTTAGCATGTGACTTGATTTCGCTTTCTATGAAATTGATCAACTTAAACAATGTTTGCATTCCTTATCTACACTTGGAGTAACATTACACTCAATAGAAATACTCACAATATTGTAGTAAAAAAATTCTATATTTTTAGTGTAGTGATGGTGTGTGTTTAGTTACTCAACTGAGCAACCTATTTATACTGAAAACTTAGTAAACAACTAGCGCACCTATTTTGACAAAATAATCAAATGAGGTATATAATAAAGGTAGTGGAATTTATGGTCTCACAGAGAAAATTAAACCAACATGTACACGTTTTAAAAATAATTGAGTTGTGGTCCAGACTACTTTAGAAAAAGTAGAGTGTCGGCAAGTCCTGCCAAACTTACTTTTGTAAAAAGAAAATAATTGAACAAACATCTGTATATCATACTTATCTTTAATCAACACCTTTTATTCATCAATTATTTACACATTTTCAATCTTTCAATAATTATTTATAATTATTAACATAGACTCACAATACTTTCAACTGGTATAATTATATCATATCAAATAATATGAGTTACTGTGCAATAACTACTGTGGCAATTATTGAATAAAAGACTGAGTGACTTCTTACGTAAGAATTAAATCAATACCTTACTAATTCTATTAAAAGTCGGGGTCAACACCAAAATATATTTACATCAAATAACATATAATCCAACTAACAATTCATTATTCATTCAAGTTGTCTTTATTTATCGCATAAAATCATTATTCATATTTCAAAACTTTAGAAGTGAATAATTAAACTTGAGAAATTAAAAATGTGACGCCCCCAAAACAGGTATACATCACCTATTCTAAGTCGCCAAATACATGGTACAAAATACAAATACAAACTTAACTATACAGCTGTCGTGTAAAATATGACAAACCATAAACTGAGAGTTTAAACAAGAATACTGCCTTCTAGACAATATCCATTCTCAATGGAGTCCTCATAGATGTATATCTGAACTCAAATTCGGTCATCATTACATTTATTGTCATACTATTTAATGAATAGTGAGGACTACTAATCTTATCATCCGGACCGTCACTCGCTTCTCCAGGCTCATCCCAAATTTATATTCTCATTTCACGAAGAGAACGGTGAAGGAAAGGGTGAGCTCAACTAGCCCAGTAAAAAATATTATGACTAAGATAATGCAGAATAAATTATTATTAGTCTTCAACAATGTTAAACTGATAAAGTACAATAGACATCAAGTTTAACTGCAGCGGAACAAGCAATCCATTAGAAAAGTCAAGTAGAGAAGAAAATCTACTATCCTCTATGATTTATAAAGGTTTTTCATCAATTTTTATCGCTGAGACTCAGCTTAATAAATAAACCACATCATCGAATCATCCACCTTTACACAGACGATGATATTCATTAAATCATCAATGGTAATGACTATACCGAATAATCCCTGGTCATAATCATACCAAGTCCATCTCTGCACGTAAGCCAAAGATATACAACAATAAAACCAATAATCAACAATTCATCTTTGCACGTAAGCCAAATATAACTTTCATCACCATATAAGCATAAGGATGATGACAATGATATAAGCATTAATCAAACTAAAACAAGGATAAATATTAAAGACTTTAATTTTATCCAAACATTATCCATCACTTAAATAACTCTTAATTATAACAATATTTTAATCACCTCTTAAACTTATAAATAATTTATTTCAATTGTTTACACTTTATCAAATAATGCATTTAATCATTCAAAAATGCCATACTCATAAGATTTCATCACCAATGATCAAATCCCTTATCAACAATCTACATATACCTTATATAGAATTTCCAAGCCATAAAATCCTATTTTTCAACTTTGTTACTTCACATAACATATTTAACTTATATGTTCGTAACTAAACCATTTTCATAAAAAATACCAAATCAGTTCCAAAACTATTTCTTTTCTGGGATTTAGCATAATATAGTCCCATAAAGAACATATATTTTTCTTGAATTTTTAAAATTTATTTACTATTTTTCAAAAATCAATTTCCAATTAATTCCTTAAGAAATTAGCTACCTCAAGTTTAACTCCATAAATTCCCAAATCTTGGCAGGATCTTACACATGTTAACGTGAGCATTCAATTTAAATTTCATGGTCATCGGAGTTATAGAACTCCGGTTATAGCATTTTTCGTCGAAAAAACCTAAATATTGAAATGGTCATAACTTGCTCATTTTAAGTCGGAATGAGCTCATTTTTGGACAGGAGGTACCTTATACCATATACTTTCATGTCCCAAAAGGCCAGAATATTTCTCACAAATGAAGTGGCCGAAACAGCCCTTCTAAAATCTTGACAGTAGCATTTCGGTAATTTTCAGCTTTTGACTCCTTTGCTAAAATCAGTCCACACGAAAATCTACAACACCTTTTCCAGTGATTCCACTTGGAGATGCTACAAGACTCATAGATCTAACTCTAGAACTTGACCACACTAAAAAATTCAAAATATAATTGGAAATATGGTCAATTGAATTTCATGTTCTATTTTCACTAAAATCTGATTTTCAACCATTTGTGATTTCTAAGAAACTTTCATGTTTTCACATAATAACAAATATAACTCATCATAACACTTACTAATACTTCATATACCCATGATTCTCATTAGTCCAAAGCTTTTATTATGACTCTCATCATAATCAACGTAACCAGATCATTTCCACAATTTAATAAGGAATGAATATAAAGGATCATTCACCATGCATATGGTAATCCACATAGACAGGTTATTCCAACAGAATAATAAAGAATGAAATAACAGAAGGATTCACCATGCATGCGATAGAGACCGCATAGACAGGTTATTCCCAACAGAATAATAAATAATGGAACCAGGTTCGGCGTAAACGTATAGACATGATATTCTGACAGAATAATAATTACGGAATAATAAATAATGGAACCAGGTCCGGCGTAAAATGAACAGACAGGATATTCCGACAGAATAATAAATGTGGAATAATAAATAATGGAACTAGGTCCGACGTAAAACGCACAGATAGAATATTCTGACAGAATAATAAAGAATGGAATAACAACAGAATTTCACCATGTATGCGGTGCTTGCGATAAACAGTTATTCAATAGAATAATAAAGAACGGAACGGTCGGTGCGAAATTATTGCCAAACGGCGATATTCCAACGAATAATAAAGAATGGAATAATAGAAGAATTTCACCATGTATGCGGTTACTTGGCGTAAACAGTTATTCAACATAATAATACGAGAATGGAATAACGAGAAGAAATTTCACCATGTATGCGGTACTTGCAGATAAGCAAAGTTATTCAACATAATAATGAAGAATGGAATAACAACTTTTACGAGTATTGAAAGAATGTAATTCTCTTCATGAATACGAAAAGAATAATACCCCTTACGAATTCAATAAATAATAATATCCCTTACCTTAAAATGAAATTTGGATCTTTGAATAGAAATGTAGCGAGACTTCTCTTCTTCTTTCTCTCTATAATTTCTCTCTATAATAATGGCTCTAAAGCTTTAGTGAATTGGTGAGAAATGAAGGAAGAATGAGCTTCTATTTATAGGAAAATATAGTTTCGATAATTGCGCGTTTTGGGGCTCAAAATATTACTGAGTTACAATACCTCCAACTTTTCTTTCATTTTTCCAAGTATTATTCAATCATCCAATATTATCAAATTTGCACCAACTCTCCTAAATAGTAAATCAAATAGTAAAATCATGTGACTCGATAGTAAAATCATGTAAAAATTAATTACAAAATCATAAAAACTCCTCCTTCGAAAGTTGGGTTCGTACTATACCTCCATCTTTAACTTAATCATGAGTATTATCAATCTTGCACCAACTCCTCTAATAGTAAATGAATGTGACTAAATAGTAAAAACATGTGAACAAATAGTTATATAAGCATGTGAATTAGTAGCAATTAATTGCTCATTTACCAGATTAATTACCCGGTTGGTCAATATAACTTCCAGACATCAATACTATCAAAATAAATGTCAATTTCTACTAACAATAATAATCCCAACACAATGGAAATATTTTTCTCAAAAATTTCATTTTTGAAATTTTGAAGTTTGACTTTTTTTGAAAAAGTCAACTGCTGACTTTTTTGACCAAAAGGTCAACCTCGGAAAATTTTATATTTATAGTCTATTTCTACTAATTTCATCGTTCCGGACTCAAATATCACGCCTGCATCTTCAAATTAAACTCCGAACTCAAATTCGATTATAATAACATTCATCATTAATATCATAACTCACAATATTTAACAACCAGGTCGTTCCCGGAAAGGGGCTTTCGATAAGGATTTCTCCTATTGGCGCCTGATTAGGTAACGAAACCTCTCATTGATAGAACTTACAGACATTGTAAATATTGCAATTTAATAATATGAATAACTTTATCGTCTCGATTCTTGATTTAATAATATATAATATAATGCATATATGATCTTTGTGACAATAATCGAATCGATAATATGAGAGATATGATGCAACAATTACTATAGCAATAATTGAGTATAATCGAGTGACTTCTCACGTAAGCATCAATAATCAATCTTGTGTGCTCTTATGCAACCACGCGCGTATTCTTGTACTTTTTACTAGAATAGTTCAATAGTTTTAGCGGTAAAACTTCCGCCGTTATTTTCATAAAAATATTTTTTGTCATTTTCTCAATCCGACAATAATTCCGTTGTGGGTCCACCAATGATTGTGCCGTCATACGAATATTCCCTGTTAAAATGAATATTCCCCGACCAATCGAATATTATATAACAACTTGCGTACTTTGTAAAATTTATAAATACTACCCACAACTATAACGTTATCTCAAATCCACACCAAAATTTTGAAAAAATATTTTGAGAAAATTAAATCTTTATTCGTAAAATTTGGGGTCTCACAAAAAACCTCATATATGACAATCCACTATTCTGATATTATCATCATTTTTACTTTAACAAAAATATTATTTTTGTGCGTTTACATCTCGACACCTCATGAGCTTACTAACACTTCTAAAATATTTAAAATATGATTTTGAAATTTCCAAACAATTTTCATATTTTTTCGGATTATCCAACAATTTTCTATAATTATTTCTATTTATAAAATTATCATTTAATAGCTTCAAAATAAAATACTAACTTCACATACTTTTATATCATTAAAACATCATCAATATTAATCTTATATTATTATAATATTTTTCAAAAAATGCATAATTTTCCACCATTCATAGAATTTCCTATGAATTTTCTCTATTTTAAACTAACCATAAATAGCTTAAATATACAACAAATATATACATTATTCAATTATTTTCCAAAAATTTCTATAAATTATAAAATAATATTTTAAGATTTTTCACCAATTTTCATAATTTTTCATCATTCATAGAATTTTCTATGAATTTCTTTTATTTTAAACTAATTATAAATAGTTTAAAAAACACAATAATCACTACGCTTTTCAATAATTCATCAAAAATTTACAAAAATTCTAAGATGATATTATAAGCATTCTATAAAAATATTTAGCCCAAATAATTTTTCTGATAAATTAATTATAAATTCTAATATTCAGAAACTTCAATAATTCATAATAATTATCCCTTTTATCAGAAAAATATGGATCTTATATCTTTTCTATGTAAATTTTAATTCTCTACAACTTTGTAGAAGAAAGTTTTTCCAAATTCTGACTCTAACATAGAGAGAAAAGCTTACCGAAAATCCTATTACAAAAATTTCGGAATCAGCCACCTCACGAAATTCATAACAAATTATACGTTAATCTTTAATGGTTTAAAATTTATGGACATATACTCAACTTATATATGTATAACATATCCAAAAATCAAAATGATCCAACGGTCGGATTCTGACTCTTTTGAAAAAAGCTGGTCTTGAAGAAGCTCTGAGCACCAACGCAAGGATCTACCTGAAGCTGGTAAAAGAATTCTACAACAATATAGTCTTTGAAGATAAAATTATCACTACGAGAGTCAAAGGGGATCAGGTTAAACTCAAAGCTGAAGATATAAACCTAGCCCTAGGTTTTAAATCAAAGGGACTCTCATCTATGAGTGTCATCGACTTTCATGATGGTCTGAAGAAGATGCACCACATGAAATCTCAGAGTGTCAAGGGGTACAAGAAGAAGGAGTTTCCCCAGAAATATAAATTTATGCCTGGCATTGTTGAAAAATACATATGCTGTAAAAGCTTTGGCCACGACTCTGTGAATGAAGTCCAACTTAAGCTCATGACAACAATCTTCTTCAGAATTCAACTCAACTATGGGGCTCTGCTCATAGATTGGATCGGGAAGTGGATGCTCAGCTCAAAGAAAACAAAGAGCTCTGGAAAATTGCTCTATGGGAGGTACATAAGCATAATCCTACAATCTTCTTTGGGTGATAAAATTGGGGATAAGGAAGGAGAACCCCTCAACCCTAACAGAAGAATGACCTAACAGCTGTTTCAAAACTGGAAAAGAAACCCTGCAGAAAATGTAAGGATAATTTCTGAATCTAGTGGAAGGACTGGTGAAGCGAAGGTATCTGGGCCACCAGGAAACATGTCTGTTGTGAAGGAAGTTAAAGAAGAAGAAGAAATTAATCAAGAGGAACCCATTGCTTTGATCAGAAAGAGCAAGGGTAAGAGGAAAATGAAAATTCAAGCAACAGAAGAACCTCAAAACTCAACCACTGATGCGCCCTAAGAGAGTTCGGGAACTGAAATTCTAAAAGAAATGAAGAAGAAGGAGCAGCAGTCTGAAGAGGAAGAAGACAGATCCACAATCTCTCAGCTACTTAAGAAGGGAAAACGCAGCCATAAGACAAAGAATTCTTCACTCTCCTCGATCGTAGAGTCATTACAGATCGTAGAGTCCAGACTTACAATCACTTGGGGTGAATCTTTGCAGTAGTATCTCAAAGATAAACCAAGCGACAGAGCGATCTTTGAAGAGACCTTTGAAATTTGTGACTTAGTCCAGAAAAACAAAGAGAAAACTTGTCAAGAAATATGTTCTTGATAATAAGAAAGCCTTGAAGGAAGAAGAAAGAAAAATAGCTACAGAAAAGGAGCTTTTTGAAGCCCCTGTACAAACACGTGCTCCAACTGAGGGGGAGCTGCCTGAAGAACAAATGAATGATCAAATTGAGGGGGAGCCTCTCGAAGTCCCTATGCCAGAAATAGCTACAGCTGAGGGGGGGTGCAAGAAGATATGGAAATAGAAGGTATAGAAGCTATGAAGGTAGAAAGGGCTAAGGAATAGATAAGAAATGAGGAAGTGGTGGAAATTTCAAATGAAGATCAGGAAGAAGAAGAGGATGATGAAGTTGAGATTATAGCAGTGGGCTGGGATGGATATAGGAGAGCCAACTACAATCAGTTGTTCTCCTACTTACCAATGATGCCCTATCATAGAGCCCAAATTCTCAACTCCTGGGATCACATGTTCTAGACCTTTAAAGCTTATCCAGTTATTTCAGTTCTAGCTCATGGATTTTCAGGCAACCTCACGTTTGCTCAGAAGCTGATCACTAACCATCTTTATTCAGATAGTGGGCGTGAGGTACAATTAATTCCCTTCTCTTTCAGAGTTAATCACTGTCCTCCATTAAACTTCAACCAATTCTATGAATTGCCAAGATGGTTGGAAGTGACTCTTCATCCACTAAACCAATTTCTAGGTACAGAATCCCAACATTTTGTAACTGATGAACCAAATATGCCTAACTTCAGATTAATACAGTCTTCAACCATTTCTAACTCTATGAATATCGACCCTACTCAAATTGTAAAGTCACCTACTCCACCAGCTTCAACAGCCTCTCCTCCCATAACCCAAACCCCAATACATGCACCTCCTTTGGATATTCCTTCCTCCTCTACCAATAATTATTTTGATCTTGATCTTGCTTCTCTAATCTGCAAAATCAAGCTATAAGAGCCTCTCCTCCAGACACTTAACAAATTCTTGAGCTTCTCTCAGATCTTCTGTGAGACCCCAAATTTTATGAATAAAAATTTAAATTCTCTGGAAATATTTTTTTAATATTATTGTGTGGATTTGATATAATGTTATAGTTGTGGGTAATATTTATAAATTTTGCCAAGTACGCAAGTTGTTATATAATATTCGATTGGTCGGGGAATATTCATTTTAATAGGGAATATTCGTACAATGACATAATCATTGGTGGACCCCATAACGGAATTATTGTCGGATTGAGAAAATGCCAAAAATATTTTTATAAAAATAATGGTGGAATTTTTACCGTTAACTGTTGAAACACCCGGTGTTAAAAGTACACTAATACGCGTGGTTGTATAGTAGCACACGGTATTGATTATTGATGCTTACGTGAGAAGTCACTCAGTTTTGTTCAATTATTGCTACAGTAATTGCTGCATAATATCTCATGTTATTTGATTCAAGTATTGTCAATATTTTATATATTATTAAATCAATAATTGAGACGATGAAGTTATTAATATTATTATTTACAATATTAACGATGTCTAGAAGTTCTGTCAAGGAGAGGTTTGGTCACCTAATTGCGCGCCAATAAGGAGAAATTCTTATTGGAAAGCCCCCTCTTTCCTGGGAATGACCTGGTCAATTAATAGTGTGAATTATAATAATGATGATGAAGTTTCTTTTATTATTATTATAAATATAATAAAACAAAAAACTTTTTATATAAAACAGAATACTTTTATAAAGTTATTTGTTTTATTAGACTATAAATAGAATATATTATATTCTATTATGCATAATGTTTGCATAGTAAAATCTTTTTATATAAAATAAAATACTTTTATAAAGTTATTTGTTTTATTAGACTATAAATAGAATATATTATATTCTATTATGCATAATGTTTGCATAGTAAAATCTTTTTAAATAAAATGTAATACTTTTATAATGTTATTTATTTTATTAGACTATAAATAGAATATATTATATTCTATTATGCATAAAAGTGTTTGCGATTACTCGCATAGTATTTGCATAGTAAAATCTTTTTATATAAAAGCAGAATACTTTTATAAAGTTATTTGTTTTATTAGATTTTAAATAATATATATATATATATATATATATATATTTTATAAATAGAATATATTATATTTTATTGCATAGTATCCTTTCTATTTTCCTATAAATAGGATGCTTAGTTAGAATTGAAAACACACCGTAAGTTTAGAGAATTCTTCTTCTAATCTTGAGCATATTTTTTAGAGTGTAAGAAAGCTTTGAGCGTGAGTGCAAGTTTTCTTCAAGTATATCCTCACTTACCTACACTTGAAAGTACTCTTCTTTATAAGGTAAGGGATATTATTTGTTGTACTCGTGTGGGTATTATTTCTTTCATCTTCATGAAGAGAACTTACATTATTCCATTCTTTATTATTACATTGGAATAACTTTTGTATATCTGACTACCCTATACTTGGGTAAAATTCTTCATTATTCCATTCTTTATTATTATGTTGGAATAACATGTTTATCTGAATCTTACCGTATACATGGTGAAATTCTTCTATTATTCCATTCTTTATTATTACATTGAAATATCCTGTTTTATGCGTTCTGCACGACTGGTTCCATTATTTATTATTACGTAGGAATATCCTGCTTTGTCGCTTCTGCATGACTGGTTCCATTATTTATTATTACATTGGAAATAACTTTTATGCATGCGATTTATCGCATGCATGGTGAATTCTTGATTATTCCATTCTTTATTATTACATTGGAATAACTCATCTACATGTGGATTACCACATGCATGGTGAATGATCCTTTGTATTCATTCCTTATTAAATTGTGGAAATGATCTGTTTACGTGGATTATGATGAAAGTCATAATAAAAGCATTGGACTGATGAAAATCATGGGTATATGTAGTATTAGTAAATGTTATGATGAGTTATGTTGGTTATTATGTGAAAACGTGAAAGTTTGTTAGAAATCACAAAGGGTTGAAAATCATATTTTGGTGAAAAAGGAACATGAAATTCAATTGACCATATCTCCTATTATATTTCGAATTTTTGAGTGTGGTCAAGTTCTAGAGTTAGATCTATGAGTTTTCTAAAATTTGGATTACCACATGCATGGTGAATGATCCTTCGTATTCATATGAATAATGTTTTCATTCAAAAGGGGTTTTTGCCAGGGGCAGTTTCATATTTTTTCTGACCCTCAAAAATTCTGGAAAAATTTGAAATGATAATTTGATGAGTTTTCTAGATTGTGTCCAAAAATGGCGATTTTTGGATGTATAGATTAGGAGTTATGAATTTTAAAGGAAAAGACTATTTTAAAAGTAAACCCTTATAACTCATTGTGGTTAACTCCAAAATTGGTGAAATTTTTATTAGGAGTACATGTATATAACAGGAGTATATCCTGTAAATTTCGGAATTTTTGGACAAAAGTACAATTTATGATAAATATCTAAATATTCGGCAGTTTTAGCCATATGAAAAAATAGTAAATGAATTTTAAAAATTCTGAGAAAAATATATGTTCAATATGGGACTATATTTTGCTAAATCCCAAAAAAGAAATATTTTTAGGACTGATTTGGTATTTTTCATAAAAATAAACTAGTTATGAGAACTTTTTCCATTGCTTATCTCCTTTATTTCAGATATCATTCTAGAATATATCTTCAAAATACGGGTTAATTAACATATCACATATTATCCCTATACTCTGACCGACCAATTAAATACCAAATAAACTTAGGTAGGTCATACTAGCGAAGGAATTCCCAGTCTCTCCCTCTAGTTCTTGTCTCACATCTTAGCCGGGATCATATCCTAAGCTTTGATACCAACCGTGATGCCCCCAAAATAGGTATACATCACCCATCTTGAGTCGCCAAATACATGGTTCATAATTTCAAATACAACTTAATTATACAATAGTCAAATGCAAAATATGACGATATATATCTTCATGAGTTTCAATACAAATATTGTAACATATTTAATACGACAATATTCAAACTCAAATTAATACATGCCATATAAAGTACAGCGAAAAAATATTTCAAGTCTCCAAAAGGACACGAGAAGATTTACATTCTCTTCATTTAATCTGCGGTGCACTTTTGACGCTTTCAAGGTTGGGTTCTCATCACCCTATTGTTGTTCACCAAAATAAATTATTAAGTGACTTATAAAATACGACACACACATCTTAGGTCCTCAATGCAATTATATATTGCATGTCATGCCGATTTTATAATGTATTGAGAAACTTCAATGCGGTCTCGGACCATCTCACTATATTTCCACTGTTATCCCCGCTTCGACCCAATTACACTCTTATTACCTAAAAGGAATTGTGAAGCAAAAAGGGTGAGCACAACTAGCCCAAAAAGAATATCATGACTAAAGATAATTAAATTATCAATAGCATTCATCGATAATAAATCGAAGATTTATAACATATAGGTAGATGATAAAACTTTTCAACCATAGTTGCGGTGAACGAAGCGATCCATTAGAGAAGTCAAATAGACCATCAAGTCTATTATCTTCTCCATGTTAAAAGTCCACCAATAATGTTTTATCCCTGTAACATCAATCAATAATTCCTGTCCACAATTATATGAATAACTCATAATCATAATTGTGATTCTGAATTCCTTTTCGCACCTAGGATGAAGATAATTTACATCACCTATCTTCACCTGATACATCAAAAATCATGGTTATACCAAATTACAATTCATGCTCATAATCATACTAATAAATTCATCTTTGCAATACGACCAAAGATATACAACTATATAACCAATAATCAATAGTTCATCTTTGCACTACAGGCCAAAGATATACCACTGTAAAACCAATAATGCTGAGACTCAGCTTAATAGTATCACGACCACGAATTATCCATGCACTACGGGCCAAGGATATTCGTTTTTTCTATTACAGTCATGATTATACCGAATAATCCCTGGTCATAATCATACCAAGTCCATCTATGCACTACGGCGAAAGATGACTTTTTCCACATCATTTGTAACATTACGGTCATGATTATACTGAATAATCCCTGGTCATAATCATACCAAGTCCATCTATGCACTACATGCCACAGATGACTTTCAACATAATATATACATGAGGATGATGACAATGATATAAACATTAATCAAACGAAAATAAGGATAAATATTAAATACTTTAAATTTATCCAAATATTATCAATCACATGATAAATTAATAATCTAATATTATTAATATCATAACAATATTTTAATCACTTCTTAAACTTACAAACAATATATTTTAATTGTTTACACTTTACCAAATAATACATTTAATCATTCAAAATGCCATACTCATAAGATTTCATCACCAATGATCAAATTCCTCATCAAAATCTATATATACCCTATATAGGATTTCCCAAGCCATAAAATCCTATTTTTCAACTTTGTTACTTCACATAACATATTTAACTCATATGTTAAATAACTAAACCATTTTCATGAAAATACCAAATCATTCCCAAAATATTTCTTTTAAGGATTTAGCATAATATAGTCCCATAAAGAACATATATTTTTCTCGAATTTTAAAATTCATTTACTATTTTTCAAAAATCAATTTCTAATTAATTCCTTAAGAAATTAGCTACCTCAAGTTTAACTCCAAAAATTCCCAAATCTTGGCGAGGATGTTACACATGTTAACGTGAGCTTCAGGTTTAAATTTCATGGTCATCGGAGTTATAGAACTCCGATTATAGCATTTTTCGTCGAAAAAACCTAAATATTAAAACAGTCATAACTTGCTCATTTTAAGTCGGAATGAGCTCGTTTTTGGACAGGAGGTTCTTTAGACCATATACTTTCATGTCCCAAAAGAAGAATTTTTCTCATAAATTAAGTGTAAAAAATGCCCTTTTAAATTCTATATAAGTAAGCTTTTTAGGCAATTTTCGCCTTTGACTCCTTTGCTAAAATTGGTCCACACAAAAATCTACAACATCTTTTCCAGTGATTCCACTTGGAGATGCTACAAAACTCATAGACCTAACTCTAGAACTTGACCACACTCAAAAATTCAAAATATAATAGGAGATATGGTCAATTGAATTTCATGTTCCGTTTTCACCAAAATCTGATTTTTCAACCTTTGTGATTTCGAAGAAACTTTCATGTTTTCACATAATAACCAACATAACTCATCATAACACTAACTAATACTTCATATACCCATGATTTTCATCAGTCCAATTCTTTTATTATGACTGTCATCATAATCAACGTAACCAGATCATTTCCATAATTTAATAAGGAATGAATACAAAGGATCATTCACCATGCATGTGGTAATTCACATAGACAGGTTATTCCAACAGAATAATAAAGAATGGAATATCAGAAGGATTCACCATGCATGCGATAGAGACCGCATAGACATGTATTCTCAATAGAATAATACAGACGAAACCAGGTCCGGCGTAAAACCCATAAACAGGATATTCCAACAGAATAATAAAGAATAAAATAACAACATAAATCACCGTCCGTAAATGCGTGCAGCGCGGATATTTCGGACAGAGTTATTCCAATAGAATAATAAATGATGGAACCAGTCCAACATAAAAGCGCCTGAGCGAGGATATTCTAATGAGAATAATAAATACGGAATAATAAATAATGGAACCCGGTCCTATAAGAAACGCATGCATGTGATATTCAACAAAATAATAAATGCAGAATAATAAATAATGGAACCAGTCCGGTGTAAATTACATGTGAAGCGAGGATATTCCAACGAGAATAATAAAGAATGGAATAATAGAAGAATTTCACCATGTATGCGGTACTTCGTATAAATAGGTTATTCTAACATAATAATAAAGAATGGAATAATAGAAGAATTTCACCATGTATGCGGTTATTTGATAAACAAAGTTATTCCAACATAATAATGAAAAATGGAATAACAACTCTTACAGTATTGAAAGAAAGTAATTCTCTTCATGAATATGAAAGAATAATACCCCTTACGGTACAACAAATAATAACCCTTACCTCAAAAGAAGACTGGATCTCTGGAATAGTGAGGGAGCAGACTTCTCTTCTTCTTTCTCTCTATAGATTTTCTCTCTATAACTTCTCTCTATAATTTCTCTCTATAATAATTGCTCTATAGCTTTGGTGAATTGGTGAGAAATGAAGGAAGAATGAGCTTCTATTTATAGGAAAATATAGTTTCGATAATTGCACGTTTTGGGGCTCGAAATATTACAGAATAATACCTCCAACTTGTCTTTCATTTTTAATTCAGTCATCCAAGTATTATCAAATTTGCACCACCTCCCCTAATAGTAAATCATGTGAATCAATAGTAAAATCATGTGACTCAATAGTAAATCATGTGACTCAATAGTTCTAAACATGTGAAAAAATTAATTACAATATAGTACCTCCATCTATACCTTCATCTTTAACTTAGTCATGCAAGTATTATCAATCTTGCACCAACTCCCCTAATAGTAAATGAATGTGACTAAATAGTACACACATGTGAACAAATAGTTATATAAGCATGTGAATAAGTAGCAATTAATTGCTCATTTATCCGATAAATTACCCGATTGGTCAATATAACTTCCAGACATTAATGACTATCGAAATAAATGTCAATTTCCACTAACACTAACAATCCCAACACAATGGAAATATTTTTCTCAAAAATTTCATTTTTGAAATTTCGAAGTTTGACTTTTTCCAAAAAAGTCAACTGTTGAATTTTTTGACCAAAAAGTTAACCTCGGAAAATTTTGTGTTTATAGTCTATTTCTACTAATTTCATCGTTCCGGATTCAAATATCACGTCCGCGTCTCCAAATTCAACTCTGAACTTAAATTCGATTTTAATAACATTCATCATTAATATCATAACTCACAATATTTAACAATCAGGTCGTTCCTAGGAAAGAGGGGGCTTTCCAATAAGGATTTCTCCCTATTGGCGCGCAATTAGGTGACCAAACCTCTCCTTGGCCGAACTTCTAGACATTGTAAATATTGTAATTTAATAATATGAATAACTTTGTCGTCTCAATTATTGATTTAATAATATATAAAATATCAACAATAATTGAATCAAACTGAGTGACTTCTCACGTAAGCATTAATAATCAATACCGTGTGCTATTATGCAACCACGCGTATTTTACCACCTATTATTTTATGACAACTTGCTTACTTTGAAAATTTTTCAAATGTCACCCTTAACTTTAAACTTTTATCAATTTAACTATTTACCAAAATAGAAAAATTGAATACTTTTATTTCATAAAATTTGGGGTCTCACAATCTCCCCCCTTTATGAAATTTCACCCTCGAAATTTACATACCTGAAGAGATGAGAATACCTTGCTTTCTTTTCAGATTGTATCTTCCCGGTTATATCCTCTGTATCATGATTTTTCCATTGCTCATCTCCTGTATTTCAGATAACATTCTAGAATATATCTTCAAAATAAGGGTTAATTAACATATCACATATTATCCCTATACTCTGACCGACCAATTAAATACCAAATAAACTTAGTTAGGTCATACTAGCGAAGAAATTCCCCGTCTCTCCCCTCCTAGTTCTTGTCTCACATCTTAGCCAGGGATCATATCCCTAAGCTTTGATACCAACTGTGATGCCCCCAAAATAGGTATACATCACCCATCTTGAGTCGCCAAATACATGGTTCATAATTTCAAATACAACTTAATTATACAATAGTCATGCAAAATATGACGACATATATACTGTAAGTTTCAATACAAATATTGTAACATATTTAATACGACAATATTCAAACTCAAATTAATACATGCCATATAAAGTACAGCAGCAAATATTTCAAGTCTCCAAAAGGACACGAGAAGATTTTTGTTCTCTTCATTTAACTGCGGTGCACTTTTGACGCTTTCAAGGTTGGGTTCTCATCACCCTATTGTTGTTCACCAAATCAATTATTAAGTGACTTATAAAATACGACACACACATCTTAGGTCCTCAATGCAATTATATATTGCATGTCATGTTGTTTTATAATGTATTGAGAAACTTCAACTGTCTCGGACCATCTCACTATTTCCCTGTTATCCCCGCTCGACCCAGCTACACTCTTATTACCTAAAAGGAATTGTGAAGCAAAAAGGGTGAGCACAACTAGCCCAGTAAAGAATATCATGACTAAAGATAATTAAATTATCAATAGCATTCATCAGTAATAAATCATAGATTTATAACATATGGTAGATGATAAAACTTTTCAACCATAGTTGCAGCGGAACGAGCAATCCATTAGAGAAGTCAAATAGACCATCAAGTCTATTATCTTCTCCATGTTAAAAGTCCACCAATAATGTTTTATCCCTGTAACATCAATCAACAATTCCTGTCCACAATTATATGAATAACTCATAATCATAATTGTGATTCTGAATTCCTTTTCGCACCCAAGACGAAGATAATTTACATCACCTATATTCACCTGATACATCAAAAATCATGGTTATACCAAATTACAATTCATGCTCATAATCATACTAATAAATTCATCTTTGCACTACGACCAAAGATATACAAATGTATAACCAATAATCAACAGTTCATCTTTGCACTACAGGCCAAAGATATACCAATAATGCTGAGACTCAACTTAATAGTATCACGACCACGAATTATCCATGCACTACGGGTCAAGGATATTCATGTTTTCAATTACGGTCATGATTATACCGAATAATCCCTGGTCATAATCATACCAAGTCCATCTATATACTTTTCTGAAGATGATTTTTTCCACATCATTTGTAACATTATGGTCATGATTATACCGAATAATCCTCAGTCATAATCATACCAAGTCCATCTATGCACTACAGGCCACAGATGACTTTCAACATAATATATACATGAGGATGATGACAATGATATAAGCATTAATCAAACGAAAATAAGGATAAATATTAAAGACTTTAAATTTATCCAAATATTATCAATCACATGATAAATTCATAATCTAATATTATTAATATCATAATAATATTTTAATCACTTCTTAAACTTATAAACAATATATTTCAATTGTTTATACTTTACCAAATAATGCATTTAATCATTCAAAAATGCCATACTCATAAGATTTCATCACCAATGATCAAATTCCTCATCAAAAATCTACATATACCCTATATAGGATTTCCCAAGCCATAAAATCCTATTTTCTAACTTTGTTACTTCACATAACATATTTAACTCATATGTTCGTAACTAAACTATTTTCATGAAAAATACCGAATCAGCCCCAAAAATATTTCTTTTCAAGAATTTAGCATAATATAGTCCCATAAAGAACAAATATTTTTCCTAGAATTTTTAAAATTCATTTACTATTTTTCAAAAATCAATTTCCAATTAATTCCTTAAGAAATTAGCTACCTCAAGTTTAACTCCAAAAATTCCCAAATCTTAGCAGGATCTTACACATGTTAACGTGAGCTTCCAGTTTAAATTTCATGGTCATTGGAGTTATAGAACTCCGGTTATAGCGTTTTTCGTCGAAAAAACCTAAATATTAAAACGGTCATAACTTGCTCATTTTAAGTCGGAATGAGCTCATTTTTGGAAAGGAGGTTCTTTAGACCATATACTTTCATGTCCCAAAAGGCCAGAATATTTCTCATAAATTAAGTGGCCGAAACATCCCTTACAAAATTCTGGGCAGAAGCTTTTTGCCAATTTTCAGTTTTTGACTCCTTTGCTAAAATCGGTTCACACAAAAATCTACAACACCTTTTCCAGTGATTCCACTTGGAGATGCTACAAAACTCATAGACCTAACTCTAGAACTTGACCACACTAGAAAATTCAAAATATAATAGGAGATATGATCAATTGAATTTCATGTTCCGTTTTCACCAAAATTTGATTTTTCAACCCTTTGTGATTTCTAAGAAACTTTCATGTTTTCATATAATAACCAACATAACTCATCATAACACTTACTAATACTTCATATACATATGATTTTCATCAGTCCAATGCTTTTATTATGACTCTCATCATAATCAACGTAAACAGATCATTTCCATAATTTAATAAGGAATGAATACAAAGGATCATTCACTATGCATGTGGTAATTCACATGTATGCGAGTTATTCCAATGAATAATAAAGAATGGAATAATGAAGGATTCACCATGCATGCGATAGAGACCTTACGATAAGTTATTCTCAATAGAATAATAAAGAATTTTAACCCGATTCCAGGCGTAAAAGCATGCACGTGATATTCCAAATGTAATAATAAAAAGAATGAAATAACAACATAAATCACCATGCATGCATGCGATGTCAGATAGACAAAGTTATTCTAACGAGAATAATAAATGATGGAACCAGTCCCCTGTAAAGCGCCGCATGTGATATATTCCAACGAGAATAATAAATGCGAGAATAATAAATAATGGAACCCGAGTCCCACAGAAAAGCGCATGTGATGATATATTCAACGAGAATAATAAAGAATGGAATAATAGAAGAATTTCACCATGTATGCGGTTGCCAGATAAATAGGTTATTCCAACATAATAATAAAGAATGGAATAACAGAAGAATTTCACCATGTATGCGGTACTTCGCACAAACAGGTTATTCCAACATAATAATGAAAAATGGAATAACAACTCTTACGAGTATTGAAAGAAAGTAATTCTCTTCATGAATATGAAAGAATAATACCCCTTACGGGTACAACAAATAATAACCCTTACCTCAAAAGAAGACTGGATACTGGAATAGTGAGGGAGCAGACTTCTCTTCTTCTTTCTCTCTATAGATTTTCTCTCTATAGCTTCTCTCTATAATTTCTCTCTATAATAATTACTCTATAGCTTTGGTGAATTGGTGAGAAATGAAGGAAGAATGAGCTTCTATTTATAGGAAAATATAGTTTCGATAATTACACGTTTTGGGGCTCGAAATATTACAGAATAATACCTCCAACTTGTCTTTCATTTTTAATTCAGTCATCCAAGTATTATCAAATTTGCACCACCTCCCCTAATAGTAAATCATGTGAATCAATAGTAAAATCATGTGACTCAATAGTAAATCATGTGACTCAATAGTTCTAAACATGTGAAAAAATTAAGTACAATATAGTACCTCCATCTATACCTCCATTTTTAACTTAGTCATGCAAGTATTATCAATCTTGCACCAACTCCCCTAATAGTAAATGAATGTGACTAAATAGTACACACATGTGAACAAATAGTTATATAAGCATGTGAATAAGTAGCAATTAATTGCTCATTTATCCGATAAATTACCCGATTGGTCAATATAACTTCCAGACATTAATTACTATCGAAATAAATGTCAATTTCCACCAACACTAACAATCCCAACACAATGGAAATATTTTTCTCAAAAATTTCATTTTTGAAATTTCGAAGTTTGACTTTTTCCGAAAAACTCAACTGTTGAATTTTTTGACCAAAAAGTTAACCTCGGAAAATTTTGTGTTTATAGTCTATTTCTACTAATTTCATCGTTCCGGATTCAAATATCACGTCTGCGTCTCCAAATTCAACTCTGAACTCAAATTCGATTATAATAACATTCATCATTAATATCATAACTCACAATATTTAACAACTAGGTCGTTCCCAGGAAAGAGGGGGCTTTCCAATAAGGATTTCTCCCTATTGGCGCGTAATTAGGTGACCAAACCTCTCCTTGGCAGAACTTCTAGATATTATAAATATTGTAATTTAATAATATGAATAACTTTGTCGTCTCAATTATTGATTTAATAATATATAAAATATCGACAATAATTGAATCATGCTGAGTGACTTCTCACGTAAGCATTAATAATCAATACCGTGTGCTACTATGCAACCACGCGTATTTTACCACCGATTATTTTAAAACAACTTGCTTACTTTGAAAAATTTTCAAATGTCACCCTTAACTTTAAACTTTTATCAATTTAACTATTTACCAAAATAGAAAAATTGAATACTTTTATTTCATAAAATTTGGGGTCTCACATTATTTGTATGGGGAGAAAGTGGAGATCTTTACGGATGATAAAAGCCTCAAATATTTCTTCACTCAAAAGGAACTCAACATGCGACAACGATGTTGGCTTGAACTGTTGAAAGATTATGATCATACCATCCTGGAAAAGCAAACGTGGTAGCTGACGCATTGAGTAGAAAATCATATGCGGGTACGAGTGCGATATTGACAATGCAAAGGCCCATTTTGTGTGACTTGAAAAGGATGGAGATAGAGTTAAAGACTCCAGGGACCCATGTGAGGATGACGAATATACAAGTAGAATCGACTTTAATTGATAAAGTTAAAGCTGCTCAAGCTACAGACTTGGAGCTGATGCGTATGAGGAAGAAAGTGCAAGAAGGTGCTATTCCAGAAGCAAGAATCGATGAAGAATGAGTACTTCGAGTCAACTCCAGACTTTGTGTTCCTGAGGACCCTGATTTAAAGTATAGAATCATGATGGAGGCGCACAACACACCGTTTGCAATATGAAGAGAGAGATAACGTTGTTTATCTCAAGGTGTCTAACTTTTCAACGAGTCAAGGCGGAGCATCAAGTACCAAAAGGTCCATTGCAACCACTTGAAATTCCAGAATGGAAGTGGGAGCACATTACCATGGATTTCGTTACTGGTCTTCCCAAGGTTTCTCAAGGCATAGATGCAATTTGCACATTACCATTGACCAAGTCTGCTCATTTCTTACCAATACGAGAAACTTATACACTTGAACATCTTGCTCGTATATACATAAACGAGATTATAAGACTGCATGGTATGCTAGTATCCATAGTTTCTGATCGAGACCCAAGATTCACTTCACGATTTTGGGTTAGTTTGCAAAAAGTTATGGGCACATACTTACGATTTAGTTTGGCATATCATCCTCAGACGGACGGACAATCTGAGAGGACTATTCAAACTCTTAATAATTTATTAAAACTCTGTGTCCTTGACTTCAAGGGAAGTTGGGACAAGTTCTTACCGTTGGTGGAGTTTTTATATAACAACAGTTATCAAGCAAGTATTGGCATGGCTCCATTCAAAGCGTTGTATGGAAGAAAGTGTTGTACTTCAGTATGCTGGGATGAGGTGGGTGAAACAACGTTGTTGGGACCGGAGTTGGTACGTATGACTACGGAAAAGATTCAAACGATCCGGCAATATATAAAAACCTCACAAGATCGACAAAAGAGTTATGCTGATCTTCATCGAAAGGACGTAAAATTCGATATTGGGGATCATGTATTGTTACGTGTTGCTCCATGGAAAGAAGTTACGAAATTTGGAAAGAGAGGAAAGCTTAATCCTCGATTCATTGGCCTATTTTTAATCCTCGATCGAGTAGAAACTGTGGCGTATAGACTCGCTTTACCGCCAAGTATGTCTCGTGTTCATAACATTTTTTACATATCCATGTTACGTAAATATGTGAAAGACCCGAACCACATTATTGAGTTAGAACCCGGACAAATAGCGAAAAGATTTGACGTATGAAGAGGTTCCTGTTCAAATCTTGGATAAGAAGGAACATATTCTACGCTCCAAGGTTATACCTCAAGTCAAAGTTTTGTGGAGAAACCACGATGTTGAGGAAATGACTTTTAATAAAGATGATTTTTCTATAAATATCATTTTTAAATATTATGGAATGAATTTGATATAATGTTATAGTTGTGGGTAATATTTATAAATTTTGCAAAGTACACAAGTTGGTTTATAATATTCTATTGGTCGAGGAATATTCATTTTAACAGGGAATATTCGTACGACGGCGCAATCATTGGTGGACCCCACAACGGAATTATTGTCAGATTGAAAAAATGATAAAAATATTTTTATGAAAATAACGGCGGAAGTTTTATAGTTAAAACTGTTGAACTACTCGGTAGTAAAAGTACAGTAATACGTGTGGTTGCATAGTAGCACACGACATTGATTATTGATGCTTACGTGAGAAGTCACTCAGTTTTGGTCAAATATTGCTACAGTAATTGCTGCATAGTATCTCACGTTATTTGATTCAATTATTGTCGATATTAGATATATTATTAAATTAATAATTGAGACGAAGAAGTTATTAATATTATTATTTGCAATATTAACGATGTATAGAAGTTCTGCTAATGAGAGGTTTGGTCACCTAATCATGCGCCTTGATAGGAGAAAATCCTTATTGAAAGCCCCACTCTCTCTGGGGGACTACACAGTCGAATAATATTGTGAATTTTAATAATGATGATAAATGTTGTTAAAAATATTGAAAGGATTTTTATGAAGTCTTTGATATAAATTTTGTTTATTATTTCGATTCCTATTTGCCCATTTTTCAAAATAATCAAAAGGAAGTTATAAAGTATATATATATATATATATATATATATATATATATATATATATATATAATTGTATAGCATGTGGGTGAGTGGTGGTGGTCCTAGTAGATAAATTTGGCAGGATATGGAGTGATTTTTCAAGCTTGATCATTATTTGCCAAGTTTTTTTCAATCATGCAGCATTGTTGACAACTTGAGATGTGGGGTGCTTTTTAATTGGTTAAGGCTTCCATATTGGCATGTGTAGTTTTTTCTAATTGGCCAACTCTTTGAAAAGGAATACTGATATATTGAACCGTGAAGCTGTGATGTTCCGTCCGTGATATTTTTTTTGCATTCGTTTCTTAACAGTACCCCTTCCATTCTCCTATAAATAGGATGCTTAGTTAGAAATCACACTAGAAGTTCAGAGAATTTTTCTATAATCTTGAGCGTATTTCTTTAGAGTTTTAAGAAGCTTTGAGCGTAGTGCAAGTTTTCTTCATGAATAACCTTGCCCTACCAGTCGGAATACTCTTCTTTTACGGTAAGGGGTATTATTTTTTTCTTTCGTCTTCCTGAAGAGAACTTCTGTTATTCTATTCTTTGTTATTATGTTGGAATAACCTGTCTATGCGAAGTACCACATACTAGGTGAAATTCTTCTATTATTCCATTCTTTATTATTATGTTAGAATAACCTGTCTATGCGAAGTACCGCATACATGGTGAAATTCTTCTGTTATTCCATTCTTTATTATTATGTTGGAATAACCTGTCTATGTGAAGTACCGCATACATGGTGAAATTCTTCTGTTATTCCATTCTTTATTATTCTGTTGGAACATCCTGTCTGTGCATTACATATGACCTGGTTCCGTTATTTATTATTCTGTTAGAACATCCTGTCTGTGCGTTACGCATGACCTGGTTCCGTTATTTATTATTATGTTAGAACATCCTGTCTGTACGTTTATGCATGACCTGGTTCTGTTATTTATTATTCTGTTAGAACATCCTGTCTGTGCGTTTACGCATGACTTGGTTCCGTTGTTTATTATTCTGTTGGAATATCCTATCTGTGCGTTTATGTATGACCTGGTTCCATTATTTATTATTACATTGGAATATCACATGCGTGCTTTTTACGCATGACCTAGTTCCATTATTTATTATTCTGTTGGAATAACCTGTCTGTGCGGTCTATCGCATGCCTGGTGATTTCTTTTGTTATTCCATTCTTTATTATACTCAATTAGTTAAAGTTTTGGTTTTTATACTCCATGAAATTAGTGGAATATCCTTGATATTTGCGCTTCATCTAGTATCTTTTCATGGAAATATTCTTTTGAGCTTTCTTGAATTTTACTCTACAAAGCAGTATCATGTTGACAATTTGGACGTTATTGAATTCTGGATAAATTAATTCTTCAACTTGTTTTATTGAATTCTTATATCATTGTCATCATCCTCATGCTTATATTATGTTGAAAGTCATCTGTGGCATATTGTGCATAGATGAACTTGGTATGATTATGACCAGGGATTATTCGGTATAATCATGACCGTAATGTTATAAATGATGTGGTAAAAGTCCTCATTGGCCCGTAGTGCATTGATGGACAGTTGTTGGCATGATCATGACCATTGATGAATACACGAATATCCTTGGCCGTAGTGCATGGATAATTTATGGTTGTGATACTAATGAATATCCTTGGTCGTAGTGCATGGATGATGTGGAATATTTATTAAGCCGAGTGTCAGTGATAAAAGTGATGAAAAACCTTTTTAAATCATAAACGATAGTAGATTTTATTCTCTACTTAACTCTTTTAATGGATTGCTTGTTTCGCTGCAGTAAACTTGATGTCTATTGTATTTTATCAGTTTAACATCGTTGCAGGCTAATGATAATTTATTCTGCATTATCTTAGTCATAATATTTCTTACTGGGCTAGTTGAGCTCACCCTTTTACATTCATTGTTCTCTTCAGGAAATGAGAACATAGCAGGGACTAGTCGGGAATGGAGTGACGGTCCAGACGATAGCATTAGTAGTCCTCACTATTCTATGAAATAGTGTGTTAATAAATGTATTGAGGACTTATTTTGAGTTTTAATACTGTCTAGAAGACAATATTTGTATTGAAACTCACAGCTCATGTTGTATATTTAAGATTGTATTTGTATTCTGTACCATGTTTTTGGCGACTCAGAATAGATGATGTATACCTATTTTGGGGGCGTCACAAGTTATTTAAAACATGTTTTGCATGCTTCCATTGGATTTGTTGTTAGCCATTTTGAGGGTAAAATCATCTTTATCATGAACTATGGGGGATATTTGATTTATGTTGAGTTAGTTTATGATCATGATATATATTCTCATTTTCGATGTGCTTACTTTCATGAAATTAATTCTTGGTTTTCTTATCCAAATATTGACTTATGGTTTCATGCTAGTCAATCTTTACATGAATTATCGTTAGTGGAAAATGGTAGTAATCATGTTGTTTCGTTAGAGCAATCTTCATTGCATGATTTGCTATCATATGGTTTTGATTCAAGAAGTGTTTACTGTGACGCCCCCAAAATAGGTATACATCACCCATCTTGGGTCGCCAAATACATGGTACTGAATACAAATACAAACTTAATTATACAACATGAGCTGAGAGTTTTTACATAAATATTGTCTTCTAGACAATATCCAAACTCAAATAGAGTCCTCATTACATTTATTGTCATACTATTTTATAGAATAGTGAGGACTACTATAACACCATCTCGGACCATCACTCCATTCCCCGACTAGTCTCGGCTACGTTCTCATTTTCTGAAGAAAATAATGAAAGCAAAAGGGTGAGCTCAACTTGCCCAGTAAGAAATATTATGACTAAGATAATGCAGAATAAATTATCCTTAGCCATCAACAGTATACCAACTGATAGAATACAATAGACAACAAGTTTTAGATCAACAACTGCAGCGGAATAAGTAATCCATTAGAAAAGTCAAGTAGAGCATGATATCTACTATCTTCTGTGATTTAAAAAGTTTTTCATCAACTTTATCGCCGAGACTCAGCTTAATAAATAAACCACATCATCGAATCATCCTTGCACTACGGGCCAATGATATTCATGTAATCATCAATGTTCATGATTATACCGAATAATCCCTGGTCATAATCATACCAATAACTATCCATCAATGCACTACGGGTCAATGAGGACTTTTACCACATCATTTATAACATTACGGGTCATGATTATACCAAATGATCCATGGTCATAATCATACCAATCAACAGTCCATCTATGCACATAAGCTAAAGATTACTTTCATCACAATATAAGCATGAAGATGATGACAATGATATAAGCATTAATCAAACGAAATCAAGGATAAATTTTAAAGACTTTAAATTTATCCAGAGTTTAAAAATATCCAAATTGTCAACATGATACTATTTTGTGGAGTAAAATTCAAGAATAATATTCATGTATCAAAAATAATTTGGACATAAAAGAAATATATTTTTCGGGTGAATAGTACCTCGTGAATAGTGCCTTGTGAATAGTACTTCGAGAATAGTGGCTTTCCGATAAGGATTTCTCCTTATTGGCGCGCAATTAGGTGACCAAACCTCTCCTTGATAGAACTTCTAGACATTGTCAATATTACAAATAATAATATGAATAACTTTGTCGTCTCAATTATTGATTTAATAATATAAAATATTATGCAGATGATACTGTGACAATAATTGAATCAATAATATCGAGAGATATGATGCAACAATTCATCGTAGTAATAATTAAGTATAACCGAGTGACTTCTTACGTAAGCATTAATAATCAATACCGGTAAAGCTACTATACAACCACGCCAGACATCAGACTTTTTACTACCGGAAGTTCAACAGTTTAACGGTAAAACTTTCACGCCGTTATTTTTATAAAAGATAATTATGTCGTTTTCTAAATACGACAATACTTCCATTGTGGGGTCCACCAATGATTGTGTCGTCGTACGAATATTCCCTGTTAAAACGAATATTCCCCAACACAATGAATATTTTATATCAACTTTCTTTCTTTGCAATATTTTAAAATATCACCCTTAACTTTCCATTTACAAAATAAGAAAATTGAATACTTTCATTTCATAAAATTTGGGGTCTTACAATCTCCCCTCCTTATGAAACTTTACCCTCAAAATTTATGTACGTACCTGGTATGCCAAAGAGGTGAGGATACCTTAATTTAATTTCAGATTCTAACTCTTAAGGTGTAACCTTTGAGCGTAGAATATTTTCTTTCTTATCCAAGATTTTAACAGGTACCTCTTCATACGTTAAATCTTCCTCTATCTCGTCCGGTTCTAATTCAATAATGTGGTTTGGGTCGTCCACATATTTACGTAACATCGATACGTGAAAAATGTTATGAAGACGCGACATACTTGGCGGTAAAGCGAGTCTATAGGCCACAATTCCTACTCGATCGAGGATTTCAGATGGGCCAATTAAATCGAGGGTTGAGATTTCCTCTCTTCATCGATTATTGCTTCTAGAATAACGGCCTCTTGAACCTTCTTCTTCATATTTATCAACTCTGGGTCTGTAGCTTGGGCGGCCTTTAACTTTATCGATTAAAGTCTATTCTACTCATATATTTGATATTACCACGTGGGTCCCTAGAGTCTTTAACTCTATCTTCATCATTTGTAAGTTATACGAAATGGGTTTTTTTTTTGTGTTAACAACATCGCACTCGTAAACGCATACGATCTTCTACTCAACGCGCCAGCTACCATGTTCGCTCTTCCACGGTGATATTGAATGGTATAGTCATAACCTTCAACAGCTCGAGCCAACGTCTTTGGCGCATGTTACGTTCGTTTTAGGCGAAGAAATATTTAAGGGTTTTAGAAATAGTTTTTGTACTAGGGTTAATAAAAAATTTGATTTCACGCTCTAGGGTAGGCTAGGAAGTCTTCAGGAATACGTCAGGAAATTTAGTAACAATAAAAATATCATTCAAAACTGTGACTCTCTTCCCAAAACTGGGATAGCACGTCACATTGATACCTATCAATTTGTCATCGTTATTCACGGCTTCCCCTACAAAAAGTCTGGCTTCGGTGCATTCCACACAAGGAGGTCAACAATGAAAGGATCGGGACTCTTTAATTATGGCTTGATATGACAATGATTAACTTTAGTGGTTTGGTTGTTTGGATTCGCATAATAGGTTGGTTAGGAATATGAAAGCTAACAACCTTACGGAGATAATTAATTTTTTGCATGATGAATAGTTAACTAGTCAATTCTTGAAATCGCATCAAATGCAAGTATTTTCAAAGAGATAAGATCGACATGAAACGTGAAAGTATCGATTTGAATCAAATAAGATTTATAAACAGTGGATGTAATAAAGGTTTCTCCCAACAAAGTTTCAACAGATAAGTCAAAGTCTAATTTCTTAGGGGTCAAGTTCAAACGTTGAGAACAAGTAAGTGAAATAAAAGAGTGGGTAGAACCAGTATCGAATAAGGTATAGACTTCGTAAGAGTTTATGATTAACTTACCCGTGATAACTTCATTCGGGTTCCTCGATAAACGCTTTCACTTAAACTACCAACTTTGACTTATCTGGGACATCCTTTGGCGTCACCATCCCAGTTGGACTTAACTTTGCTATAGAGTACATTCCACCCTTAATTGCTTCATCACATTCCTGATCCATGATTCGAATCATTACTCTCCGATCCATATCAAATTGGGGTTGACCGCTCTGCACAGTGTAATTTCGAACTCGATGTTAGATTCTCCCAATTGTTATCCAAAAAGTGAAATCCATTTAATCTATTTTGGCCTTATTGGATCGGACGCCTTTTTCTACAAAATCAACGCGTCGTGCGGCTTTTACCCATGCATCATTTATTCTCATTCGTTCAGTTGCTTCTTCTTTCATCAGAACTTTGATCATAGCATTCTCAGATTCTAGCTCTAATATCTTATACCCTGCCAAAGAGTGATTCTATTCAAACATCGCACATCGGGTAACACAATTTTGAATTATTGCATCTCTTTGCTCCACGACCGCCTGCCGTTCTTCAGCCTGCTCTTCTAACTCATGAATACGATTTTGTAATTCTAAATTTCGATCATAAAATTCTTTTAATAAATTCTCCTCAAGTTCTTCTTCTTCCTTACTCTCAGCTGCTACCTCTGCAACTAGCTCAGGTGCAACTATTAGTTCTTCACTCACCACGTAGATATCTCTAATTTCTTCTTCGTCTGACATCACATTAACCTGGTTGGTGATTAAAGGTGTCTCAACGGTCTCATTCACTCCATTGTTAACATTTTTAGCTACCATTTTCAAACACTGCCACAAAACAAGGTTTAATTAACATGTCACATATTATCAATATACTGTGACCAACCAATTAAATACCAAATAAACTTAAGTAGGTTATACTAGCGAAGGAATTCCTCGTCTCTCCCCTCCTAGTTCTCGTCTCACATCTTAGCCAGGGATCATATCCCTAAGCTTTGATACCAAATGTGACGCCCCCAAAATAGGTATACATCACCCATCTTGGGTCACCAAATACATGGTACTGAATACAAATTCAAACTTAATTATACAACATGAGCTGGGAGTTTTTACACGAATATTGTCTTCTAGACAATATCCAAACTCAAATAGAGTCATCATTACATTTATTGTCACACTATTTTATAGATTAGTGAGGACTACTATAACACCATCTCGGACCATCACTCCGTTCCCCGACTAGTCTCGGCTACGTTCTCATTTCCTGCAGAGAACAGTGAAAGCAAAAGGGTGAGCTCAACTAGCCCAATAAGAAATATTATGACTAAGATAATGTAGAATAAATTATAATTAGCCTTCAATAGTATATCAACTGATAGAATACAATAGACAACAAGTTTTAGATCAACAACTGTAGAGGAATAAGCAATCCATTAGAAAAGTCAAGTAGAGCATGATATCTACTATCTTCTATGATTTAAAAAATTTTTCATCAACTTTATCGCTAAGACTCAACTTAAAAAATAAATCACATCATTGAATCATCCCTGCATTACGGGCCAAGGATATTCATGTAATCATCAATGGTCATGATTATACCGAATAATCCTTAGTCATAATCATACCAATAACTGTCCATCAATGCATTACGGGCCAATGAGGACTTTTACCACATCATTTATATCACTAAGGGTCATGATTATACCGAAAGATCCATGGTCATAATCATACCAATCAACAGTCCATCTATGCACGTAAGCCAAAGATTACTTTCATCACAATATAAGCATGAGGATGATGACAATGATATATGCATTAATCAAACGAAATCAAGGATAAATTTTAAAGACTTTAAATTTATCCAGAGTTTAAAAATATCCAAATTGTCAACATGATACTGCTTTGTGGAGTAAAATTCAAGAATAATATTCATGTATCAAAAATAATTTGGATAGAAAAGAAATATATTTTTCGGGTGAATAGTACCCCGTGAATAGTGCCCTGTGAATAGTACTTTGGGAATAGTACCTCATGAATAGTACCCCGACATGAAAAGTGTCCCGAATACCCGAGTGAATAATACTAGAGTGAATAGTAACTCGTGAATAGTACTCCGGCACGAAAAGTGCCCCGAATACCCGAGTGAATAATACTAGAGTGAATAGTAACCTGTGAATAGTAACTCGTAAAATAAAATACCAAAGAAAATGATATTTCATGACGAGTACAAAAGAAATGATATCTAATATGAGTATAATAGAATATACGAAATTGTAAATGGATTTTCACCCACCATGCGGTAATCCACGTAGACAGATCATTTCCACAATTTAATAAAAAATGAATACGAAGGGTCATTCACCATGAATGCGGTAGTCCGCGTAGGCAGGTTATTCCAACAGAATAATAAAGAATGGAACAACAACCCTTTCGAGTATTGAAAGAAAATAACTCTCTTTATGAATACGAAAGAAATATTACCCCCTACGACTGTTGAACGAAAATAATATTCCTATGAATATTGAACGAAGATGATATTCCATACGAATATTGAACGAAAATAATATTCATACGGATACGAAAAATAATATCTCTTCAGAATATGAAATAAATAATTCCCCTTACCTTGGAAGAAGACTAGATACTAGAATAGTGAAGTAGCAGACTACTATTCTTCTTTCTCTCTATAGCTTCTGTCTATAGCTTCTCTGTCTATAATTGCTCTTGTGGGTCTTAGTGAATTGGTAAAAATGAAAGAAGAATGAGCTTTTATTTATAGAAAAATATAGTTTCGATAATTGCACATTTTGGGGCTCGAAATATTACAGTATAATACCTTCATCTTTTTCTTCATTTTAATTTAGTCCTACAAGTATTATCAAACTTGCACCACCTCCCCTAATAGTACATCATGTGAATCAATAGTACAATCATGTGATTCAATAGTTATATACATGTGAAAAAAATAATTACAGTATAATACCTTCATCTATACCTCCATTTTTAATTTAGTCATGCAAGTATTATCAATCTTGCACCACCTCCCCTAATAGTACATGCATGTGAATCAATAGTACACACATGTAAACAAATAGTTATAAGTATGTGAATTAATAGCAATTAATTACATATTTATCCGATTAATTACTCGATTGGTCAATATAACTTCCAGATATCAATTATTATCGAAATAAATTTTGATTTTCACTAACACTAATAATCTCAACACAATGGAACTATCAATTTCATCTTTAATCAACACGAACTTATTCATCATTAATATTATAACTCACAATATTTAACAACCAGATCGTTCCCAGGAAAGAGGGGGCTTTCCGTTAAGGATTTCTCCTTATTGGCGTGAAATTAGGTGACCAAACCTCTCCTTCGACAGAACTTCTAGATATTTTCAATATTTCAAATAATAATATGAATAACTTTGCCGTCTCAATTATTGATTTAATAATATAAAATATTATGCAGATGATACTGTGACAATAATTGAATCAATAATATGAGAGATATGATGCAACAATTCTCAGAGCAATAATTGAGTATAACTGAGTGACTTCTTACGTAAGCAGTAATAATCAATATCATGTGCTACTTATGCAACCATGCGTATTACTATACTTTTACTACCGGGTAATTCAACAGTTTAACGGTAAAACTTTCGCCATTATTGTTATAAAAAGATAATTCTGTCATTTTTTAAATACGACAATACTTCCATTATGGGGTCCACCAATGATTGTGCCGTCGTACGAATATTCCCTATTAAAACGAATATTCCCCGACACAACAAATATTTTATATCAACTTGCTTTCTTTGCAAAATTTTCAAATATCACCCTTAACTTTAACATTTTATCAATTTAACCATTTACAAAATAAGAAAATTGAATACTTTCATTTCATAAAATTTGGGGTCTTATATTTATCATCAAGATGGTTTGAGAGATGAGTTATTTGCATGTTTAGTTGTTTCACTTGGATTGGATAAGGCATTGCATACTTTCATGGAATTGTTGAATTATATTTTGCGCTTTTTTCATGGGAAAATTTGTTATTCTCCATTTTGATGATATTCTGATTTTTGTCAACACTTTGGGAAATTCTTTAGCATGTGTTGAGTTTGTTTGTGATCATCGTCGATATGCTATTAAATTTTCAACTTATGATTGTGACCATTTTATTTTGTTGGTGCTATTATGTGATTTTGACTGTGTTAATATCAATGGAATGAGAAAGTCTGGTTGTGTTTTGCAAATTCATGATATGATCATATTCATCGAGGGAAACATGGATCGTGCAATTTAATTCGATCAATGCATTGAGAGTCTACAGGGAAGTGTTTTGAATATTGTTTTAGTAACTATTGTTGGTCGATTCTGCAACAGCTAAATCACGTGCAAGCATACGCGGTCCACAAGTAATATAAGATATGTAGAGTGTCGTACCCACGTGGATGAAGTTTTAAGTGCTTGTCAAATACTTAGGGAAATTCTATACTGTCTTATCAAAACAAGTGAAATAAGATGGCGTGTTAAGCTATTTGGTTCAAAAGTAAAGAAATAAGAGAAGTATTTGTACTAGAAAGTCAAGATAGGATTACAATTCTTCTAATGCATCGCCTAATCTCCTAACTCTCCACATTACAAACGAATCAAGGAATGGTCAACCGAGAACAATAACTAAGCAAAAGCTTCTCTCGAAGATCAAATGCACACCCCTAGCTAGATAAATCACAATATGTCTATTGGTGAAAGAAACTAGACTAGGGTCATTAAGCTTAGCTCAAAGCTACACATGGCAATAGAGATATGTCTATCCTATTAGCAGTTTATGCACACATTCCATAGGCATGGTCATAACATGTGTTGTTGTATTTTATATGTAAGACACCAACTTTTTATAAATGAAATTGAATTTCCTCTATTTATTATTTTGAAATAGTAAGGGTTGATTTGATTAATATGGTTAGTTATGGGTAAAATGCGCAAATATTTTAAATACGCAAGTGGTTATAAAATATTCATTGTTGTCGGGGAATATTCGTTTAGTCGTGGAATATTCTTGCTGTCGGAGAATATTCGTACGACGGCGCAACCTTGTGTGGGCCCCATAATGGAAAGCGATTGGATGAAGAAAACGACAAGTTTGATTTTTATAAATAACGGCGTAATGATTACCGTTAATACTGTTGGAATACCCGGTGGTTAAAATACAAGAATACGCGGTGTTACAAGAGTTGACCAAGATTGCACCAATTATTGATGCTTACGTAAGAAGCACTACTCAATAATTGTTACAATAATTACCGCTCAATATTTTATTTTATTGATTCAATAATTGCTACGTTGATATTTTATATTATTGTTGTTTCAATAATTGTCACCGTCAAAGATTTCCCATTATCGGATCAATAATTCATATTATTTGAATAATATTATTAGATATCATTATTGGCAATGTCTAAAGGAAGTTCGCTCTAAGGAGAGATTTGGTCAACTAATCATGCTACCAAGAAGAGAGAAATCCTTATTGAAAGTCCCCTTTTTCCTGAAACGACCGGTTTCATTATTATCATTCTCGTAATATTATTTGTGAATAATTAATTATTGATTTATATGATAAGAAAATATTTATTTATGTGGATAGACATGGAGGAATTTTTAGAAAAATGGCAATTGTTGAAAATTGATATTTTATCTTTTCTAATTAAATAATTCATTTAAATATATTATTATATTATAATTTTATAATAATGGTGATATTTTTACAATAAATGTGTGATATATGAATAAATGAGGAGGAAGAGTATTTTTGTTACAATAAATACTAAAAATATGTTAAACATGTTGATGGACCCCATTTTGACTGAAAATTAATTATAGCGTGCAAAATCGTCCGTATGTGGATTTCGGTCAATTTCTATTTGGAATTTGGAAAAACTTAAAGCTATAAAGTTATAGAGAATTGAATTTTCTATGGAATGAACATAAGATTCTAATTTTTCTGATAAAAGGCTATTTATTGTGAATTGTTGAAGTTCCAGAATATTGGGTCTGAATTAATTTTGTTACAAAAATTATTTAAAACATGTTTTTCATGTTGGTGAGCCCCACTTACATGTGTAAGTTGTTGAGTTCAGAATTCTAAGGTTGGCGTAGGAAAATTTTATTAAATTTTATTATTTTATTAAATTTTCTGCTTTGGTGTTCTAAGCATTTTCCTATAAATAGGGTGCTTAGGTTAGAATTGAAAATCACACCAGAAATTGAAGTTTTCTCTCTCTATATTATCGAGCTTATTTTTGTGAGTATTTTGATACTTTGAGTGTTGCTATACGATGCAAGTTTCCTTCAGCGTTATATCTGATATTCCAGCTAGAAGTACTATTCTTTTAAGGTAAGGGATGTTATTTTTTTTATAAATGATATTATTTCTTTCAATATCATTATACCAGAATATTAGTTAGATTTTTCTTGTGAAATTCTTATCTTTTCATGATTGGGTTACTATTCATGAGTTACTATTCACGAGTACTATTCATGAAGCATGATAATTTTTCATGTGAAATTTCTACCTTTTTAGTGTCTGAGATTACTTATTCACGATACTAAGACTATATTCACGATATATATATTCACGATATTATTCATGAATCACGACACTATTCACGTAAAAATTAAATTTTTTTTTTCTCGTGTCAAGATTGTCATCTCATTATGGTTCCTATCTTTGATTGGATCTATGTTTTGATCTTCATTCTTAAATTTTGCTCCATAATGGTTTATTTTGGAGTATTTTTGAACTTGGATAAACTAAAGTACGAATCCTTAATATTTGTTCTTTTGTCTTCACTGGATTCATTTTCTTTAAAATATTTTTTCATCATCCTCAGTCCTAAATGATGATATTACTGAATATCTTTGGCCTGTAGTGCAAAGAAGAATGATTTTCTGATGAATATCTTTGGCCCGTAGTGCAAAGATGAACAGGTGTTGAGATGAACATGACCAACTGATGAATATCTTTAGCCCATAGTGCAAAGATGAATATTTGAGTCAAGATGTATATTGATTGATGTTACAGGGATAAAATACTGATGATGGTCTTTTAAATTCATAGATGATAGTAGACTTCATTCTCTACTTAACTCTTCTAATGAATTGTTGTTTCTGTTGTAGTTGTTGATCTAAAACTTGTTGTCTATTGTATTCTATCATATTTTTTCCAGTTGTAGACTAAGGATAATTTGTTATATATTATCTTAGTCATAATATTCTTTACTGGGCTATTTGAGCTCACCCTTTTCCTTTTTGTTCCATTTTTCTTCTCAGGAGACGAGAATATAGCAAGAACTAGTCGGGGTGTGGAGTGATGGTTCAAGACAGTTGTTATAATAGTCCTCACTATTTTGTAAAATAGTGTATCAATAATTGTAATGAGGACTTTATCTGAGTGTGGATATTGTCGAGAAGACAATATTTGTATTTAAACTCACAGTTTATGTGCTGTTGTATTTTGCACGACAATTATATTAATGAAGTTGTAGTTATTTCTGTACCATGTATTTGGCGACTCAGAATAGGTTGGGTGGATTGGACCTATTTTGGGGGCGTCACAGTTGGTATCAGAGCTTAGGGATATGGTCTTTGGCAGAGATCGGGGAATAGAACTAGGAGGGGAGAGACGAGTAAATCCTTCGCTAGTGTGTCCTACCTAAGCTTATTTGTTATTTAATTGGTCGGTCAGATTATAGGGATAATATGTGGCATGTCAATTAACCATTATTTTGTGATAGTAAAATGGCATCTGAAGATGTTGCGATAAGCAATGGAACACGAGATCATTGAGTCACCACTGATCAATACCCAGGATAAGGTGCATCAAGAAGGCAATAACCCTCCTATAAATAATAACACCGACCAAATGACGGACGATGATATGTTTAGGAACTTTCTAAAATTCATGCAAAACCAAACGAGAGAGACTAATATTCAAAATGCAGGTGGAAATACTAGAAACTCACGGATGGTCACCGCTAAGCAATTTAAGGAGTTGGGACCGCCTGTGTTTTTGGGAAAGCCAGAACCACTTATGGCAGAAACGTGGATAAAGCAGATCACTAAGATATTTGATGTCTTGGGATGCTCAAAGGAACAGAAGGTTCCATTCACCACCTTTATGTTTCATGGTGAGGCAGATTACTGATGGGAATCTGTGAAGCGTACCCAGCCAGCCGCACTCAATATATCTTGGGAAACATTTCAGAAACTGTTCAATGACAAGTACTTTCCCGAAAGTATTCATCACATGAAGGAGGTAGAGTTCATCAAGTTGGAGCAAAACAATATAAATATGTCACAGTACGAAGCTAAGTTTGCCGAGTTGTCCCGATTTGCATCCCATTTGGTTGATAATGAGGAGAAAATGACGCGAATGTTTCTGCGAGGTTTGAAACCCGAAATACGTCAATACCTCATTTCTCACAAAATTTGTTTATATTTAGATGTTGTGAATATGGCTCTGTTATTGGAGCGCGATAATGAGTTAGCTCAACCGAAGAATAACGACCAATAACTCGATGATAATCGTACCGATGGCAACGGTCATCGGAACAATGATAACAATCGTGGAGGAAATTATCATGCCAGAAATGGTAACCACTTCGGTGGTAATCATGGCCAAGATAATAGAAGAAATAACTCAAGTGGAAATTTCAAGAAGAGAAGATTTAATGATAACGAGAAGACATCAGCAGCAACACCAGCACCAGCAACAAATTCTAGGGGAGGAGAACGACCGCCAGTTAGATGCTACAGATGCGGAGAGGAGGGACACATAAGTCCAAACTGTTCACAGCCTTCTAAGTTATATTTTAGTTGTGGAAAAGATGGTCATATAGCTTGAGATTGTTCTGTAGCGAAACCAAGTCCAGCGGGGATGGTGACTCAAAAGGCTGTCCTGGACAAGTCAAAGTCGACGGTTTCAGGAAGAGCGTTTTTCGTGACTTCTCAAAAAGCGAGTAACCCGAACGAAGTTAGCATGGATTAGTTAATTATAAACTCTTGTGAAGTTTATACCTTATTAGATACCGGTTCTATCCATTTTTTATCTCTCATACTTATGCTCAACGTTTGAACTTGACTCTTGAGAGATTAGACTTTGACTTATCTGTTGAAACTCCGTTAGAAGAAACTTTCATTACATTCACTGTTTATAAATCTTGATTGATCCAAGTTGTCACCATCACATTATCTATTGATCTTAGCTCTTTAAAGATACTTGCATTTGATGTGATTTTAGGGATTGATGGGTTAACCACTCATCATTCTAAAATTGATTATTTTCGAAAGGTTGTTAGTTTTCATATTCCTAACCAACCCGTGGTACGAATTCAAACAACCAAACCATTAAATTCAATCACTGTCATATCAAGCCATAAAGCCATTCGTTTATTAAAAAACGGATGTCAAGCTTTCTTAGCCCATTTCATGGATTTAAACAAATATACGTCGATTTGAATGATATTTCTGTTGTTAGTGAATTTCCTGACGTATTTCCTGAAGAAATTCTTGGCCTACCCCCAGAGCGTGATATTAAATTTTGTATCGTCTTTGAACACGGTACAAAACCCATTTCTAAAAACTCATATCGAATGGCTCCTATTGAACTTTAGGAGTTAAAAAAAACCTAACTATAGAAGTTGGTACCCGAGCCTCTATCTGGTGACTTCCTTTGTGGAATGCACAAAAGCCAGACTCTCCGTAGGGGACGTCATATTCGTGTGGTGGTAAACTCATAGGTGCCATTGTGACTTGTTATCCAAGGTTGGGATATGAGTCACAGTTGAGAGAAACTTAAGTCAGTAATCGAAATACATAGCTTTCTAGGCTTAGCTGATTACTATCGGAGATTCGTGGAAGAATTTTCTTGAATCGCTACTCCATTAACGTAGATGACTCTAAATGATACAAAATTCAAATGGAGCAAGGAATATGAGAAGGACTTCCAAGAACTCAAGAGGAGACTCATTTCGGCACCTGTTCTGACCATACTACCCTGGAAAAGTGAACGTGGTAGCTAACATGTTGAGTAGAAGATCGTATGAGGTTGTGAGTGCGATGTTTTTAACACAAAGACCCATTTTTTATGACTTACAAATGATAGAGATAGAGTTAAAGACTCTAGGGACCCATGTGATGATATACGCGTAGAACCTACTTTAATCGATAAATTTAAAGTTGCTCAAGCTACAGACCTGGAGCTGATGAATATGAAGAAGAAGGTACAAGAAGGCATTATTGTAGAAATAAGAGTCGATGAAGAGAAGAAAGCTCAAACCTTCAATTTATTAGTCCATTTGAAATCCTCGATCGAGTAGGAACTGTGGCCTATATACTCGCTTTACCGCCAAGTATGTCGCGTGTTCATAATGTTTTTCGCGTATCGATGTTATGTAAATAGGTGGATGACCCGAACCACATTATTGAGTTAGAAACAGACGAGATAGCCGAAGATTTAACGTACGAGGAGATACCAGTCAAGATCTTGGATAGAAAGGAGCATGTCTTACGCACAAAGGTTATACCACAAGTTAATGTTTTGTGGAGGAATCATGCTATTGAAGAAATGACCTGGGAGTTGGAATCAGAAATAAAAGCGAGGTACCCTCACCTTTTCCGAAACACCAGGTACGTACGACAATTTTGAGGATGAAATTTCATAAGGAGGGGAGGTTGTAAGACCCCAACTTTTTATAAATGAAATTGAATTTCCTCTATTTATTATTTTGAAAGAGTAAGGGTTGATTTGATTAATGTGGTTAGGTTTGGGTAAAATGCGCAAATATTTTAAATAAGTAAGTGGTTATAAAATATTCATTGTTATCGGGGAATATTCATTTGGTCGTGGAATATTCTTTTTTGTCGAGAATATTATTATGCGACGGTAGCGACCTTTCGGGGGCCCCATAAATGTAAAAGCGATTGGATGAAGAAAACGACAAGTTTGAGTTTTTATAAATAATGATGTAATGGTTACCGTTAATACTGTTGGAATACCCGGTGGTTAAAATACTGTAATACGCGGTGTTGTACAGTAGCACACGGTATTGCACCAATTATTGATGCTTACGTAAGAAGGCACTACTCAATAATTGTAACAGTAATTATTGTTCAATATTTTATTTTTTTGATTTAATAATTGCTACGTTGATATTTTATATTATTGTTGTTTCAATAATTGTCACTGTACAGTATTTTCCATTATCAGATCAATAATTCATATTATTTGAAGAATATTATTAGATAGCATTATTAGCAATGTCTAAGGAAGTTCTGTCTAAGGAGAGGTTTGGTCACCTAATTGCGCGTCAGTAAGGAGAAATCATTATTGGAAAGCCCCCTCTTTCTTGGGAACGACCTGGTTGTCATTATTGTGATTCTGTAATATTATTTATGAATAATTAATTACTGATTTATATGATAAGGAAAATATTTATTTCTGTGGATAGACATGGAGGAATTTTTAGAAAAATGACAATTGTTGAAAATTAATATTTAATCTTTTTTGATAAAATAATTCATTTAAATATATTATTATATTATAATAATATAATAATGGTGATATTTTTACAATGAATGTGTGATATATGAATAAATGAGGAGGAAGAGTATTTTTGTTACAATAAATACTAAAAACATGTTAAACATGTTGATGGACCCCATTTTTGACTGAAATTTGATTATAGCTTGCAAAATTGTCCGTATGTGGATTTCGGTTAATTTCTGTTTGGAATTTGGAAAAACTTAAAGCTACAAAGTTCTAGAGAATTGAATTTCCTATGGAATGGACATAAGATTTGAATTTTTCTGATAAAAAGGCTATTTATTGTGAATTGTTGAAGTTCCAGAATATTGGGTCTGAATTAATTTTGTTACAAAAATTGTTTAAAATATGTTTTTCATGTTGGGGGCCCCCACTTGCATGTGTAAGTTGCTGAGTTCAGAATTCTAAGGTGGGTGTAGGAAAATTTTATTAAATATTATTATTTTATTAAATTTTCTGCTTTGGTGTTCTAAACATTTTCTTATAAATAGGGTGCTTAAGTTAGAATTAAAAATCACACCAGAAATTAAAGTTTTCTCTCTTTATATTATCGAGCGTGTTTTTGTGAGTATTTTGATACTTTGAGTGTTGCTATACGGTCCAAGTTTCCTTCAGCGTTATATCTGATATTTCAGCCAGAAGTACTATTCTTTTGAGGTAAGGGATGTTATTTTTTTTATAAATGATATTATTTCTTTCAATATCATTATACCGGAATATTGGTAAGATTTTTCTTGTGAAATTCTTATCTTTTCATGATTGGGTTACTATTTATGAGTTACTATTCATGAGTTACTATTCACGAGTTATTATTCACGAGTACTATTCATGAAGCATGATGATTTTTCTTGTGAAATTTCTACCTTTTAGTGTCAGAGTTACTATTCACGTATACAATACTATTCACGTATACAACACTATTCACGTATACGATACTATTCACGAATACGACACTATTCACAGAAAAATTAAATTTTCTTTTCTTTGCCCAAGATTGTCTGTTATGGTTCCTATCTTTGATTAGATCTATGTTTTGATCTTCATTCTTGAATTTTGTTTCACAATGGTTTATTTTGGAGTAGTTTTGATCTTGGATAAACTAAAGTACAAATCCTTAATATTTGTTCTTTTGTCTCACTGGATTCGTTTTCTTTAAAATATTTTTTCATCAACCTCAGTCCTGAATGATGATATTACTGAATATCTTTGGTATGTAGTGCAAAGAAGAATGATTTTCTGATGAATATCTTTGGCCTGTAGTGCAAAGATGAACAGGTGTTGAGATGAACATAACCAACTGATGAATATCTTTAGCTCATAGTGCAAAGATGAATATTTGAGTCAAGATGTATATTGATTGATGTTACAGGGATAAAATATCGAAGATGAACTTTTAAATTCATAGATGATAGTAGACTTCATTCCCTACTTAACTCTTCTAATGAATTATTTTTTCCGCTGCAGTTATTGATCTAAAACTTGTTATCTATTGTATTCTATCAAATTTTTCCCTGTTGAAGACTAAGGATAATTTTTTGTATATTATCTTAGTCATAATATTATTTACTGGGCTAGTTGAGCTCACCCTTTTCCTTTTTGTTCTATTTTTCTTCTCAGGAGATGAGAATATAGTAGGAACTAGTCGGGGTGTGGAGTGATGGTTCAAGGCAGTTGTTATAGTAGTCCTCACTATTTTGTAAAATAGTGTATCAATAATTGTAATGAGGACTTTATATGAGTATGGATATTGTTTAGAAGACAATATTTGTATTTAAACTCATAGTTTATGTGTTGTCGTATTTTGCACGATAATTGTATTAATGAGGTTGTAGTTGTTTCTGTACCATATATTTGGCGACTCAGAATAGGTTGGGTGGATTGGACCTATTTTTGGGGCGTCACATTATAGGTTAGATAATAACATCCATTTTTCAATATCCATTCATATCAATACCAATTTCTTTATCAAGCAATCAATCAATAAGCAAGAAATACAACAACCCATTCCAAAATGATTCATTATATAAATAGGAGAAAAAGTTCATTAAGCTAAATAATAGGTTACATTGCAATCCTAAAAATGGAATTTTTTCATATCCATGGTACTAATGCACATTTTTAATACATTCCACATTCTCAGTAATACACAAATAAATGGGAGATTTGGAATAAGAAAACCCCTATTTTGAAGTGTTCTTCCTCCAAATCTTCTCTTCTTTGTGTAGCTCCTGAGCTCTGTCGGATGCAATAACTCTTCCTCCAGTAAGCACAACTTCTTTCTCTTTTAAGAAATTAATACTGGTTAAATCCTTGTCTAACTCTCTCTGTAATAACTATGCGGTGGCTATTGTTTGAATAATATATGAAATGTGATCTCCTCTTTCTTTAGGTCATTAAAAGCTCTTTACTGCCTAGACACCGGAGCTCGCGCTGCGGTGCGAGCATTGAATTAATGGGTGGCGCTGTGGCGCCACGTATGCTTAAAAAGACTGGAGGTTGCACTGCAACGCGACTCCACGAAGAGACTTCAGATCTTTGCGACACGAGGATGACGTCGATACAGACGGGGTGGCGCCATGAGAGCTCCAAGCTTATCTTTAGCGTCTGGTAGAGTGAATGAAAACTGCCCATTTTGCCCCTAAAAGCTGGAAAAGACCTGTAAAGCCCTGCATCATAGTGATTAAACATAATAACAACAATATATATATAAAAGCTAACTAAATAACAGAAAACATGCAACATCTTAAGCCACAAAGGATCTGATTCGCATGTATAAATCTCACTCATCAAATACCCCCAAACTTAAGCTTTTGTTTGTCCTCAAACAAACTATCTGACATTCATACCTACATTACTATAAGACACAAATGAAAACTAATCCTATGGACTATTATCGTGGCTTCTAAGTAAAGTTATAGACCCTATCTGAGAATAGGACAAACACGAATATGAATGAGGGTTAAATATCAATTATTAAGTATGAGACTGTACTCGATCCATTCTCTGTGTGTGTGTGTGGAGACCAATCATTCTAACTAATCATAGCCCAAATTAAGATCACACAGTTGATTGTGATAACCAATAAGCTTACTCTGCAACTCACACAATTAACAAGCATTAAGAACAAGATGCAAAAACAAGAAAGGATCAAAAGGTTCTAATATTGAAGTAAAATCTGACTCAGACAGTGCTTAATTACTTTTAGGCTAAATAGAGCACCCATTAGCAAGCTTTCGATCAATGACTCCCAAGCCAGATGACTTTAGGGCACTAGGTGTAGAACACCCCTAAGAATCTAATAACTTAAGCAACATAGGCCACGTAATCAACATAAGCCAAAATAGATTTTACTAAATCTGAAGATTATTAACTCGCACAAGTTTGCGTTTATGGGCAAATGCGTTTCCACGCTCCATCTCAGCCCACCGCAAGACTGCTATTTTTTTTACCAGAACTATAGATCCAAAAATGTAAAAGCCATAAGTCTTTTATTACCTTGCAATCAACAAAGTTTTAACATTGTGCACAAATTTTCAAAATAATAAACAAACAATCTAAATCTGAAAACATAACTAGTTAAAACAATTGGTCAGTGCTTGCTAAAAAGGATGGATCCAAAACAGTCTCGACTTATCCAATTAACACGCCCCTAGTTCACATAAATTTGACATGACTCTAAGAGAAAGATATAATTACTTGGCGCTTGTCATTAGCCTCAATCAAAACTTAAATGCTATAATACCCTAACCCAGTATATAAATAGTTACAGAACGGGGGATAGGGTTAATCAAAATATAATAGGCAAGAAGCGATAAAAGATAAAGTACCCTTGCCAAAATAGGGTAAAGCCAAAACACATAGCATCAAGTATACCAATCATCAGTGTAAAACCCAAAAATATGGCTATCAACAAAACAATATCAGAATAAATCAAGATATCCCAAAATTCTCATGATAACTAACACAACCCCAACATAATAATAATTATATAAATAAGAGCATTCATATATACAACCAAAAGAATGCATCCATATAATAAACATACTACTATGCATAACATCATGCATCCCAAAATAAACCATTCACAAAATAAAACAATTAACCACCATAATAATTAAAACATAGATAAAACATAATTTGAAACATAGTTTGAACATAGTTAAAGGCTATAGAGCCCATAAGAAGTCTGAGGCTATACAACCCAAATGATTATCACATCCCTCACAGATTAAACATGATTAAACATTAAACATAACCGCAATTCATATATAATACTAAAATTAAAAGAGATCTCCCCCAAACTTGAAATTTGGCCACTGTCCTCAATGGCCTCAGTGCTACAGCACCAAGCATCTTGCCCATCATCACCGAAATCATCATCATCATCTACATCGACCGACTCATCTTCGCGGGCCTCCTCAATAAGCGGGAATTGGGGTGGATATGGCGCATAAATTGGAGGCTATGGAAATTAAAAGGGCATGAATTCTGTGTCATCTCCTCCCTGAGCAGCATGGATGTTGGAGAGTGTATTCGCGAATTCTGTGTGGTAGTGATGGAATTGGTTCTGCCATTGGGCCACAATGTCTACCTTACAGTGCAGAAAATTCAGGTTGTTCAAAATCTCTACTAGGGCCCCAGGTGGAATGGCCTCAGGTGAAGGGTGCCCGCTTCAGTGGATGGCGGGGTTCAGTGGACGGCGCTGGTTGTGGCGCCAAAAAAAAGCCCTCTCCTCTAAGATGCGACGGTGCTCCTTCCCAAACTCCATAAAGGCATATGACATGGTGATCAATAACAACCATGGGTGGCAGAGTGACATCTTCTTTCTCCCACAGAACACCTGCCCTTTTGCATAGTCGTGTAATTAGAGACGGGTGAGGGAGTCCCGACATTATATTGCTCCATATGGCCTTCTTAATGGACTCGTGGATGCACCCCTACATCAACTTTTAAACCCATGACAATTGCATAGAGCAGAACTGCCCTCTCTCTGGTCACATCGCTAAAGTGGCGTGTAGGCATGATATTTTCACAGATGAAAGAGTACCAAGCCTTACCATAACGACTTAAGGTCTGTTGGGGGAAAGAAGTCTTTTCCCCACGGAACTCGTTGGTCTTCCACACAGTCCCAGGCTTGTAGAGTTTAGTGATGATCTCATCTGTATTGTAACTTCGAAGCACAACCTCCAGGTAGTCGTGACCCTCATAGTTTGGAGTCCCATACACAACATTTATGGCACGACTGTCAAATTAAATCAACTTACCCTGAATTGGCACCGCCGAGGGGACATCATCATTGGCATTAGCATAGAATTCCTTCACCACCGAGATAACTGCCAATTCAGGCGGCAAGGTGAAGTGAATCCATTTCATATTGATAATCATGGCCATCATCTGATCGTCTGTCTTGTCATCAGACCTTAGCCCTCTTTCAGGCACCAAACTATGCGCTAGAAAATTTTGAGAATAACACTTCCAAGCATCTTCAGTTGGAAATTTGACAGCATCCCAACGGGACATAGGGGTTCTGGATGCCAGTGGAGGAGGGCGACCAATACTGGTACGTGGATGCTTTGAACCCATACTTAGTTGTGAATGAAAATCTAAAGGCAAAAACTCTTGTTTTCTCTATAATTTTCTCAAACCCAAAATACGAACCCAAAAGCATAACACAGAAAACCTTACCTCATCTGCTTTTAAAGAGGGATGCGTGAGAGAGAGCGTCGGTCAGAAAAATAACTGCACAATGGTTGGCTTTGCGAATGGTTAGAAACTGAAGGTTGCCACGGTTGAAGCTCTTGAACGGTTCTTTGGAAGAAGTGGGGAAAGTCTCTGAGAGAAAAGAGGGATGAACTACTGCAAAAGAACAGAAAAGTTGCGTTTAAAAACCAAAGTTTCACTTATGGCGTTGCAGCATGGTGCATGGCACTGCGACGCGGTCACGGATCCAATATGGCGCTACAACGCGGGAGCCCGACACTGCGGCGCGACTCTATAGAGTCTAACAGCTCTTGGAAGCGCTGCGGCGTGAAGCTTTCTGCATGGAACTCAGCGCTGCAGCGCGAGTTTCCAGTGTCTGGCAACTGGTATTGGCACTGTGGCATGGATGATAGTACGTTGAATGGCGTCATGACGCGAGTTTGTAATAGATACCCCCTTGGCCCGGCGCTGTAACGTAAAAGATGAGGCTGCAGCATGAACTATGTCGCTACGGCGCGAGAACTATGTATAGAAAGTGGCGCTGTAGTGCAAAATTCCAATACCTATCCACATGTCTTGGCGCTGCAGCGCAAAAGACAGTGTTAAGGTCGGCGCTGCAACGCGGCTTTTGAACTTCAGATACTGAGCTATAAAATCCTGCACAAGCCAAACCTCATATCAGTGAAATAACTCAACAAAATGACTGCAAACACTGTAATAGCAAATTTTAACTAATAAAAACCTTTAAACACATACAGTTAAACATACTAACATGCACTATACAAAAACTAGCAATTATACTAAGAAATACAAAGAGCAACTAATGAAAACTAAAAGAAAACATAAATGAATGAAAACAAAAGTAAATTTGTGATACTGAGATGGGGTTGCCTCCCCATTAAGCGCTTGATTTAAAGTCATCGGCTTGACTTTTACCCCGCCTTACACAGGGTCTCCCAAGGTGATGGAGGTATTTTGCCGGTCGACCTCGCCGCCCCAATAGTGCTTCAAGCGCTATCCATTAACCTTGAAGGTTTTGTTTGAATGAGGGTCTTCAACCTCAATAGCCTCATAAGGATACACCTTAGCAACCGTGAACGGCCCCGACTATCGGGACTTCAACTTCCCTAGGAATAATTTCAGTCGGGAGTTAAAAAGAAGCAACTTCTGGCCCGGCTCGAAATTTCTTTCGACGATTTTCTTGTCGTGCCACTGCTTCGTCTTCTCCTTGTACAACTTAGCGTTTTCATACGCTTGTAGACGAAACTCGTCTGATTCATTGAGTTGTAAAAGTCTTTATTCACCGGCTGCTTCTAAATCAAAATTTAGCTTTTGGATAGCCTAATAGGCATTGTGCTCCAACTCCACAGGAAGATGACAAGCCTTACCATAAACAAGCCTATACGGAGACATTTCAATAGGCGTTTTATAAGCTATGCGGTATGCCCACAAGGCATCATCCAGCTTCTTTGACCAGTCCTTCCGATTAGGGTTAACAATCTTCTCCAAGATACGCTTGACCTCTCGATTTGATATCTCCGCTTGGCCACTTATCTGCGGATGATAAGCAGTGGCTATTTTATGGGTTATCCCATACTTAGCAAGAAGGGATTCAAAACATTTATTGCAAAAATGTGATCCTTCATCACTGATTATAGCCTGAGGCGTGCCAAAATGAGTGAAACTATTTTTCTTTAGGAAATTAAGCACCACCTTCGAATCATTGGTAGGCAAGGAAACTACTTCAACCCATTTGGAAACATAATCAACCGCCACAAGAATATAGAGATTATTGTAAGAAGACGAGAATGGAATCATGAAGTCAATACGCTAGACATCAAAAAATTCTAATTTGAGGATATTCTGCAGGGGCAGTTCATGCCTTCTTGAGATGGTTCCCAGCCTTTGGCATCTATCGCAGTGCGATACATATATGTGCGCATCCTTGAACAGGGTAGGCTAGTAAAAACCAAATTGGAGCATTTTAGCCGTAGTTTTTGGCCCCCAAAATGTCCTCCATAATTCAAAGAATGGCAATGATGGAGCACACCTTCAATTTCCTCCTCTGGAAAGCATCTCCGCAGAATCTGATCTGAACATTGCTTGAATAAGAAAGGCTCATCCCACAAATATTATTTTTCACCGTTTAGGAATTTCTTCCTCTGTTGATAGCTCAAGTTAGGATTTGGATTATTTTGAATAGTATAAATAGAGGTCCAAGTTGATGTAATCAAACACATTATTCATTATTCAATATATTTATGAGGTTATTCTCTACTTTTGGTTCTTTGAAGAATTTTTAAGTATTTTTCTTAGTTATTTCTTTGAAATTCAATTTGACTTATCATACAACAGTTCATATTTGTGTGTGGCATCTTCTACCGCATCAATCGTCGATTGTACATATATTGCTACTTCAATATAAGCGAGGGGTCAAGGTGCTGTTGGTGTCCATTCAATGTAAATTTCTGAACGCAAGCAATTGCACCAAGATTACCGTCTACATATAGACGAGGGGTTAAGGTATTGCAACCAATTCACCCAACAACTGTGCTAGAAGCGATCTGGGTGACGACCACCTCATGCAAGCGCGCCGTGGAGTCTATCAGGTTGGGTTTTGTTTTTGATTTGGAGAGAAGAGATTTTGTTTTGGAGAGAACAGGTTGGGTTTTGTTTTTGAATTTAGAGAGAATAGAGGTTTTGTTTTGGAGAGAACAACAACTTTAGAATGTTTTGTTTTAGAGAGAACTGCAATTTGGATTTTGTTTAAATAGATATATCACAGCTTTGGTCGTTTATGTGAACTCACCCAAATATTAAATATATGACCTTTTTATCTTAAATATATAGTAATATTATTATCACTAATAATAACAAAATTATTTGTTTTGATAAAAATTCAATTTTTATATTTTTATTAGTAGATTCGGAACAGAGAAACCAAACGCTACCTTTTTCATCCACCAATCTTAATCTACAGTCTACACAACCAGTAACTCTATTTCTCTCTCTAAACTCCATAAATCATCAAATTCTCTCACTTCGCTTATAATTTATATCTATCTAATAAATCTATCTAATAAAATACAACTGATTTTGAATTTTAAATTTTACATTTACCCTAATAAATCATTTAGGCCGTCCAACATTTGGATATCTCAGCGTACTAGTCCCGGAGTCATGGGACATAGCTTCGTCTTGTAAACCAATTCTTCCTCTTCATTAAGATTCTATTTTGTTTTTCAATGGCGTAAATATTCCTACTTGATTTCATTTTTATTTTCAGAAAGAAAGTGATACATATACATATATAAATATAGAGAGGGAGAGAATTAGGGCAATCGAAGGCGGTCATGGGACAGGCCTTTCGCAAACTCTTTGACACCTTCTTTGGCAACAGTGCGAGTACATATATTTGGATTTTTTCCCTTTTATTATGTTAGTTTTTTTAGAGTTTATACCAGTTATCTTGATGTCAAAATCTCAGCAGCTCTCCTTATTCGTAGTGAATTTCTTGTTTCTTATTTGAGTTGTCTAAGTTCTTCATGAATCTATGTTATTATTGATTGCCCTCTAGCTGTGATTGCCTTCTAGTTGGGGAAGGCTATGTTTAGTTAAGTTTTTCAAGTCTCTTGTGTGTTGAATTAGGCAGAACTGATAATCTATTTAGGGTTTTTTATTTCAGCTGAGTTACCAGACTTTTTAATTTATATCAAAGAGGGAAGAAGTTATGAGATCACGTGGCATTGATTAAAATTTATAACTACTTGGATTAACCATTAATTTTTTCAGAATATACTTGTTTGAATGAAAGTTCCGTCTAACCTTATTAGTCAGGTCAAGGGTTTTTACTGTATACATAAAATGTAATTTTTCGGATGATTTCTTACTGTTAAAATTTAAAATTTAAATAGAAATATATGTATACTATATACACACAAGTAGTTATACGACAATTAAAGTAATGTCTGAAGAACTGGTCTCACAGTACCCTTTCTTCTCCCGGGGGCTAGAACTAGGAGCTGATTAGCATTCTGTAGGATACAATCTGATTTTAGTAAGATATGAAAAATACTTGAGGCTGAGGTTATGTTTTATGCCTTGTTTGAGTAATTAATTGACGCTTACTTAGGTCTTAACCATTTTACAAAGGAGTTGAATATAAATTTTATGATAAAGGCTTTGTGCCATTATGTCCTTCAGTCATCCTTCTCCGGTTCTCCCCATTTCCGCTTCTTTCTTCCTCCTTTATCCCATCCCTAAATCATTCTAGACCTTATTCTGCGTCACCTCCCCCACCCCCACATTGTTGTTTACCTTCTAGATGGATCTTACATTGCATGCCCATAATTTGGCTTGCAGATAGTGTCTGTTATGTTTATTACTCTTGGAATGCTGGAAAATGTTTCATTTATCTAAACACCTAGGTGCACTTCTTGCTCTGGCGTATAGCTTAGTGCTTTTATAATTCTATTTAGTGAGCAAAAGGTTTCTTGTTTATGTGATAAAAGTAAAGGAAATTATAATTGAAATAGATAAATAAATAAAGAATAGGACAAAAGATTCAACTTTGGTACAGCTCTTTCGATGTTTATTTCTATCCATCTACCATCTAGCTGCCTTAATAACATATCAATTGTTCTTCTCTTCATGATTTACATCCATGCTTTCCACTTTGTAATGGATGTTCTAAGACTAATATGACTCTATCTTCTAAGATATTTTGTTACTTTAATACTATTATTATTAATAATAATAAAATTACTTGAGAACTTTGTTTTGATAAATTAGATTTTTTTAGAAGAGGGGACTAATAAATCAGTAGTTAAAATATGAGGAAAGGGGATTGGAACAGAGAAACCAAACACTACCTTTTCATCCAACAATCTTCCTCAACAGAACCAATAACTCTCTTTTTCTCTCTAAACTCCATAAGTCATCAACTGGGAAGTAGGGGTGCGCCAACCCCATGCCGCTGTCAGGTCAGGCGTAAATTGGGAAGGAAATAATAGTTAATATATTCTAGAGTTAGATATTTTGTATGCACATGTGCATCACATAAGTATTAGTTAGTAGGTGTGTGTAGGATGAGTGGTGTGGGTTAGGAGTATTTATACTTTTTCAGCATTTTAGTGGTTATATATATATATATATATATATATATATATATATATATATATATATATATATATATATATGCATGTAATGGGTGGAGTAACCCCAAACTTTTGAATATTATGCAATTTATGAATGAATGAGAACAACTTGTTTAAGGTTTATCTCTATCTCTCTTAGCCTCATGAACTCGGTTATAAATCATTGAATTTTGTCCTTCCTCCTTTATTCTATCTGATTTCTCTTATTTCTATCTTTATCTCTATTTCTATCTTACTTTCTGGTTAGGCTTCAACGAGGGCCAGACAAATTGGTAGCAGAACTCAAGTTCTATCCAAACTCATCATCTTCTTCCTATATATCCCATGTTCTTCTCAATCTTCAACATCTGATTTTTGTGTCTATAACCTTTTATATGAATTTTATCCCTTCTACCTTCTTCCATCCTTCAAAAACTACCTAGAACCAACACAAAACCATCGGCAACAACTCGGCAACAACTGCAGATCTCTATCTCATAGCAACAAAAATAGGTCTTAGATGCTATGTTTTTTTGATGTACCTGCAACTCGGAAATTCAAGTGTTAATTCACTTGTTTTAGGTATTAAACATTTCCATCTCACTCATTCCTCTCACATACAGATAACCCATTCCATAAAACTCATTTACAACAACACCCACACATTTTAATTCATATTCTATGAATTAGTTTTATTTGATCTGTTTTGGTTTATGTTATGTGATTCATATTAAGTTTTTTCAGTCGTAGAGTCTCACATCTTACAAATTGTTTTAATTGTAGAGTCCTACAAGTTGTTTCAATCGTAGAGTCTAACATGTTATTTCAATCGTAGAGTCTTACAAGTTGTTTCAGTCGTAGAGTCTAACAAGTTGTTTCAATCATAGAGTCTAACAAGTTGTTTCAATCGTAGAGTCTTACAAGTGTTTTAGTCTACGATCGGAGAGTCTTATAAGTTGTTCCAGTCTACGATCGTAGAATCTTATACGTTGTTCCAGTGTACGATCGTAGTCTTATAATTTGTTCCAGTCTATGATCGTAGAGTCTTATAAGTTTGTCTAGTCTACGATCGTAAAACCATCAAATACTAAACTTGTTTAGCCAGGGATACTCAGTTTGTTTCATTGAGGAAGTCCATTCCTCACTTAAATAGCTGCTCAAACTCACTTACTCTTACTCAAGTAGTGTTACTACTGCTTAAATTCATTTTCAAACTCGGAATCACAATTATTTTGTTACTCATTCTCTCTACTCTATAAATATGGTTGGTCCTTCACAAATGTTGCAGCAAGATTTCATAAACTATAGAGAGTACACCAATGAGAAATTGCAACTCATTAATGAGAAAATGGATCACTTCATAGAAGGTATGAATGAACTGTGGCAGAAGAGCCCAACTAATGATGACATGTTTGAAAATCCTTTTGGGATAATGGAAGGGGCAAAGACCTGTTCATATGGGGAAAATGAGGGGTGAGGGATTCTTTAGAGACCTTAGGCAAGTTGAGCAAGAAAAAGAAAGGAAACATGAAGAAGATAATGCTCAATGGTGGAGGAACCAAAATGATGATGATGATGATGAGGAGAGAGAACTTAAACATCTTTCCCATTATTTACTGAGAGTGATGATGCTAAGAGCTGGATACATGATTGCGAGGAGTATTTTGGTATATATGGGATTCATTCTCATAGGAGGATTGTCATAGGCATGCACCTCCATGGTTCTCCAAAATATTGGCACACGTCATATATCAATGGCAAAGAGAGGTTTACTTGGAGTTAGTTTGCAAATGATTTCATTGTGAGGTTCATTGTGGCAAGTGTGGAACTACATAGTAAAGCATGGTGCCCTAAGTTTACATGGAATTTTAACACCCATAGTTTCAGCACACCTATGTGGATCATTAAGTTGCAGTCATATGATGATATCTTGGGAACCACATTGCTAAAACGGTTAGGAGGAATACATATGGACTACAATAACCTTATCCTCAGCTTTACGTAACAAGGAATGGAAGTTTGATAAGTGGTATTTTTCTCTACTTATTGCATACCAATTCATGCAAATTGTGCCCATCTCAAGTACATTTCATTGTGTTTTAGTTGCATTTCATGTTATTTTGCATTGCATTTACTTAAAACTCCTTTTGGTGAATAAGTGCAGGATTCGGCTTAATTTTGGTGGGATTAGAGGCATAAGGCGAATGGATGTGTGAGGGCTAGTCACAAGGCAAGGATGTGCATGGCATGGAGGTGTGATGAAGCATGGAGACTAATCAAGCAAGAGGATGAACACGCAGCAGCAGCAGAACAAAACCAGAACCAGAATCTGCAGAACACAAGTTCTTGTGGCCAGGCAGCAAGCAAGCGTGACTTCGCGTGCGTGCCAGCAATGTGAGGCTAAACATTGAGAACCTTCTGCAAGCCGCGTGCCCGCGAGAGATAAGTGCGCGCCCGCACGAGAGGCCGGCTGGACTGGACACCCACACTGCAAGTGTCGCGGCCGCGAGACTGGGAAGCTATAGAGGCGCGCGACCGCACGCGATGCTGATGCTGTAATTCTATTTTATTTTTAATTCTTATTTAAATGATATGTAATAGTTTTTAAACGAGGCTGACGGGTGTCTGAGAAGGACAAGGATCACTTTTACGTATTCTTTATCTTAGAAACTAGGGTTTACACCTTGGGAGAGATTCCAACGTAGAAAAAAGCCATAACGTCTATTTCTCAACTTCTTCTTGGAATTCTCTGTCATCGTGGATTTTGATTATTATCTATTGGATTTCCTTAAGGATTTAATAGTCGATCATTAGGTTCTATTCAGCAATTGGGTTTGATCGTTCTATCTTTCTTACTTCGATTGTTTATTTACTGATTATGTTTAACGTTGATCCCATAATGGCTTTTGGTTCAGTCATGAACTAAACTCCATTATGGGATTCTAACGAATTTTAATATGTAGTTTGGTTGTACATCTAAATGTTAGATTTGTTTTGCATATCATTTGGAATATCTGTCATGATTGTTTTATATGTATGAATGCTTGATCACTATTCGTCTCAATATTTGTATAGGATTGACAATGAACATATAAATATGGATTGTAATCATGATAGCATGCGAATATGGGGCTGTTGTAATGGCTTGCATATTTTGTGAACCAGATAGACTTATATTATTTCGCCGTATGAGCTAGAGTAAGGGCTTGTGCTTAAAATAAATAGGATTGCAATTTCGTATACACATATGGTGATTGTGATTTATTGGTGATTACATAGAGTCTAACATCTGTAGATGCTATGTGAGTAGGTTATAGTGCATTGAAAAATGGTTATAACTCTCTTTGTGCTCTTAGCTATTTTCCTGTGATATGTGAACACTTCTTGCATGACTGTGGCGATTAGATGAAATATTAAATGAAGTTAGGGTCCCATTGTTTCCATATTATATTTATTCCATTTATATTCTAAATTTTTAGTTGGTAATCATAATTAGTTTAATTCAACAATTTTTAGCCATCAGTCTAAGCATATAAGTGTAGTGAGTTAGTTAATGCATAATAGTCTAAATTTAACAACTTTCTCTGTGGGATCGATACTCTACTTACTCTGTATTACTTGTTGACCCGTGTATGCTTGCATGAGTTAGAGCTCTTTTATAAGAACTATAAAAGAGGCAACAAAGTTCAGCTACATTGATGGACCAACTTCCAAAGAAGTGTAGACATTGACTATTTGACAATAGCCCAGCCAACATGGATGTCCTAGACTATTGAAATTAAGCCTATGAAGGTAACAACAATAGCATCTACAAAGATGGGGCCTAATGAGTTTGAGCTAGTCCATGGTATGCTAAAGTACAGAGGAAAGTGAGTAATGGGAATTCAAGGAGACTTAAGAAGACAACTATTTGAAGAACTCCATGAGAAGGGAGTAGGGGGTCACTCAAGGGTAAGGGTCATTTTAAAAAGGATAAAACAATATTTCTATTGGGTAGGAATGAAGAATGATATCACAAGTTAGGTGGCTGAATGCCCTAGTTGTCAATTTTCCAAACATGAAAATGTGAGAAACCATGCTCCAACCATTACCCATCCCTAACCAACCTTGGATGGACATATTTTATCAGTGGTACTCCAAAGGCTATGAAGTTATTTGGGTTATTATTGATAGGTAAGGCAGAATTACAGAAGCTCTCATTTCTTACCTCAATTATCGTATCTCTGCTAAGACATTATCCCAATTATTTTTTCAGAACCTCTTTAAGCTTCATAGCCTTCCCAACTCAATTGTAAGTGATAGGGATCCTATATTTTTGAGTGACTTCTGGCAGACACTATTTAAACTTGTAGGAACAAGGCTCCACATCAGTACTTCCTATCATCCTCAAAGTGATGGGTGCACTGAAAGAATAAACTAATGTTTGGAACAATATGTAAGAAGCATGTGCAACCATTCACCAAAACGATGGATCTCTTAGCTACCTATGGCAGAATGGTGGTTTAATACCACTTTCCACACTTTTCTACAAACAACCACGTACAAAATTCTTTATGGACAAGACCTATACACCTGAGCATGCCTTCAAAATTTAGTACTAACATTGTAGCAGTTGAGGATATTCTTCCAGAGAAAAAATAATAGCTGGAAATTCTCAAAGAAAACTTAGCCAAGGCCTAACAAAGAATCAAGAGTCATGCTGATAAGGGAAGAACTGAGAGGGTTTTTGAGGTTGGTGAGTGGGTATAACTGAAGCTACAACCTTACAGGCATAGTTCGGTTTTAATAAGGAATAATATGAAACTAGCCCCAAAATTATATGGGCCTTTTAAAAATTCTCAAAAAATATTAGGTTATTGCATACAAACTGCAGCTTCTAAGATACATCCCACCTTTCATGTCTCGCAACTAAAAAGGCATTTGGGGGCAAAACAAATCAACACTCAGCTACCAGAGGTTAAATCAAAATGGGCAGTTTGTTGTAGGACCACTTGTAACCTTAAAAACAGAGGAGAGTTTACAAAAGAAAGTAAGATCATATACTAATATTTGGTACAATGGAAATACTGAAGCATTGAAGAAGCTACATGGGAGGATGATCCCCTTAAACTTAACTATCCAGACTTAATACTTCATTTATGAGAACATGAATATTCTAAAGGAGGGAATGTCAGACCATAGGTAAATTAGGAAGGAAATAATAGTTAGTATATGCTAGTGTTAAATATTTTGTATGCACATGTAAGTACATGGGTGGTTAGTTAGCAGGTGTGTGTAGGATAAGAGTGGTGTAGGTTAGGAGTATTTACACTTTTTCAGCATTCTAGTAGCTATATATATGTGTGTAATAGGTGGATTAACCCCCAAACTTTTGAATATTATGCATTACTGAATGAATGGGAATATCTTGATTAAGCTTTCTCTCTATATCTCTCTCAATCTCACAAACTCAGTGTAAATCACTGAATTCTTCTCCTTCTTCCTCCCTTATTCTCACTGAATTCTTTTTTATTAATATCTATGTCTCTGTTTCTCTCTTATTTTCTAGTTAGGCTTTAACAAGGGTCTAACAACCGCACTGCACATGTGCGCAAGGGTGCTGCACCAACCGTATCCCCGGATTTTTCTTTGGGGGTGCAGCGGTGGAACTTTTTGTAATTATGAAAAAAAATTAAGAGGAAAAGAGAAAAGACATATCATGCTTTTAGGGCTTAGGCAAATCGAAAGGGAGAGAATAGTGATGACTTCGCAGGGGAGAGAAGTTCTCCTACGGCTGCTTGACTTAGGTAGTGGCACAACTTCGCAGTCACTCTTCTCTCTGATTATCTTTTATTGAAATTATCTTTGTTGCTTTATTTTCTTTTTAAAATTAGCTTTGCTGCTTGCTGGGTTATCTTTTTTTTTTTGGCCTCATGGAACTATCTTTTTTTGTTGTTGTTGTTGAGATGATGATAATAACCTTTTGCTAGATTTTCTTTTGTTGATTATTGTTGACTTGCAGGTTGGGTTATATTTGTTAAATATTTAATAAATGTATTTTTGACTTTTAAGACTGGGTTTTGTGCGGCTTTATGATTTCATGTTTTGCTATTGTGATGTAAGATGATGAAATTATATATTTTGTTGGAATAACATAAAGTATTTAGTTTGATTAATGTTTTTTATCATATATATAATATGTGCCGTATCTCCGGCTCACCCGGATCCCCATTTTTTCAAATTTGGCCAACCCCTGTATCCCCACACTTCCACCCGTATCCCCACACCCGAATTCTTGCTTCTTAGCCTCTTAGGTCATCAATTTCTCTCATTCTCTCATTTCGTTTATCATTTATATATTTAGCTTCATACCAATTCTTCTTCTTCTCTCAGTTCGCTCATTGCATACTCATAATTTGGCCTGTAGATAGTGTTATGTTATGTTTATTACTCTTGGAATGCTGGAAAATGTTTTATTTATCTAAACACCTAGATGCACTTCTTGCTCTAGCACATTGGTTAGTGCTTCTAAATACTATTTAGTGAGCAAGGGCTTTATTGTTTATCTGATAAAAGCAAAGGAAATTCTAATTAAAATAGATAAAAAAAAAATATGATAAAAGATTCAACTTTGGTACAGCTCTTTTTTTTTGAAGAACTTTTGTACAGCTCTGTCCATGTTAATTTCTCCCCATCTACTATCTAGCTGCCTTAATAGCAGATAAATTGTCCTTTTCTTCATAAATTCCTTCCATGCTTTCCACTTTGTACTGGATGTTTAAGATTATTATGCTTCCATCTTTGTAGGATCACGACTACTATATTAGTCTTTTTATCATATTTTTTATGTTTGAATTTCCCTAGGTTGTGATGCTTGGACTAGATGCAGCTGGAAAAATGACTATACAAACTGCACATTGGAGAAGTTCTTTCAACTGTTCCCACAATAGGTAAACCATTCTGTCTGGGAAATAAAACTGATGACATCAAGGGTTTGTTGTTTAGGTCACTGTATGATCAGGTGGTTAAAAGTTTGTAGTATATTTCCAAATTGCTTAGGCATGTGTACTCTATTTCTTGTTTATCATTTCTTATCATGGATGGAAGTATGACTACAATTTTGATTTTCCCCTTCATTTTGATCAGACATATCGTTTGTCTAGAACTCTAGATTATAAGAAAATTTATACTAATAATAAAGCGGGAGCACCTCTTTCGGTGTTAGTCCATATTAGAGTCGCATCAACATTTTTAGTGACAAGATGCTCTTTTCAATTTAAGATAGTTAGAATTTGGGTCAATCTTTTTTTGACATAAAAAAAATCCTCTATTAAAATGTCAATGGTAGTAACGTTTTAGATACAACCTATGTTCCAATATGATGTTGAAATTTTTTGCTTTGTAGTAAGATATAGAATAACAATATTTCTGCCTAAATCGAATGGTTGACATCTCTTTTCTTAAGACTATATTCGCCCCTTACTTTTGCTACACAAGGTTACTGCGAATTAGTCTCCCAAGATAAGACAGGCCCAAATTTTATTCTGTACTAGAATTTGTTGTGTAGGAACAAATCTAGTGCTAAACTATAAAATGAAAGAAGAAAATTATAATAAGGAAAATATTTAGAATAATAATTTTCCTAACTTGAGAAGGATTGAATGATTTGAGAAAGATTGAATGATTTTGAAGTGTGTTGAATTTGGTGGATTTCTGATCTATTTATAGGTTTGTCGTATCCCAATTTTTGATGAGTCGTATCCCAATTAATTTGGTCGTATCCCAATTGATGGGTCATATCCCAATTATGGGATATAGCGTTTTGTGTTTTTAAATCGTATCCCAACTCCAAATATTACCATTGCGTATTTTTGGCCCAACTCAATTTTGGCTTTCAACTTCCAATACCCGCCAAATATTACCGTTTTGGCTTTCAACTTCCAATACCCGCCAAATATTACCGTTGGCTCCCAACTTCCAATTCATATAATATATTTATTATATACTTTTAGATAATGAAATTATCCAACACATGACACCCCATCTTTTTAAAAACAACGTACCAATTAAATGTCGTTATAGTTAATAAGTTGATCCCTTACCTCGTCAAAAAGTTATAAAATAAATTTAAAAAAGACAAAAAGTACCCTCCCCCCCCCCCCCTTATGGTCGTCGACTTGTAAGCATTTGACTATTGAACTTTAAAAATATGCAATTGACCCACTGTGTTTTTAAAAATAAAATTTAGGTCATTCCGTCCAATTTTCATCATAGACGTTAAAAAACAGATGTGTTTTCCTACGTGGCTTTTTGAAAAAAAAATACGTGTATTTGTTGATGTGTGCATTAAGGCCAATCAATTAAGCTTTCGTGGAATGGGCGGGAGGAAGCTTATAAAAAATGAAAAAAATTCATTATTTTCTTATGTGGCAACACAAAAAAATAAAAAAATAAAATCATTTATTATATGGCAAAAAAATAATTAAAATAATAATAAAATTAGAATAAATATTTTAATTCATTTTCTTTATAATTTTTTCTTTTCCTTATCTCTTTTCCTTTCTTTTAATTATTATTTTTATTTTGAAAATTAATACTAACATTAATACAATGAAATCATTAAATTTAGGCTTAAACATAAAAGAAACATATTATTAAAAATATTAAAACACTTTAAATATCAAATATTATTTATTAAAAAAACTCAATAACATAAATTCTTTCATATCTAACAAAACCCAACATTCGCTCACATCTTGAATCAAAACTCAAAATTTGTACCGATCAAATCAAACCCATAATTCATTCACATCAAACCATTATTCAAATATCGTTAAGAATCTTTCGTCACACCATTACTCTGTCTATCGCTTTGCTGAAACGAGAAAATCATTTTTTTGTTATAATTAAGGCATGGGCGGCACGACTCACCACCATTATTACTCTACTCTTCGGACTCTCTGTATTACCCCAATTTGTGTGAGCCAATTTGTCCAATCATGGCGATGAAGGAGGAGGCCAATAGAATCTCGCTGCCAATTGAGGCGGCGTCGGCGGTATTCACGAGAAAGAGACCTCAATTGTTCACTCATCTTCTTCTACTTCAATATCTTTATATCTCTACATCATCTTCTAGTGCTGTTGCCGAAACCCTAAGTTAAATGAAGAAGATGCAGCTACGAGGCACACGTGGTCACGATCTATAACTACAAATCTAAGAATGAGAATGAGCTCTCCTCGATCTACGATGACATTGAAACTTCTCGATTCCAATCTCATAGTCGTGGTTTCCACCGGTGATTCCAAGGTGTTTTATCTGAAAGATGAAGAAAACAAAGAGAAAGATGAAAAGATGAAGAAGAGAGTGAAAGAAAGATAAGTAATATCTCATGCGTAGGAAAAGAGAGAAAAAAGACAACTCAACATTTAGGTGTCTTTTTTTTAAACCACTTATGAAATGATTTGTTTTGTTTTTTTTTCAAAAGACAAATAGGAAAATTGGCCTGATTTCTTAACGTGCGTGAGCAAAATTGGACGGAATGGTCTGATTAAGACTTTTTAAAAAACATAGTGGGCCAATTACATTTTTTAAAAGTACAATGGTTCAATGCTTACAACTCGACGACCACAGTGGGATAAAGGTGTATTTTGCCAATTAAAAAAAGAAAAGTAAGTTTTTATCTTAACCATTGATTATGTCAAAATCCTCATATATTTGAAAGCAGAGGTTTGTTCGAAGATAAGAGTTTTGGTTTGGTTATGAATAGTATGATTTACTTCAAATATGTATATAGGTGAGCTAGTCAAGCTCTATTTGTTTCTTCAGTGCCTTAAGGCTTGGAAAATTGTAGTATTTTTAAAGTAAACTTTTGCAAATTATTTTCTATTTTTGGTGCTTTTATTTTGAGGAATGTAGCTAGGAATTATGTTTTTGGAAGTTTTAATATTTAGAACCCTGTAGAACTTCACTTGCAATTAGTGAGAGTAGATCCTCTGTCCCCAAATTTCTTGTCCCCTTGTGTCCCTCCACTTAAATTTTGACACATTTCCTTTTATTTAATTTTAGAATTAATTAGTGTTAAGTAAGAGACTAGGTGTCAAAATTTAAGTGGAGGAACATAAGGGGACAGAGGAATTTGGGGACAAGGGATTTACTCTCATAATTAGTAGTCCCTTCTTGAGCCTTCCACCATTACCTAAAAACTTTATTTCTCTATCAACCTTTTCTCTTTCAATACATCTTCCCAATTACCCATTCATGCTTTAATTGATCAACTATATCGGTTGGGGAGATTCTTTATAGCTAGAAGTTGATGTCTTTGTGGCACCAGCCCCACTCCATGCGTGAGTAGCTGTTAAGCAGGAACTAACAAGGGAAGAAACCAAACCTATGGCATAGAAATAAATCGAACCGCTTATCACGATAATTATCCCTAACGAAATGGTTAACTGATCTATTTCAGATCATTTTCATTCAAAAAAGAAGATCGAGCCAATTCTTTTTAGTTTCATTCTTTTGAACTTACTCCACACTCCCATTACAATCAATTAGTCATCCCAACAAAAGTCCTATACATAGCTAAACATATTTATCTAGACTACTTGAACCTTCTGACTTTCAAATATTTTTGGAGCTATATTATCTTCATTCTTTTTCAATTTTAGTTGCGAGTCTTGGGCAGAATTTATTTTTCACTATTTTAAGTAAAATAATTGTCGGTAGTTTAGAATTTGTCTTTCATCACAGTAGACACTCTTTGGGGTGTTAGAGACTTGGAGTAGTGTTGGGTTGTCTATTGAGAATTTTATTCTTTTCAATAAGGTTTTTAGACCCGGACTGTTCATCGAATCGAAAAAGGTACCAGGTGGATTGTAAGACCCCAACTTATTATAAATAAAATTAAATTTTCTCTATTTATTATCTTGAAATAGTAAGGAGTTAATTTGATATAATGCTTTGGTTATGGGTGAAATGTGCAAATTTTACAAAATAAGCAAGTGGTTATAAAATATTCCTTTTGTCGGGGAATATTCGTTTGGTCGTGGAATATTCTTTTTGTCGGGAATATCCGTACGACGGCGCAGTCATTCGTGGGCCCCATAACAGGATAATTGTTGGATGAAGAAAATGACAAAGTATGAGTTTTTATAATTAACGACGTAATGGTTACCGTTAACACTGTTGGAATACCTGGTGGTTAAAATACGATGTCTGCCGTGGTTATATGACAAAGAGCACCAGTATTACATGATAGTTGAATTATTGATTCTTACGTAAGAAGGCACTACTCAATAATTATTACAGTAGTTATGTGATGCCCCCAAAATAGGTATTCATCACCCATCTTGAGTCGCCAGATACATGGAACATAAATTCAAATACAACTTAATTATACAACAGTCGTGCAAAATACGACGACATATATACTGTGAGTTTCAATACAAATATTGTAACGTATTTAATACGACAATATTCAAACTCAAAGTAATACGTGCCATATCAAGTACAGCAACAAATATTTCAAGTCTCCAAAAGGACACGAGAAGATTTATGTTCTCTTCATTTTACTGCGGTGCACTTTTGATGCTTTTAATGTTGGGTTCTCATCACCCTATTGTTGTTCACCAAAATCAATTATTAAGTGACGTATAACATACGACACGCACATCTTAGGTCCTCAATGCAATTATATATTGCATGTCATGCCGTTTTATAATGTATTGAGAAACTACAACAGTCTTGGACCATCTCACTATTTCCCTATTATCCCCGCTCGACCCAGCTACACTCTTAATACCTGAAAGGAATGGTGAAGCAAAAGGGTGAGCATAACTAGCCCAGTAAAGAATATCATGACTAAAGATAATTAAATTATCAATAGCATTCATCAGTAATAAATCAGAGATTTAGAACATATGGTAGATGATAAAACTTTTCAACCATAGTTGTAGCGGAACGAGAAATCCATTAAAAGAGTCAAATAGACTATCAGGTCTATTATCTTCTCCATGTTAAAAGTCCACCAATAATGTTTTATCCCTGTAACATCAATCAACAATTCATGTCCACAATCATATAAATAACTCATAATCATAATTGTGGTTTCAAATTCCATTTCTCATCCAGGACGAAGTTAATTTTCATCACCTATCTTCACCTGATACATCAAAAATCATGGTTATACCAAATTATAATTCCTGCTCATAATCATACTAATAAATTTATCTTTTGCACTATGGCCAAAGATATACAATCAGATAACTAATAATCAATAGATTCATCTTTTGCACTACTGAGCCAAAGATATACCATCATAAAACCAATAATCTTTGAGACTCAAATTAATAATATCACGACCATGAATTATCCATGCACTACTGTGCCAAGGATATTCGTGTTTTCTATTACGGTCATGATTATACCGAATAATCCCTGGTCATAATCATACCAAGTCCATCTATGCACTACGGCCAAAGATGACTTTTTCCACATCATTTGTAACATTACGGTCATGATTATACCGAATAATCCCTGGTCATAATCATACCTAGTCCATCTATGCACTACAGGCCACAAATGACTTTCAACATAATATATACATTAGGATGATAACAATGATATAAGCATTAATCAAACGAAAACAAGGATAAATATTAAAGACTTTAAATTTATCCAAATATTATCAATTACATGATAAATTCATAATCTAATATTATTAATATCATAACAATATTTTAATCACTTCTTAAACTTACAAACAATATATTTCAATTGTTTACACTTTACCAAAAAATGCATTTAATCATTCAAAAATGCCATACTCTTAAGATATCATCACCAATTATCAAATCCCTCATCAAAAATATGCATATACCCTATATGGGATTCCCAAGCCATAACATCCTATTTTTCAATTTTGTTACTTCACATAACATATTTAACTCATTTACTCATAACTAGATCATTTTCATGAAAAATACCAAATTAGTTCCAAAAATATTTATTTTCTGGGATTTAGCATAATATAGTCCCATAATCAAAATATATTTTTCTTGGAATTTTTAAAATTCATTTACTATTTTTCAAAAATTAATTTCTAATTAATTCCTTAAGAAATTAGCTACCTCAAGTTTAACTCCAGAAATTCCCAAATCTTGGCAGGATCTTACACATGTTAACGTGAGCTTCCAGTTTAAATTTCATGGTCATCGGAGTTATAGAACTCCGGTTATAGCGTTTTTCGTCAAAAAAACTTAAATATTGAAATGGTCATAACTTGCTCATTTTAAGTCAGAATGAGCTCATTTTTGGACAGGAGTTACCTTATACCATATACTTTCATTTCCCAAAAGGCCAGAATTTTTCTCACAAATTAAGTGGCCGAAAATGCCCTTTTAAATTTCTGGACAGTAACGTTATAGCAATTTTCAGTTTTTGACTCCTTTGCTAAAATCAGTCCACACGAAAATCTACAACACCTTTTCCAGTAATTCCACTTAGAGATGCTACAAAACTCATAGACCTAACTCTTGAACTTGACCATACTCAAAAATTCAAAATATAATAAGAGATATGATCAATTGAATTTCATGTTCCATTTTCACCAAAATCTAATTTTTCAACCCTTTGTGATTTCTAAGAAACTTTCATGTTTTCACATAATAACCAACATAACTCATCATAACACTTACTAATACTTTATATACTCATGATTTTCATCAGTCCAAAGCTTTTATTATGACTCTCATCATAATCAACGTAACCAGATCATTTCCATAATTTAATAAGGAATGAATATAAAGGATCATTCACCATGCATGTGATAATCCACATAAACAGGTTATTCCCACAGAATAATAAAGAATGGAATAACAGAAGGATTCACCATGCATACGATAGAGACCGCACAGACATGTTATTCCCAACAGAATAATAAATAATGGAACCAGGTCCAGTGTAAATGCACAGACAGGATATTTCGACAGAATAATAAATGCGAAATAATAAATAATGAAACCAGGTCCAGCGTAAAACGCACAGACAGGATATTCCGATAGAATAATAAATGCAAAATAATAAATAATGGAACCAGGTCCGATGTAAACACACAGATATGATATTTTTACAGAATAATAAAGAATGGAATAACAACACAATTTCACCATGTATGCGGTACTTCACATAAACAGGTTATTCCAACAGAATAATAAAGAACGGAACCAGGTCAGGCAAAATTCGCACAGACGGGATATTCCAATAGAATAATAGAAGAATTTCACCATGTATGCGGTACTTCGCATAAACAGGTTATTCCAACATAATAATACAGAATGGAATAACAGAAGAATTTCACCGTGTATGCGGTAGATTGGCATAAACAAAGTTATTCCAACATAATAATGAAGAATGGAATAACAACTCTTACGAGTATTGAAAGAAAGTAATTCTCTTCATGAATACTAAAGAATAATACCCCTTACGGGTACAACAAATAATATCCCTTACCTCAAAAGAAGACTGGATACTGGAATAGTGAGGGAGCAGACTTCTCTTCTTCTTTCTCTCTATAAATTTTCTCTCTATAGCTTCTCTCAATAATTTCTCTCTATAATAATTTCTCTATAGCTTTGGTGAATTGGTGAGAAATGAAGGAAGAATGAGCTTCTATTTATAGGAAAATATAGTTTCGATAATTGCACATTTTGGGGATCAAAATATTACAAAATAATACCTCCAACTTTTCTTTCATTTTTAATTCAGTCATCCAAGTATTATCAAATTTGCACCACCTCCCCTAATAGTAAATATTGTGAATCAATAGTAAATCATGTGACTCAATAGTTCTAAACATGTGAAAAAATTAATTACAATATAGTACCTCCATCTATACCTCCATCTTTAACTTAGTCATGCAAGTATTATCAATCTTGCACCAACTCCCCTAATAGTAAATGAATGCGACTAAGTAGTACACACATGTGAACAAATAGTTATATAAGCATGTGAATAAATAGTAATTAATTGCTCATTTATCCGATAAATTATCTGATTGGTCAATATAACTTCTAGGCATCAATTACTATCGAAATAAATGTCGATTTCCACTAACACTAACAATCCCAACACAATGGAAATATTTTTATCAAAAATTTCATTTTTGAAATTTCGAAGTTTGACTTTTTCTGAAAAAGTCAACTGTTGACTTTTTTGACCAAAAAGTTAACCTCGGAAAATTTTGTGTTTATAGTTTATTTCTACTAATTTCATCGTTCCGGACTCAAATATCACGTCCGCGTCTCCAAATTCAACTCTGAACTTAAATTCGATTTTAATAACATTAATCATTAATATCATAACTCACAATATTTAACAATCAGGTCGTTCCTAGGAAAGATGGGGCTTTCCAATAAGGATTTCTCCCTATTAGCGCGCAATTAGGTGACCAAACCTCTCCTTGGCCGAACTTCTAGACATTGTAAATATTGCAATTTAATAATATGAATAACTTTGTCGTCTCAATTATTGATTTAATAATATATAAAATATCGACAATAATTGAATCAAACTGAGTGACTTCTCACGTAAGTATTAATAATCAATACCGTGTGCTACTATGCAACCACGCGTATTTTACCACATATTATTTTATGACAACTTGCTTACTTTGAAAAATTTTCAAATGCCACCCTTAACTTTAAACTTTTATCAATTTAACTATTTACAAAAATAGAAAAATTGAATACTTTTATTTCATAAAATTTGGGGTCTCATAAGTTACTGTTCAATATTTTATTTTATTGATTCAATAATGGCTGCGTTGATAGTTTATATTATTGTTGTTTTAATAATTGTCACTGCACAGTATTTCCCATTATCAAATCAATAATTCATATTATTTGAATAATATTATTAGATAGCATTATTGACAATGTCTAGAAAGTTATGTCAAGGAGAGGTTTGGTCATCTAATTGCGCGCCAGTAAGGAGAAATCCTTATCGGAAAGCCACCTCTTTCCTGGGAACGACCTAGTTGTCATAATTGTGATTCTGTAATATTATTTGGGAATAATTAATTATTGATTTATATGATAAGGAAATATTTATTTGATGTGGATATAAATGATGGATTTATTTATTTTATATGGTTATTAATGAAAGAATTAATGCTGAGATGTTTTATCAGCATTTTGTCAGATTGGAGGTATTAAAAATCATTCGTTTGTGGATTTCAGATATTTTTTGTTTGGAATTTGGAAAAACTTTCTTCCGCAAAGTTGTAGAGAATTCGATTTCGTGTGAAATGGACATAAAATTCATATTTTTTTGATAAATGGGCTATTTTCTATGAATTGTTAAAGTTTCTGATTATTGTTTAAATGATAAAACAATTTGAAAAATTCTAGAATTGGTTGGTGAGAAATGTGCTCAATTGAATTTCAAATGTGGTGGGTGGCAATAGTAGCAGGTAAAACCATCAGGTAGCAGGTCAAGTCTGCTTCGGTGTGCTAACATTTTCCTATAAATAGAGGGCTAAGTTAGAATTGAAAATCACACCAGAAACAAAGTTTTCTCTCTTTCTCTCTCTATATTATCAAGCGTATTCTTGCGAGTATTTTGATACTTGAGTGTTTCTATACGGTGCAAGTTCCTTCAGCACTATATCCAGTATTCCAGTCAGAAGTATGGTTATTTTGAGGTAAGGGTTGTTATTTTCTTCATATATGATATTATTTCTTTTAATATCATTATGCCGAAGTATTGATCTGAACTTTTAATCAAATTTAGAACTTTTTGTGTCGGGGTTACTTGTGACGCCCCCAAAATTAGGTATACGTCACCCATCTTGGGTCGCCACTTACATGGTACATAAATTCAAATACAAACTTAAATATACATATGTCGTGTAACATAGGACAATACATAAACTGAGAGTTCTAATAGGAATATTGTCATTTAAACAATATCCATACTCAAGGAGTCCTCATTACATTTATTATCACACTATTTCACGAGCGATGAGGACTACTAATGCTATCCTCCGGACCATTACTCCGCTCCCCGACTCGTCCCAAATATATTCTCATTTCTCAAGAGAACAAAGGAAAGAAAGGGTGAGCTCAACTAGCCCAAGAAGAAATATTATGACTAAGATAATGCGAATAAATTATCGTTAGCCTTCAACAAAGGTCAAACCGATAAAATACAATAGACAACAAGTTTAATCATCGCAAGCAGAATAAGCAATCCATTAAAAGAGTCAAGTAGAAAATAAAATCTACTATCTTTTATGATTTAAAAGGTTTTTCATCATCATTATAGCTAAGACTCACTTTTAATGAATAAACCACAATATCTAATCATCCCCGCATTACTTGGGTCAAGGATTTTCATCAAATTATCAATGGTCATGACTATACCGAATTTCCCCTCGGTCATAATCATACCAAAAACTATCCATCACTGCATTACAGGCCACTAAGGACTTTTGTCACATCATTTATATCAAGCCATGATTATACCGAATGATCCCTGGTCATAATCATACTAAGTTCATCTATGCACGTAAGCCAAAGATAACATAATATAACATGAGGATGATGACAATGACATAATAATTCAATAAAACAAGTTCAAGAATTAATTTATCTAGGAACCAATAACATCCAAACTGTCAACATGTTACTGCTTTGTAGAGTAAAATTCAAGAATACTGAGAAGAATATTTCCATGAAAGGATACTGGATGAAACGCAAATATCAAGGATATTCTACTAATTTCATGGAGTATAGAAGTCAAAGTTTTAACCAACTGGGTATAATAAAGAATGGAATAACAAAAGAAATCACCATGCATGCGGTTGCATGATGTACAGTTATTCCAATAGAATAATAATAACGGAACCAAAGTCGTGAAATTCACAATCGATGTGATGATCCAATAGAATAATAAATGCGAATAATAAACAATGGAAACTGTGTCCGTAAAACACACGCATGTGATATTCCAACAGTAATAATAAATGCGAATAATAAACAATGGAACTGTGTCCCATAAACACATGCATGTGATATTCCAAATGTAATAATAAAGAATGGAATAACAGTAAGAAGATCACCAAGTATAGGGGATTCCATGATACAAAGTTGTTCCAATAGAATAAATAAGAATGAAATAATATAAGAATTTCACCAAGTATAGGGTATATGCCATGATACAAAGTTATGTATAGGGTATGCCACTTTTACAGGTTATTCCAACAGAATAATAATGAATGGAATAATAGAAGTTCTCTTCATGAATAAGAAAGAATAACACCCTTTACGGGTACAACAAATAATATCCCTTACCGTAAAAGACACTGGATATCAAAGTAGTGAAGTACCAGAATACTCTTCTTCTTTCTCTCTATAGATTTTCTCTCTATAGCTTCTCTCTATAATTTCTTTCTCTAGAGTTTCAGTGAATTCGTAAGAAAATAATGAAGGAATGAGCTTCTATTTATAGGAAAATAGAATGCATAGTAATTAATCCATGAACGGTCCAGATTGATTTACTTTAATCTGACGGTCCATATTTAAAGCAAAAATCTTTTAAATAAAATATCATATATTCTATTTATATAAAAACATTTTACTATACAAACACTATGCAACACTATGCAAAAAAACACTATGCAAAAAACACTATGCAACACTATGCATAATAAAATATAATATATTCTATTTATGTAATAACTTTAATAAAGATTCGCTTTTATATAAAAGATGTTTCGCTTTTTATTACGTTAATAATACTGAATAAAACAAAACGTCATTATCACTATAATAATTCATATTATTAATCGACATAATGGAATCAAACCGAGTGACTTCTCACATAAGCATCAATAATCAATACCGGTAATGCTACTTATGCAACCACACGACATCGTACTTTTTACTACCGAGTAGTTCAACAAAGATCAACGGTAAAACTTCCACCGTTATTTCAATAAAATATTTTTATCATTTTCTCAATCCGACAATAATTCTGTTGTGGGGTCCACCAATGATTGAGCCATTGTACAAATATTCCCTGCTAAACCGAATATTCCCTGACCAATCGAATATAATATAACCACTTGCATACTTTGCAAAATTTATAAATACTACCCACAACTATAATATTATCTCAAATTCACACCATAATATTAAAAATTATTTCGACAAAATTTAAATCTTTATTGATAAAATCTGGGTCTCTGACAATCTCCCTCCTTATGGAATTTCGCCTCGAAATTAGGGTACGATACTTGATATGATAAAGAGGTGAGGATACCTTGAATACCTTTATCGTTAAAAATATTAAATTCATCTTCGCAATCCCACCAAAGATATTCATTAACAATTCATCTTTGCACTACATGCCAAAGATATACAATCAGAAATCAATAATGTTTGAGACGCAGCCTTAATAGTATCACGACCACGAATTATCCATGCACCATCGCCAAGGATATTCGTGTTTTCAATTACTACCATGATTATACCGAATAATCCTTGGTCATAATCATACCAAGTCTATCAATGCACTACTACCAAAGATGACTTTTACCACATCCATGAATTAATATTTCATTCTTTGAGACTCAAATTTCAATAATTAATCCATATCATCGAATCATCCTCGCACTACGTGCCAAGGATATTCATTAGTATCACGACCATAAATTATCCATGCACTACTACCAAAGATAATCGTGTATTCATTAGTATCACGACCACAAATTATCCATGCACTACGTGCCAAAGATAATCGTGTATTCATTAGTATCACGACCACAAATTATCCATGCACTACGTACAAAGATAACCAGTTTTCAATTACGGTACATGATTATACCGAATAATCCTCGGTCATAATCATACCAAGTCCATCTATGCACGTGAGCCACGTATGACTTTCAACATAATATAAGCATGAGGATCATGTCAATGATATAAAGAATCAATCAAATGAGATAAAGGATAAATATTAAACATTTATAATATAATTTATCCAGATTCAAGAATATCCCCATGTTATCAATCACTTAATAATCTTATAATCTAATATCATTAATATTATAACAATATTTTAATCACTTCTTAAATTTATAAACAATTTATTTCAATTGTTTACGCTTTTACCATATAATGCATTTAATCATTCAAAATGCCATACTCATAAGATATCATCACCAATGATCAAATCCTCATCAAAAAATATGCATATACTCTATATAGGATTCTCTAGCCATAAAATCCTATTTTCCAATTTTGTTACTTCACATAACATATTTAACTCATATGTTCAGAATTAAACTATTTTCATGAAAATACCAAATCAGTCCCAAAAATATTTCTTTTCTGGGATTTAGCATAATATAGTCCCATGATGAAAATATATTTTTTCTAAATTTTTAAAATTTATTTACTATTTTTCAAAATCAATTTCTAATTAATTTCTTAAGAAATTTGCTACCTCAAGTTTAACTCCAGAAATTCCCAAATCTTGGCAGGACCTTACACATGTTAATGTGAGCCTCCAGTTTAAATTTCATGGTCATCGGAGTTGTAGAACTCCTATTTATAGCATTTTTCGTCGTAAAAATCCTAAATATTGAAATGGTCATAACTTGCTCATTTTAAGTCGGAATGAGCTCATTTTTGGACACGATGTTCTTTATACCATATACTTTTATGTCCCAAAAGGCCTGAATTTTTCTCACTAATTTAGTGGCCGAAACAGCCCTTACAAAAAACGTGGCAGCAATTTTTGGACATTTTGAAGTTTTGACTCCTTTGCTAAAATCACCCACACGAAAATCTACAACACCTTTTTTCAAAGGATTCCACTTGGATTAGTTAGGTAACTCATAGATCTAACTCTAGGACTTGACCACATTCAAAAATTCAAAATATAAAAGGAGATTTGGTCAATTGAATTTCATGTTACGCTTTTCACCAAAATCGGTTTTAACTCCTTGTGATTTTTAAGAAACTTTCATGTTTTTGCATACTAACCAACATAACTCATCATAACACTTACTAATACCACGTATACCCATGATTTTCATTAGTCCAATGCTTTTATTATGACTTTCATCATAAACCACGTAAACCTGCTCATTTTAGTTGAAGAAATATTTGAAGGTTTAAGAAATGGGTTTTGTCTTTGGGGTCAATACTGAAATTGATTTCACGCTCTAAATAGGCTAAAAAGTCTTCAAGAATACGCCAGAAATTTATTAATAATAGAAATATCATTCAAAATCATTACTCTCGTCCAAGACTTGGATAAGACGTCACATTAATACCAACCGTGACTTCTATCCCTTAACTGGATAAGACCTCACAATGATACCTATCAACTTGCCATCTTCATTCACGATGTCGCCTACGTAAAGCCCGGCTTGGTGCATTCCACACAAGGAAGTCAACAACGAAAGTTTCGGGCTCTTTACTTATGGCTTGATATGACAATAATTGACTTTAGTAGTTTGGTTACTTGAATTCGCACAACAAAGTTGGTTATGAATATAAAAGCTAACAACCTTACGAAAAGCATGATGAGTAGTTAACCAATTGATTCCTAAAATCACATCAAAGGCAAGTATTTTCAAAAGATAAGATCGACAGTAACGTGAAAGTGTTTATTTGAATCAAACAAGATTTAAAAATAATAACTTGTGAACGAAGGCTCCTACTAACGAAGTTTCAACCAATAAGTCAAAGTCTAACTTCTCCTGAGTCAAATTTAAACGTTGAACGCAAGCAAGAGAGATAAAATAATGGGTAGAACCGGTATCTTATAAGGTATAGACTTCAATTTATAATTAACTAACCCGTGCTAACTTCGTCGCTCGGTTTACTCGCTTTTTGAGAAGTCATGAAAAAATGCACTTCCTAAAACCAACGACTTTGTTTTGTCCATATCCACCTTTGGTGCCACCGTCCCAAATAGACTTGACTTTGGTGCACAACAAAATTGAGCGAAATGACCTTCTCTTCTTGCAATTTCCACTTCTATTATCTTTGCCATGATTACCAATTTAAGTGGTTACCATTCTTAGCATGATAATTTCCCCGATGGTTATCATTGTTCGATAGCCATTGCCACCAAAGATGATTATTATCGTATTGTTGGTCGTTACCTTTTGTTTGAGTGAATCAACACTCTCATGTGCTTCATTGCTTATCTCAAAGATTTTCGATGTCATTCTCAAACACCGCCACAAAACAAGAGTTAATTAACATATCACATATTATCCCCATACTCTGACCGACCAATTAAATACCAAATAAATTTAGGTAGGTCATACTAGCGAAGGAATTCCCCGTCTCTCCCCTCCTAGTTCTTATCTCACATCTCACCTGGGATCATATCCTAAGCTCGATACCAACCGTGACGCCCCCAAAATTAGGTATACGCCACCCATCTTGGGTCGCCACTTACATGGTACATAAATTCAAATACAAACTTAATTATACATCTGTCGTGTAACATACGATAATACATAAACTGAGAGTTCTAATAGGAATATTGTCATTTAAACAATATTCATACTCAAGGAGTCCTCATTACATTTATTATCACACTATTTCACGTAATAGTGAGGACTACTAATGTTATCCTCTCGACCATTACTCCGCTCCCGACTCGCGTCTCAAATTTATATTCTCATTTCAAGAGAACAAAGGAAAGAAAGGGTGAGCTCAACTAGCCCAAAGAAGAAATATTATGACTAAGATAATGCGTAATAAATTATCGTTAGCCTTCAACAATGTCAAACCGATAAAATACAATAGACAACAAGTTTAATCATGCAAGGAATAAGCAATCCATTAAAAGAGTCAAGTAGAAAATAAAATCTACTATCTTTTATGATTTAAAAGGTTTTCATCATCATTATATATTGAGACTCAAACTTTAATGAATAAACCACAATATCTAATCATCCATGTACTACTACGCCAAGGATTTTCATCAAATTATCAATGGTCATGACTATACCGAATCACCCCCGGTCATAATCATACCAAAAACTATCCATCATCGCATTACAAATACCATTGAGGACTTTTTGTCACATCATTTATATCAAGCCATGATTATACCGAATGATCCCTGGTCATAATCATACTAAGTTCATCTATGCACGTAAGCCAAAGATAACATAATATAACATGAGGATGATGACAATGACATAATAATTCAATAAAACAAGTTCAAGAATTAATTTATCTAGGAACCAATAACATCCAAACTGTCAACATGTTACTAACTTTGTAGAGTAAAATTCAAGAATACTGAGAAGAATATTTTCATGAAAGGATACTGGATGAAACGCAAATATTAAGGATATTCTACTAATTTCATGGAGTATAGAAGTCAAAGTTTTAACCAACTGGGTATCATAAAGAATGGAATAACAAAAGAAATCACCACGCATGCGATTGCTTGTATGAAAAGTTATTCCAATAGAATAATAATAATCGGAACCAAAGTCGTGAAATTCACAATCGGCGTGATGATCCAAATGTAATAATAAATGCTTTGAATAATAAACAATGGAACCGTGTCCTGTAAAACACACGTATGTGATATTCCAAATGTAATAATAAATGCGAATAATAAACAATGGAACCAGTCCGGTAAAACACACGCATGTGATATTCCAACATGTAATAATAAAGAATGGAATAACGTAAGAAGATCACCAAGTATAGGGGGATTCACAGATATCAAAAGTTATTCTAATGTAATAAATAAGAATGGAATAATATAAGAATTTCACCAAGTATAGGGTATGCCAGCGTATATGAGGTTATGTATAGGGTATGCCACTTTTACAAAAGTTATTCCAATGTAATAATAATGAATGGAATAATGAAGTTCTCTTCATGAATAAGAAAGAATAACACCCTTTACGGCACAACAAATAATATCCCTTACCGTAAAAAGACACTTTGGGATATCAAAGTAGTGAAGTACCGTATACTCTTCTTCTTTCTCTCTATAGATTTTCTCTCTATAGCTTCTCTTTATAATTTCTCTCTTTAGAGTTTCAGTGAATTTGTAAGAAAATAATGAAGGAATGAACTTCTATTTATAAGAAAATAGCATGCATAGTAATTAATCCATGAACGGTCCAGATTGATTTACTTTAATTTGACGGTCCATATTTAAAGCAAAATCTTTTAAATAAAATATCATATATTCTATTTATATAAAAACATTTTACTATGCAAACACTATGCAATACTATGCAAAACACTATGCAAAACACTATGCAACACTATGCATAATAAAATATAATATATTCTATTTATAGAATAACTTTAATAAAGTATTCATTTTTATATAAAAGATGTTTCTATTTTATTACGTTAATAATACTGAATAAAACAAAACGTCATTATCGCTATAATAATTCATATTATTAATCGACAATAATGGAATCAAACTGAGTGACTTCTCACATAAGCATCAATAATCAATACCGTGTGCTACTATGCAACCACACGACATCGTGTTTTTTACTATCGAGTAGTTCAACAAGATCAACCAGTAAAACTTTCACCGTTATTTCAATAAAATATTTTTGTCGTTTTCTCGATCCGACAATAATTACATTGTAGGGTCCACCAATGATTGAGCCGTTGTATTTAATATTCCCCGCTAAACCAAATATTCCCCACCAATTGAATATAATATAACCACTTGCATACTTTTGCAAAATTTATAAATACTACCCACAACTATAATATTATCTCAAATTCACACCATAATATTAAAAATTATTTCTAAAAAATTTAAATCTTTATTGATAAAATCTGGGGTCTCACATTACTATTCACGTATACGGCATTATTCACCGAAAAATGAAATTTTCTCTTTTTCTTCCAGATGTCTTTTATGGTTACTATCTTTGATTGTATTCATGTTTTGATGTTTATTTTTGAATTCTACTTCACACTTGGTTATTATGGAGTATTATTGAATTTGGATAAACCAAATTACGAATCCCTAATATTTGTCCTTCTGTCTCACTGGATTCATTCTCTAAAATGTTTTTCATCATCCTCAGTCCTTAATGGTGATACTTGATGAATATCTTTGGCCTATAGTGCAAAGATGAATGATTACCTGATGAATATCTTTGGCCCGTAGTGCAAAGATGAACAGGTGTTGAGATGAACATGACCAACTGGTGATACAAATGAATACCTTTGGCCCGTAGTGTAAAGATGTATATTGATTGATGTTACAGGGATAAAATATTGATGATGGACTTTTAAATTCATAGATGATAGTAGATTTCATTCTCTACTTAACTCTTCTAATGAATTATTGTTTTCGCTGCAGTTGTTGATCTCAAACTTGTTGTCTATTGTACTTTATCAGATTTTTCCTGTTAAAGACTAAGGATAATTTGTTGTATATTATCTTAGTCATAATGTTCTTTACTGGGCTAGTTGAGTTCACCCTTTTCCTTTTGTTCTATTTTTCTTCCCAGGAGGTGAGAGTTTAGCAGGGACTAGCCGGGGTATGGAGTGATGATTCAAGATAGCTGTTTTAGTAGTCCTCACTATTTTGTAAAATAGTGCATCAATAATTGTAATGAGGACTTTATTTGGGTGTGGATATTGTCTAGAAGACAATATTGTATTTAAACTCACAGTATGTGTTGTCGTATTTTTCACGACAATTGTATTAATAAAGTTGTAGTTGTTTTTTTTGTACCATGTATTTGGTGACTCAAAATGGGTAATGTATACCTATTTTGGGGGGCGCCATGATTAATATCGAGCTTAGGATATGGTCTCTGGCGGAGATCGGGAATAGAACTAGGAGGGAGAGATGAGTAAATCATTCGCTAGTGTGTCCTACCTAAGCTTATTTGTTGGTCGGTAATAATATAGGGATATTATGTGATATGTTAATTTGTTTAATTAACCCCTGTTTTGTGGCAGTTTTTAAGAATGGTAGCTGAGAACATTAACAATGGAGTCTATGAGGCTGTGGAACAACCTTTGATTACCAACCAAGAGAACGTGCAACAGGATGGCAATATTCCTCCTGTAAACAACACTACCGAGCAAACGATGAATGATGCGATGTTTAGAAGCTTCCTGTAGTTCATGGAAAATCATAGACGAGGGAGACTCGTGTACAAAATACGGGTGGAAATGATAGCAACGCGCGGTCTGTCGCAGCAAAGTAGTTCAAGGAGTTGGGACCACCAGATTTCTGGGGAAAGCCCGATCCGATTAAGGCGAAAAACGTGGGTTAAGAAAATGACCAAGATATTCGATGTCTTGGGCTGCACGGAGGAACAGAAGGTTCCATTCACCACCTTTATGTTCCGTGGTGAGGCATATTACTGGTGGGAGTCTGTGAATCGTACCCAGCCAGCCGCACTCAACATGTCTTTGGAAAAATTTCAGAAACTGTTCAATGATAAGTACTTTCCTGAAAGTATTCGTCATATGAAGGAGGTAGAGTTTATTAGACTGGAACAGAACAACATGACGGTGTCTAAGTACGAAGCGAAGTTCGCGGAGTTATCTATGTTTGCACCTCATTTGGTAGAAAATGAGGAACGTACGATGCGGATGTTTCTGAGAGATCTAAACCCGAGATTCGACAATATCTTATCTCTCATAAATTTTCTTTATATTCAGATTTTGTAAATAGGGCTCAATTATTAGAGCGTGACAATGAGTATGTTCAACCGAGGGACCACAACCAGGGTAATACCGGTAACAGCAGTCATCGGAGCGATGATAACCAGCGAGGAGGGAAGAATACGGACAAAAGCGGTAACCACTCGGGTGGAAATCGTGGCCATGACAATAGGAGAGGTGAGTCTAGTGGAAATTTCAAAAAGAGGAGATTCAACAATGACGGAAAGACATTAGTAGCAGCACCAATACCAACAACAAATTCTAGGGGAGGAAAACGACCACCAGTTAGATGTTACAGATGCGGAGAGGAGGGACACATAAGTCCAAACTGTTCACAGCCTTCCAAGGTGTGTTTCAATTGTGGAAAAGACGGTCATATAGCCCGATTTTGTCTGGTAGCAAAGTCAAGTCCAACTGGGATGGCGGCACCAAAGGCGACTACGGACAAAACAAAGTCGGTGGTTCAAGGAAGGGCGTTTGTCGTGACTGGCTAAAACGCGAGAAACACGAACGAGGTGATCATGAGTAAGCTAATCTTGAACTCTTACGAAGTTTATACCTTACTAGATACCGTTTCTACCCATTCTTTTATCTCTCCTTCTTGTGCTCAACGTTTAAACTTAACTGCGGAGAAATTGGACTTTAACTTATCTGTTGAAACTTCGTTGGGTGAAACCTTTGTTACATCTACAGTTTATAAATCTTGCTTGATCCAAGTTGGCACAATCACATTACCTATTGATCTTATCTCTTTAAAGATACTTGCATTTGATGTGATTTTAGGGATTGATTGGTTAACCACTCATCATGCCAAAATTGATTGTTTTCGTAAGGTTGTTAGTTTTCATATTCCTAACCAACCTCTTATACGAATTTAAGCAACTAAACCACTAAAATCAGTCACTGTCATATCAAGCCATAAAGCTATTCGTTTATTGAAAAACGGATGTCCAGCTTTCTTAGCCCATATTATGGACTTGAACAAAAACACGTTAGATTTGAATAATATTCTTTTTGTTAGTGAATTTCCTAACGTATTTCCTAAAGAACTTCCTGGTCTACCCCCAGAACGTGAAGTTGAATTCTTTATTGATCTTGAACCGGGTACAAAGCCCATTTCCAAAACCCCATATCGAATGGCTCCTATTGAACTTCAGGAGTTAAAAGTCCAACTACAGGAATTGTTAGACATCGGTTTCATTCGTCCTAGTACATCTCCTTGGGGTGCTCCTATTTTATTTGTAAAGAAGAAAGATGGGAGTATGCGACTTTGTATTGACTACCGAGAATTAAACCATGTCACCATCAAGAATAGGTATCCCCTACTTCGTATTGATGACCTGTTTGACCAGTTGCAAGGAGCACAATTCTTTTCAAAGATCGATCTTCGCTCTGGATATCATCAGCAGAAGATTAAAACTGAGGATATTCCAAAGACGCCTTCGAACTCCTGCAGACGGCATTATGAATTCTTAGTCATGTCTTTTGGATTGACTAATGCTCCTGGTGCTTTCATGGATATGATGAACCGTGTATTCAAGGAATATTTGAATCAGTTCGTTGTTGTCTTTATTGATGACATCCTCATCTATTCCAAAAGCCGTGAAGATCATGAGCACCATTTGAAGGTGGTACTTCAAAGACTTCGTGACAACAAGCTATATGCCAAGCTGAAGAAATGCGAGTTCTGGCTTAAGGAAGTATTATTCCTTGGGCACGTGGTGTCAAAACATGGAGTATCTGTTAACCCCGCGAAGATTGAAGCAATACAAAGTTGGGAGCAACCAAAGTTGATGACCAAAGTGCGTAGCTTTTTGGGCTTAGCTGGTTATTATCAGAGATTAGTGGAAGGATTTTCTCGAATCGCTACTCCATTAACTCAGCTGACTCAGAAAGATTCAAAATTCGTATGGAGTGAGGAATGCGAGAAGAGTTTCCAAGAACACAAGAGGAGACTCATTTCGGCACCTGTTCTAACAATACCATCTGGTTCAGATGGATTTGTTATCTACAGCGATGCTTTAGGTAAAGGGTTAGGATGTGTTCTCATGCAACATGGGAAAGTCATAGCCTATGCCTCGCGACAACTCAAAGAATATGAGAGGAATTATCCTACTCATAATCTGGAGTTGGCAGCAGTCGTTTTTTCGTTGAAAATCTGGAGACACTACCTGTATGGGGAGAAAGTGGAGATTTATACGGATCATAAAAGCCTCAAATATTTCTTCACCCAAAAGGAACTCAACATACGGCAACAACGATGGCTCGAGTTGTTGAAGGTTTACGACCATAGCATTCAATATCATCCTAGAAAAGAAAACGTTGTAGCTGACGCATTGAGTAGAAGATCATATGCGGGTACAAGTGCAATGTTGTTAACATAAAGGCCCATTTTTAACGACTTACAAAGGATGGAGATAGAGTTAAAGGCTCCAAGTACCCACGTGATGATATCAAACATACGAGTAGAACCAACTTTAATCAATAAAGTTAAAGTTGCTCAAGCTACGGACCTGGGACTGATGCGTATGAAGAAGAAAGTGCAAGAAGGTGCTATTCCAGAAGCAAGAATCGATGAAGAAGGAATACTTCGAGTCAACTCCAGACTTTGTGTTCCTAACGATCCTGACTTGAAGCATAGAATCATGATGGAGGCAAATAACACACCATTTTCAATCCATCCTGGGAGTACCAAAATGTATCATGATCTTCGACATACATTTTGGTGGAACAATATGAAGAGAGAGATCGCGGAGTTTATCTCGAGGTGTTTAACCTGTCAACGTGTAAAGGCGGAGCATCAAGTGCCAAAAGGTCCATTGCAACCACTTGAAATTCAGGAATAGAAGTGGGAACACATTACCCTGGATTTCGTTATGGGTCTTCCCAAAGTTTCTCAAGGCATATATGCGATTTGGGTTATTATTGATAGATTAACCAAGTCTGCTCATTTCTTACCTATACGAGAAACGTATTCCCTTAAACGTCTTGCTCGTATGTACGTGAATGAGATTGTGCGATTGCATGGCATGCCAGTATCCATAGTTTTGGATCGTGACCCAAGATTCACTTCAAGATTTTGGGTTAGCTTGCAGAAAAGCTATGGGCACGGATTTACGATTCGATTGACAGATACCATCCTCAAACTGGACGGGACAATCGAGAGGACTATTCAAACCTTCAAGATCTATTAAGACTCGTGTTCTAGATTTCAAAGGAAGTTGGGATAAGTACTTGCCACTGGTGGAATTCTCCTACAACAACAGTTATCAAGCAAGTATAGGCATGGCTCCATTTGAGGCGTTGTATGGACGAAAGTGTCGTTCTCCAGTATGCTAGGACGAGGTAGGAGAAGCAACGTTGTTGGAACCAGAATTAGTACGCATGACTACAGAAAAGATCCAAATGATTCGACAACGTATTCAAACCTCACATGATCGAAAAATGAGTTATGATGATCTTCATCGAAAGGACGTGGAATTTAATATTGGGGATCATGTATTGTTACGTGTTGCTCCATGGAAGGGAGTTACAAGATTTGGAAAGAGACGAAAGCTCAATCCAAAATTTGTTGGTCCATTTGAGATTCTTGACCGAATAGGAAATATGGCTTATAGACTCGCGTTACCAACAAACATGTCTCGTGTTCATAATGTTTTCTATATATCTATGCTCCGTAAATATGTGAAAGACCCAAACCACATTATTGAGTTAGAACCAGACGAGATAGCCGAAGATTTGACATACGAGGAGGCACCTATTAAGATCTTGGATAGAAAAGAGAATGTCCTACGCACCAAGATTATACCACAAGTTAAGGTTTTGTGAAGAAACTATGCTATTGAAGAAATGACCTGAGAGTTGGAATCAAAAATGAAAGCGAGGTACCCTCATCTGTTCGAAACACCAGATACGTAAGTCAATTTCGAGGATGAAATTTCATAAGGATGGGAGGTTGTAAGACCCCAACTTATTATAAATAAAATTAAATTTTCTCTATTTATTATCTTGAAATAGTAAGGAGTTAATTTGATATAATGCTTTGGTTATGGGTGAAATGTGCAAATTTTACAAAATAAGCAAGTGGTTATAAAATATTCCTTTTTGTCTCGGGAATATTCGGTTTGGTCATGGAATATTCTTTTTGTCTGAAATATCAAGATGACGGGCCATAGCATTCGTGGGCCCCATAACGTGATAATTGTCGATGAAGAAAACGACAAAGTATGAGTTTTATAATTAACGACGTAATGGTTACCGTTAACACTGTTGGAATACCTGGTGGTTAAAATACAGTAATACACGTAGTTGCACAATAGCACACGGTATTGCATAGTATAGTTGAATTATTGATTCTTACGTAAGAAGGCACTACTCAATAATTGTTACATTAGTTACTGTTCAATATTTTATTTTATTGATTCAATAATTGTTGCGTTGATAGTTTATATTATTGTTATTTTAATAATTGTCACTGCACATTATTTCCCATTATCAAATCAATAATTCATATTATTTGAATAATATTATTAGATATCATTATTGGCAATGTCTAGAAAGTTCTGTCAAGGAGAGGTTTGGTCATCTAATTGCACGCCAGTAAGGAGAAATCCTTATCGGAAAGCCCCCTCTTTCTTGGGAACGGCCTGGTTGTCATAATTGTGATTATATAATATTATTTGGGAATAATTAATTATTAATTTATATGATATGGAAATATTTATTTGATGTGGATATAAATGATGGATTTATTTATTTTATATGGTTATTAATGAAAGAATTAATGCTGAAATGTTTTATCAGTATTTTGTCAGATTTGAGATATTAAAAATATCCGTTTGTGGATTTCGGATATTTTTTATTTGGAATTCGAAAAAACTTTCTTCTGTAAAGTTGTAGAGAATTCGATTTCGTGTGGAATGGACATAAAATTCGTATTTTTCTGATAAACGGGCTATTTTTTATGAATTGTTAAAGTTTCTGATTATTGTTTAAATGATAAAACATTTTGGAAAATTTTAGAATTGGTTGGTGAAGAAATGTGATGAATTTTATTTCAAATGTGGTGGGTGGAAATAGTAGCAGGTAAAGCCATCAGGTAGCAGGTCAAGTCTTCTTCGGCGGGCTAATATTTTCCTATAAATAGAGGGCTAAGTTAGAATTGAAAATCACACCAGAAACATAAGCTTTTTCTCTTTCTCTCTCTATATATTATTGAGCGTATTTTGTGAGTATTTAGACACTTTGAGAGTTGTTGTTCAATACAAGTTTCATTCAGCTTCACTTTCGACCTTTCCTTCCGAAGTACTGATTCTTTGAGGTAAGGGATGTTATTTTCTTCTTAAATGATATTATTTTCTTGAATATCATTATGCCGAAATATTGGTGAACTTTTTAATCAAATTTAGAACTTGTTGTGTCGGGGTTACTATTCATGTATACGGCACTATTCACGGATACGGCACTATTCACCGAAAAATGAAAATTCTCCTTTTTGTCCAAGATGTCTATTTTGGCTACTATCTTTGATTGTATCCATGTTTTGAGCTTTATTTTTGAATTCTGCTTCACAATTGGTTGTTATAAAGTATTATTAAACTTGGATAAACTGTAATACGAATCCTTAATATTTATCCTTCTGTCTAACTGGATTCGTTCTCTAAAATGTTTTTCATCATCCTCAGTCCATAATGGTGACACTTGATGAATATCTCTGGCCTATAGTGCATAGATGAATGATTACCTGATGAATATCTTTGGCCAGAAAAAAGATGAACAAATTGCTGAGATGAACATGACCAACTGGTGATACAAATGAATATCTTTGGCCCGTAGTGAAAAGATGAATATTTGATGCAAGATGTATATTGATTGATGTTACAGGGATAAAATATTGATGATGAACTTTTAAATTCATAGATGATAGTAGATTTGATTCTCTACTTAACTCTTCTAATGAATTGTTGTTTCCGCTGCAGTAGTTGATCTAAAACTTGTTGTCGAATATATTCTATCAAATTTTTTTCCCCTGTTGAAGACTAAGGATAATTTTTTGTATGTCATAATATTCTTTACTGGGCTAGTTGAGCTCACCCTTTTCCTTTTTGTTCCATTTTTCTTCTCAGGAGGTGAGAATTTAGCTGGGACTAGCCGGGGTATCAAGTGATGATTCAAGATAGTTGTTTTAGTAGTCCTCACCATTTTATAAAATAGTGCATCAATAATTGTAATGAGGACTTTATTTGGGTATGGATATTGTCTAGATGACAATATTGTATTTAAACTCACAGTATGTGTTGTCGTATTTTGCACGACAAATGTATTAATAAAGTTGTAGTTGTTTTTCTGTACCATGTATTTTGGCGACTCAGAATGGGTGATGTATACCTATTTTGGGGGCGTCACAGTAATAAGAAAAATATTTATTTACGTGGATATAAATGGAGAAATTTTTAAAAAAGTGACAATTTTTTAAAATTTATATTTTATCTTTTCTGATAAAATAATTCATTTAAATATATTATTATATTATAATAATATAATAATGGTGATATTTTTTACAATGAATGTGTGATATATTAATAAATGAGGAGGAAGAGTATTTTGTTACAATAAATACTAAAAAAATGTTAAGCATGTTGATGGACCCTATTTTGACTAAAATTTGATTATAAATTTGAAAATCGTCTCAGATGTGAATTTTGGTCCATTTCTGTTTGGAATTTGGAAAAACTTAAAGCTACAAAGTTGTAGAGAATTGAATTTCCTGTGGAATGGACATAAGATTCAAATTTTTCTGATAAAAGGGCTATTTATTATGAATTATTGAAGTTCTAAAATATTAGGTCTGAATTAATTTTGTTACAAAAATTGTTTAACACATGTTTTGTGTGATGGTGGGCCCCACTAGTTGTTGCAAAATGCTGAATTCAGATTTATAAGGTGGGCATAGGAAATTTTTTATAAATATTATTATTTTATTAAATTTTCTGCTTTGGTGTTCTAAGCATTTTCCTATAAATAGGGTGCTTAGGTTAGAATTAAAAATCACACCAGAAACTGAAGTTTTCTCTCACTATATTATCGAGAGTATTTTTGTGAGTATTTAGATATCTTGAGTGTTGCTATACGGTGCAAGTTTCCTTCAGCGTTATATCTGATATTCCAGCCAGAAGTACTATTCTTTTGAGGTAACGGATGTTATTTTTTTTTATAAATGATATTATTTTTTTCAATGTCATTATGCTGGAATATGGGTAAGATTTTTCTTGTGAAATTCTTATCTTTTCATGTCGGGGTTACTATTCACGAGTACTATTCATGAAGCATGATAATTTTTCTTATGAAATTTCTACCTTTTAGTGTCAGAGTTACTATTCATGTGTACTATGATTATTCACGATATCTATTACTTATTCATGAATACGAGACTATTCATAGAAAAATTAAATTTTCTTTTTTCTGTGTCCAAGATTATCTGTTATGGTTCCTATCTTTGATTGGATCTATGTTTTGATCTTCATTTTTGAATTTTGCTCCACAATGGTTTATTTTGGAGTATTTTTGAACTTGGATAAACTAAAGTACGAATCCTTAATATTTGTTCTTTTGTCTCACTGGATTCATTTTCTTGAAAATATTTTCATTATCCACAGTCCTAAATGATGATATTACTGAATATCTTTGGCCTGTAGTGCAAAGATGAATGATTTTCTAATGAATATCTTTGGCCAGAAGTGCAAAGATGAACAGGTGTTGAGTTGAACATGACCAACTGATGAATATCTTTGGCCCGTAATGCAAAGATGAATATTTGATTTAAGATGTATATTGATTGATGTTACAGGGATAAAATATTGATGATGGACTTTTAAATTAATTGATGATAGTATACTTCATTCTCTACTTAACTCTTCTAATGAATTATTGTTTTCGCTGCAGTTGTTGATCTAAAACTTGTAATCTATTGTATTTTATCAGATTTTTCCCTATTAAAGACTAAGGATAATTTGTTGTACATTATTTTAGTCATAAAATTCTTTACTGGGCTAGTTGAGCTCACCCTTTTTCTTTTTGTTCCATTTTTCTTCTCAGAAGACGAGAATATAGCGAGAAGTAATCGGGGCGTGGAGTGATGTTCCAAGGCAGTTGTTATAGTAGTCCTCACTATTTTGTAAAATAGTGTATCAATAATTTTAATGAGAACTTATTTGAGTGTGGATATTGTCTAGAAGACAATATTTGTATTTAAACTCACAGTATATGTGTTGTCGTATTTTGCACGACAATTGTAATAATGACATTGTAGTTGTTTCTGTACCATGTATTTGGCGACTCAGAATAGGTTGGGTGATGTATACCTATTTTGGAGGCGCTGATAAATAACAAAGCAACAATCAGGATTTTGCCATTCTACTCCTCCCAAACCCATTGAATAACATGGTTTTCATATCCGGACAGACGGGGCCGTGATCGACCCAGAAAAGCTGAGCAAGTCGCCCTCCCGGTCGGTTTGGACCAATGACCCATTTTAGCTCAAAACCCATTAAAAATCGGTGAACTGGCGATTGAACCGCCTGACGCAGCGAACCGGTGACTGTCTCGCGGGTTAGGACGGTTCTCTACTTAATTAAATAGAAAAAATAAAATTAGGGCTTTTATTTTCACATTTCATCGCTTCATGCCTCAACCCTTCTCCCCTTCAGCCTTCAGAGCTTCTTCTCCGTTCCGCCCACTATCATTGGCCAACGCCATCATATATCTCTCTACAATCTCACATAAGTATAATTTTAGTCTCCTCTTCACTACCCAAGCTCCTCCACTTCTATTACAATTTGTATAATAACAAGATAATCTCCAACAGTTGGGTTGGACTAAGTTCATCAATCTTTTTAATATGAATCAATTGGAATGAATCACGAATTTTGAGCAACTGGTGATTTGGCTATATGTAATCACGAATTTAGAGCAATTGATGACTTGACTTTATGTAATGTGTTTTCATATATGCACTGATGTACACTGTTAATTAGAACTTGAAGGATTGAGAGATGTATATGTAATTTCTGGGTACATAACTCATAATATATAGATAGATATATTTCAGAGAACATTTACAGAAGCTGGCTACAAGAATATTTGTAAAGCTATAATCAGTCAAAATCTTATTGATAGTGGAACAGAGGAATGAAATTTGATATGAATTCAACTACTATTATATTAAATTAAATATATGGTACTCCATATATTTAAGCACTCAAAATTTAGTTGAGAGTCTCAAGACTTTGTTTTGTATTTTAGATATGTTTGCATTCATATTTAATCAAATGGGAAAAAGAACCTTTACCCCACTGTGATTGTAGTATTTTAAGCAATTAACCACTATACTTTTAAAATATTCAATTAGCTCACTACACTTTTTAAAAATGTTCAATCAAGCAATTCCGTCCAATTTTGCTCACTGACGTTAAAAAATTGGGGGGAAAAAGCACCTTTACCCCACTGTGCTTTTAAAATATTCAATTAGCCCATTGTACTTTTTAAAAATGTTCAATCAAGTAATTCCGTTCAATTTTGCTCACGGACGTTAAAAAATTAGGCCAATTTTCCTACGTGGCTTTAAAAAATAAAATACAAATAACGTGTCTCATTTTCAATGGGGATACCATTACATCCTATTAACCCTTCACCGCATCGTGTCTCTCTTGAATCTCCAGGATCATCTCCATCACTTGCCCCCTCCCCTGCTCCTGAATCGCCTTATGCAGGAAAGTCTCGCTCTGTCCGATGGAGATTAGAGAGTCTAGGGCTCAATCCTCATTTCTCTCCGTCACGGTGAAATCTGGCTACTAGACGGTGTCCCATACTTCAGCGACCATGCTGTTGATGGAGGTTGTGGAAAGAGGTCATAGAGTCGTGGAGCTTCTTACGGAGACCATACGACGGAGGTGCGTGTTCGGTCGGAGGAGCTAACAGGGCCGTAGCCGGGGAGGGTGCGGTTGGCGGCGTTGGAGAGGTCTAGGGATTCGAGGTGGAGTTTGATGAGCTTAGCTTTTTTGAAGGAGGAGGAGATGTGGGCGACCATTTTTGAGCAAAGGTCTTTGACGAATTTGGCGTTGTGGAGGGTTTTTGATTGGTTATGGGAGGATTGGAGCTGGTTGTAGAGGGTTTCGAGGTGTTTGATGTGACGCCCCAAAAATAGGTCCAATCCACCCAACCTAATCTGAGTCTCAAAATACATGGTACAGAAACAACTACAACTTTATTAATACATTTTTCGTGCAAAATACGACAACATATATACTGTGAGTTTAAATACAAATATTGTCTTCTTGAAAATATCCATACCCAAATAATGTCCTCATTATAATTATTGATACACTATTTTACAGAATAGTGAGGACTACTAAAACAACTATCTTGAACCATCACTCCACACTCAGACTAGTTCCCGCTATATTCTCGCCTTCTGAGAAGAAAAATGGAACAAAAAGGAAAAGGGTGAGCTCAACTAGCCCAGTAAAGAATATTATGACTAAGATAGTATAGAACAAATTATCGTTAGTCTTCAACAGGGAAAAATCGATAGAATATAATAGACAAACAAGTTTCGGATCAATATTCGCAATGAAATAATAATTCATAGATGAGTTACGTAGAGAATGAAATCTACTATAATCTATGAATTTAAAAGTCCATCATCAATATTTTGTCCCTGTAACATCAATCAATATACATTTTGAATCAAATATTCATCTTTGCACTACAGACCAAAGATATTAATCAGCCGGTCATGTTCATCTTTACACTACGGGCCAAAGATATTCATCAGGAAATCATTCATCTTTGTACTACAGGCCAAAGATATTCAGCTATATCATCATTTAGGACTGAGGATGATGAAAAATATATTTTAAAGAAAATGAATTCAGTGAGACAAAAGAACAAATATTAAGGATTCATATTTTAGACAATCCAAGTTCAAAAATACTCTATAATAAACTATTGTGGAGCAGAATTCAAAAATGAAGATCAAAACATAGATCCAATCAAAGATAAGAACCATAGTAGACAATCTTGGACACAGAAAAGAAAATTAAATTCTTCTGTGAATAGTGTCGTATTCGTGAATAGTGCCGTATACGTGAATAGTACTGTGTACGTGAATAGTAACTCCGACACTAAAAGATAGAACTTTCACAAGAAAAATCATAATGCTTCGTGAATAGTATTCATGAATAGTAACTCGTGAATAGTAACTCATGAATAGTAACTCGTGAATAGTAACTCGTGAATAGTAACTCGTGAATAGTAACTTGTGAATAGTAACTCTGACATGAAAAGATCAGAATTTAACAAGAAAAATCTTACCAATATTCTAGCATAATGATATTAGAAGAAATAATATCATTTTAAAAAAAATAACATCCCTTTCCTCGAAAAGACAAGATTTCGATTTGAAATCTTTGGATATAGTGTTTGAAGGAACTTGCATTATAGCAACACTCAAAGTATCAAAATACTCACAAGAATACGCTTCGATAATATAGAGAGAGAGAGAGAAAACTTCAGTTTCTGGTGTGATTTTCAATTCTAACCTAAGCACCCTATTTATAGGAAAATGCTTAGAACATCAAAGCAGAAAATTGAATATAATAATATATTTATAACCAAATTTTCCTTATCCCACCACATCAAAAACACATTTTCCACACAATTGCACCAAAAATGAAAAACATATTTTAAACATTTTTTGTAACAAAATCAATTCAGACTCAATAATTCGAAACTTCAATAATTCACAATAAATAGCCCTTTTATCAGAAAAATTCAAACCTCATGTCCTTTCCATAGGAAATTCCATTCTCTACAACTTTGCAGAAGAAAGTTTTTCCAAATTCCAAACAGAAATTGACCGAAATACACAAACGGACGATTTTATAAGCTATAATCAATTTTCGGTCAAGAATTGTGTCCACCAACACACAATACATGTGTTAAACATTTAATCCAACAAAAATACTCTTCCTCCTCATTTATTCATATATCCCACATTCATTGTAAAAATATCACCATTATTATATTATTAAAATATAATAATATACTTTATCAGAAAAGATAAAATATCAATTTTTAACAATTGTCACATTAAAAATTTTCTCCATCTATATCCACATAAAATGAATATTTTCCTTATCATATAAATCAATAATTAATTATTCATAAATTATATTACGAATCACAATCTTGTAACCAAAGCAGGTTCCTGGAAAGAGGGGCTTTTCATAAAAAATTTCTCCTTCTTGGCGCCGCAATTAGGTGACCAAACCTCTACTTGACAGAACTTTCTAGACATTGCCAATAATGTTATTTAATAATATTATCCAAATAATATGAATTATTGATCCGATAATGGGAAATACTGTGTCGTGACAATTATTGAAACAACAATAATATAAAATATCAACGCAGCAATTATTGAATCAATAAAATAAAATATTGAGCAGTAATTCTTGTAATAATTATTGAGTAGTGCCTTCTTACGTAAGAATCAATAATTGGTGCAATCTGGTACTCTGTGTTTTAAACCAAGGGTATTCCAACAAGTATAATTGATATAACTACGCCATTATTTATAAACAACTTATACTTGTCATTTTCTTCATCAAATCGCTTTCCGTTATATTCAATTTTCTTCTTTGATGTTCTAAGCATTTTCCTATAAATAGGGTGCTTAGGTTAGAATTGAAAATCACACCCCGCCTGAAGTTTTCTCTCTACTTCTCTCTCTATATTATCGGCGTATTCTTGTGAGTATTTTGATACTTTGAGTGTTCTTTATCTGGTGTTAAGATGAACATGACCGATGATTAATATCTTTGATGCATAGTGCAAAGATGAATATTTGATTCAAGATGTATATTGATTGATGTTCTGGGGACAAAATATTGATGATGGACTTTTAAATTCATAGATTATAGTAGATTTCATTCTCTCGTAACTCATCTATGAATTATTATTTCATTATAATATTGATCCGAAACTTGTTGTCTATTATATTCTATCGAGTTTTCCTGTTGAAGACTAACGATAATTTGTTCTATACTATCTTAGTCATAATATTCTTTCTTGGGCTAGTTGAGCTCACCCTTTTCCTTTTTGTTCCATTTTTCTTCTCGAAGATATGCGAGAATATAAGCGAACTAGTCGAGGTGTGGAGTGATGGTTCAAGATAGTTGTTTTAGTAGTCCTCACTATTCTGTAAAATAGTGTATCAATAATTATAATGAGGACATTATTTGGGTATGGATATTTTCTAGAAGACAATATTTGTATTTAAACTCACAGTATATATGTTGTCGTATTTTGCACGACAAATGTATTAATAAAGTTGTAGTTGTTTCTGTACCATGTATTTGGAGACTCAGATTAGGTTGGGCGGATTGGACCTATTTTCGGGGCGTCCATCAAACACCTCGAAACCCTCTACAACCAGCTCCAATCCTCCTAGGACCAATCAAAAACCCTCCACAACGCCAAATTCGTCAAAGACCTTCGCTCAAAAATGGACGCCCACATCTCCTCCTCCTTTTCAAAAAAGCCAAGCTCAAAAAACTCCACCTCGAATCCCTAGACCTCTCCAACGTCGCCAACCGCACCCTCCCCGGCAGCTGCGGCCCTGTTAGCTCCTCTGACCGAACACGCACCTCCGTCGTCAATGGTCTCCGTAAGAAGCTCCACGACTCCATGACCTCCTTCCACGACCTGCATCAGCGCATGATCGCCGAGTACCGGGACACCGTCCAACGCCGGTACTTCACCGTGACCGGAGAGAAGGCCGAGGATTCGACCCTAGACTCTCAAATCTCCATCGGACAGAGCGAGACTTTCCTGCATAAGGCGATTCAGGAGCCGGGGAGGGGACAAGTGATGGAGATGATCCTGGAGATTCAAGAGAGGCACGATGCGGTGAAGGGTTAATAGGATGTAATGGTATCCCCATTGAAAATGAGACACGTTATTTATATTTTATTTTTTAAAGCCACGTAGGAAAATTGGCCTAATTTTTTAACGTCCATGAGCAAAATTGAACGGAATTACTTGATTGAACATTTTTAAAAAGTACAATGGGCTAATTGAATATTTTAAAAGCACAGTGGGGTAAAGGTGCTTTTTCCACCCAATTTTTTAACGTCGGTGAGCAAAATTGGACGGAATTGCTTGATTGAACATTTTTAAAAAGTGTAGTGAGCTAATTGAATATTTTAAAAGTATAGTGGTTAATTGCTTAAAATACTACAATCACAGTGGGGTAAAGGTGCTTTTTCCCATTTGATTAAATATGAATGCAAACATATCTAAAATACAAAACAAAGTCTTGAGACTCTCAACTAAATTTTGAGTGCTTAAATATATGGAGTACCATATATTTAATTTAATATAATAGTAGTTGAATTCATATCAAATTTCATTCCTCTGTTCCACTATCAATAAGATTTTGACTGATTATAGCTTTACAAATATTCTTGTAGCCAGCTTCTGTAAATGTTCTCTGAAATATATCTATCTATATATTATGAGTTATGTACCCAGAAATTACATATACATCTCTCAATCCTTCAAGTTCTAATTAAAAGTGTACATCAGTGCATATATGAAAACACATTACATAGAGTCAAGTCATCAATTGCTCTAAATTCGTGATTACATATAGCCAAATCACCAGTTGCTCAAAATTTGTGATTCATTCCAATTGATTCATATTAAAAAGATTAATGACCTAATTCCAACCCAACTGTTGGAGATTATCTTGTTATTATGCAAATTGTAATAGAAGTGGAGGAGCTTGGGTAGTGAAGAGGAGACTAAAATTATACTTATGTGAGATTGTAGAGAGATATATGATGGCGATAACGACAATGACGATTAATGGAACGGAGAAGAAGCTCAAGGTTTGAAGAAGGGCGAAGGGTTGAGGCATGAAGCGATGAAATGTGAAAATAAAAGCCCTAATTTTATTTTTTCTATTTAATTAAGTAGAGAACCGTCATAACTCATGAGGCAGATCCACTGTTACATTTCGTCGGTGTTCAATCGCTTGATTCACCGATTTTTAATGGGTTTTGAGCTAAAATGGGTCATTGGTCCAAACCGAATAGAAGGATGATTTGGTTCGATTTTTCTGCGGTCCATTGTCACGGTTCGATCTGAATATGAAAACCATGTTTTTCAATGGGTTTGGGAGGAGTAGAATGGCAAAATCCTTCGGTGTTGCTTGCCATTTATTGTGACGCCTCCAAAATAGGTATACATCACCCAACCTATTCTGAGTCGCCAAATACATGGTACAGAAACAACTACAATGTCATTATTACAATTTTCGTACAAAATACGACAACACATATACTGTGAGTTTAAATACAAATATTGTCTTCTAGACAATATCCACACTCAAATAAGTTCTCATTAAAATTATTGATACACTATTTTACAAAATAGTGAGGACTACTATAACAACTGCCTTGGAACATCACTCCACACCCCGACTACTTCTCGCTATATTCTCGTCTCCTGAGAAGAAAAATGGAACAAAAAGAAAAAAGGTGAGCTTAACTAGCCCAGTAAAGAATATTCTGACTAAAATAATGCACAACAAATTATCCTTAGTCTTCAATAGGGAAAAATCTGATAGAATACAATTGATTACAAGTTTTAGATCAACAACTGCAGCGAAAACAATAATTCATTAGAAGAGTTAAGTAGATAATGAAGTCTACTATCATCTATGAATTTAAAAGTCCATCATCAATATTTTATCCCTGTAACATCAATCAATATACATCTTGAATCAAATATTCATCTTTGCACTACGGGCCAAAGATATTCATCAGTTGGTCATGTTTAACTCAACACCTGTTCATCTTTGCACTATGGGCCAAAGATATTCATCAAAAAATCATTCATCTTTGCACTACAGGCCAAAGATATTCAGTAATATCATCATTTAGGACTGAGGATAATGAAAATATTTTTAAGAAAATGAATCCAGTGAGACAAAAGAACAAATATTAAGGATTCGTACTTTAGTTTATCCAAGTTCAAAAATACTCCAAAATAAACCATTGTGGAGCAAAATTCAAAAATGAAGATCAAAACATAGATCCAATCAAAGATAGGAACCATAACAGATAATCTTGGACACAGAAAAAAGAAAATTTAATTTTTCTGTGAATAGTATCGTATTCATGAATAGTGTCGTATACGTGAATAGTACCGTATACATGAATAGTAACTCTGACACTAAAAGGTAGAAATTTCACAAGAAAAATTATCATGCTTCATGAATAGTACTCGTGAATAGTAACTCATGAATAGTAACCCCGGCATGAAAAGATAAGAATTTCACAAGAAAAATCTTACCCATATTCCAACATAATGATATTGAAAAAAATAATATCATTTATAAAAAAAAATAACATCCGTTACCTCAAAAGAATAGTACTTACATTTACGAATATCGAGATATATTGAAGGAAACTTGCAGACCGTATAAAGAACACTCAAGATATCTAAATACTCACAAAAATACGCTCGATAATATAGTGAGAGAAAACTTCAGTTTCTGGTGTGATTTTTAATTCTAACCTAAGCACCCTATTTATAGGAAAATGCTTAGAACACCAAAGCAGAAAATTTAATAAAATAATAATATTTATAAAAAATTTCCTATGCCCACCTTATAAATCTGAATTCAGCATTTTGCAACAACTAGTGGGGCCCACCAACACACAAAACATGTTTTAAACAATTTTTGTAACAAAATTAATTTAGACCTAATATTTTAGAACTTCAATAATTCATAATAAATAGACCTTTTATCAGAAAAATTCGAATCTTATGTCCATTCCATAGGAAATTCAATTCTCTACAACTTTGTAGCTTTAAGTTTTTCCAAATTCCAAACAGAAATTGACCAAAATTCACATACAGACGATTTTGGAGGCTATAATCAAATTTTAGTCAAAAATAGGGTCCATCAACATGCTTAACATGTTTTTAGTATTTATTGTAACAAAATACTCTTCCTCCTCATTTATTCATATATCACACATTCATTGTAAAAATATCACCGTTATTATATTATTATAATATAATAATATATTTAAATGAATTATTTTATAAGAAAAGATAAAATATCAATTTTCAAAAATTGTCACTTTTCTAAAAATTTCTCCATTTATATCCACGTAAATAAATATTTTCCTTATTACTGTGACTCCCCCAAAATAGGTATACATCACCCATTCTGAGTCGCCAAAATACATGGTACAGAAAAACAACTACAACTTTATTAATACATTTGTCGTGCAAAATACGACAACACATACTGTGAGTTTAAATACAATATTGTCTTCTAGACAATATCCATACCCAAATAAAGTCCTCATTATAATTATTGATGCACTATTTTACAAAATGGTGAGGACTACTAAAACAGCTATCTTGAATCATCACTGATACCCATTTAGTCCAAATTAAATTCTCACCTCCTGAGAAGAAAAATGGAACAAAAAGGAAAAGGGTGAGCTCAACTAGCCCAGTAAAGAATATTATGACTAAGATAATATACAAAAAATTATCCTTAGTCTTCAACATGGAAAAAAAATCTGATAGAATATATTCGACAACAAGTTTTAGATCAACTACTCCAGCGGAAACAACAATTCATTAGAAGAGTTAAGTAGAGAATCAAATCTACTATCATCTATGAATTTAAAAGTTTATCATCAATATTTTATCCCTGGTAACATCAATAATATACATCTTGCATCAAATATTCATCTTTTCACTACGGGCCAAAGATATTCATTTGTATCACCAATTGGTCATGTTCATCTCAATAAATTGTTCATCTTTGCACTACTACGCCCAAAGATATTCATCGTAATAATCATTCATCTATGCACTATAGGCAAAGATATTCATCAAGTGTCACCATTATGGACTGAGGATGATGAAAAATATTTTAGAGAACGAATCCAGTTAGACAGAAGGATAAATATTAAGGATTTATATTACAGTTTATCCAAGTTTAATAATACTTTATAACAACCAATTGTGAAGCAAAATTCAAAAATAAAGCTCAAAACATGGATACAATCAAAGATAGTAGCCAAAATAGACATCTTGGACAAAAAAGAGAATTTTCATTTTTCGGTGAATAGTGTTGTATACATGAATAGTAACCCCGACACAACAAGTTCTAAATTTGATTAAAAAGTTCACCAATATTTTGGCATAATGATATTCAAGAAAATAATATCATTTAAGAAGAAAATAACATCCCTTACCTCAAAGAATTAGTACTTGGAAGGAAAGGTCAAAAGTGAAGCTGAATGAAACTTGTATTGAACAACAACTCTCAAAGTGTCTAAATACTCACAAAATATGCTCAATAATATAAAGAGAGAAAGAGAGAAAGCTTATGTTTCTGGTGTGATTTTCAATTCTAACTTAGCCCTCTATTTATAGGAAAATATTAGCCCGCCGAAGAAGACTTGACCTGCTACCTGATGGCTTTACCTGCTACTATTTCCACCCACCACATTTGAAATAAAATTCAGCACATTTCTTCACCAAACAATTCTAAAATTTTCCAATATGTTTTATCATTTAAACAATAATCAGAAACTTTAACAATTCATAGAAAATAGCCCGTTTATCAGAAAAATACAAATTTTATGTCCATTCCACATGAAATCGAATTCTCTACAACTTTACAGAAGAAAGTTTTTCCAAATTCAAAACAAAAAATATCCGAAATCCACAAACGGATATTTTTAATATATCCAATCTGACAAAATACTGATAAAACATTTCGCCATTAATAACCATATAAAATAAATAAATCCATCATTTATATCCACATCAAATAAATATTTCCTTATCATATAAATCAATAATTAATTATTCCCAAATAATATTACAGAATCACAATTATGACAACCAAAGCCGCTTCCTGGAAAGAGGGGCTTTCCGATAAGGATTTCTCCTTCAAATGCGCAATTAGATGACCAAACCTCTCCTTGATAGAACTTTCTAGACATTGCCAATAATGCTATCTAATAATATTATTCAAATAATATGAATTATTGATTTGTTAATGGGAAATACTGTGCAGTGACAATTATTAAAACAACAATAATATAAACTATCAACGCGGCAATTATTGAATCAATAAAATAGAATATTAAACAGTAACTACTGTAACAATTATTCAGTAGTTCCTTCTTACGTAAGGATCAATAATTCAAAAATACTATGCAATACCGCGTGCTACTATGCAACCACACATATTACTATATTTTAACCACCGGATATTCTAATAGTGTTAACGGTAACGATTACGCCGTTATTTATAACAACTCAAATTTGTTGTTTTCTTCATCCGATAGTTATTCTGTTATGGGGCCCACAAATGACTGCGCCGTCGTACGAATATTCCCCGACAAATAGAATATTTTATAACCACTTGCTTATTTTGTAAAATTTGCACATTTCACCCATAACCAAAGTATTATATCAAATTAACTCCTTATTATTTCAAGATAATAAATAGAGAAAATTTAATTTTATTCATAATAAGTTGGGGTCTTACAACCTCCCCTCCTTATAAAATTTCATCCTCGAAATTGACGTACGTACCTGGTGTTTCGAACAGGTGAGGATACCTCGCTTTCATTTCTGATTCCAACTCCCAGGTCATTTCCTCAATAGCATGGTTCCTCTACAAAACCTTGACTTTTGGTATAACCTTTGTTCGTAGGATATGCTCTTTCCTATTCAATATCTTGACAGGTACCTCCTCGTACGTTAAATCTTTGGCTATCTCGTCTGGTTCTAACGTAATAATGTGGCTTGGGTCTTTCACATATTTACGAAGCATAGATATGTGAAAAACATTATGAACATGAGACATACTTGGAGGTAATGCAAGTCTATAGGCCACATTTCCTATTCGGTCAAGAATCTCAAATGGACCAACAAATCGTGGATTGAGCTTTCCTCTCTTCCCAAATCTTGTAACTCCTTTCAATGGAGCAATATGTAACAGTACATGATCTCCAATATTAAACTCCACGTCCTTTCGATGAAGATCAGCATAACTCTTTTATCGATCTTGTGAGATCTTTATACGTTGTCGGATTATTTGAATCTTTTCTGTAGTCATGCGTACTAATTCTGGTCCCAACAACGTTCCTTCTCCCACCTCGTCCCAACATACTGGAAAACGACACTTTCATCCCTATAACGCCTCGAATGGAGCCATGCCTATACTTGCTTGATAACTGTTGTTGTAGGAGAATTCCACCAGTGGCAAGTACTTATCCCAACTTCCTTTAAAATCTAGGACACAGAGTCTTAATAGATCTTCAAGGGTTTGAATAGTCCTTTATGATTGTCCATCCGTTTGAGGATGGTATGTCGAACTGAATCGTAAATCCGTGCCCATAGCTTTCTACAAGCTAACCCAAAATCGTGAAGTGAATCTTGGGTCACGATCTAAAACTATGGATACTAGCATGCCATGCAATCTCACAATCTCATTTACGTACATACTAGCAAGACGTTCAAGGGAATAAGTCTCACGTATAGGCAAGAAATGAGCAGACTTGGTTAATCTATCAACAATAACTCAAATCACATCTATGCCTTGAGAAACCTTGGGAAGACTCGTAATGAAATCCATAGTAATGTGTTCCCACTTCCATTTCAGAATCTCAAGTGGTTGCAATGGACCCTTTGGCACTTGATGTTCTGCCTTTACACGTTGACAAGTTAAACACCTCGAGATAAACTCCGCGATCTCTTTCTTCATATTGCTCCACCAAAATGTATGTCGAAGATCATGATACATTTTGGTACTCCCAGGATGGATTGCAAACGGTGTGTTGTGTGCCTCCATCATGATTCTATGCTTCAAGTCAGAATCATTAGGAACGCAAAGTCTGGAGTTAACTCTAAGTATTCCTTCTTCATCAACTCTTGCCTCCAGAATGGCACCTTCTTGCACTTTCGTCTTCATACGTATCATCTTTGGGTCTGTGGCTTGAGCATATTTAACTTTATCGATTAAAGTCGGTTCTACTCGTATATTTGCCATCATCATGTGGGTCCCTGGAGTTTTAACTCTATCTTCATCCTTTGCAAGTAGTACAAAATAGGTCTTTATGTTAACAACATCGCACTCGTACCCGCATACGATCTTCTACTCAATGCGTCAGCTACAACGTTTGCTTTTCCAAGATGATATTAAATGCTATGGTCGTAATCCTTCAACAGCTCGAGCCAACGTCGTTGTCGCATGTTGAGTTCCTTTTGAGTGAAGAAATATTTAAGGCTTTTATGATCCATATAAATCTCCACTTTCTCTCCATACAGGTAGTGTCTCCAGATTTTCAACGTAAAAATGACTGCTGCCAACTCCAGATCATGAGTAAGATAATTCCTCTCATATTCTTTGAGTTGTCATGAGGCATAGGCTATGACTTTCCCATGCTGCATGAGAACACATCCTAACTCTTTGCCTGAAGCATCACTGTTGATAACAAATCCATCCGAACCAAATGGTATTGTTAGAACAGGTGCCGAAATGAGTCTCCTCTTGAGCTCTTGGAAACTCTTCTCGCATTCCTCTCTCCATACGAATTTTGCATCTTTCCGAGTCACCTGAGTTAACGGAGTAGCGATTCAAGAAAATCCTTCCATGAATCTCCGATAATAACCAGCTAAGCCCAGAAAGCTACGCACTTCGGTCACCGACTTCGGCTGCTCCCAACTTTGGATTGCTTCAATCTATGCCAGGTCAACAGATACTCCATGTTTTGATATCACGTGTCCAAGTAATGCTATTTCCTTAAGCCAGAACTCGCATTTCTTTAACTTGGCATATAGCTTGTTGTCACGAAGTCTTTGAAGTACCAGCTTCAAATGGTGCTCATGATCTTCACGGTTTTTGGAATAGATGAGGATGTCATCAATAAAGAAAACAACGAACTGATCCAAATATTCCTTGAATACTTGGTTCATCATATCCATGAAAGCAACAGGAGCATTAGTCAATCCAAAAGACATGACTAAGAATTCATAATGCCCGTATCGAGTCCTAAAGGCAGTCTTCAGAATATCCTCAGTTTTAATCTTCAGCTGATGATATCCAGAACGAAGATCGATCTTTGAAAAGAATTGTGCTCCTTACAACTGGTCAAACAGGTCATCAATACGAGGTAGGGGATACCTATTCTTGATGGTGACATGGTTTAATTCTCGGTAGTTAATACAAAGTCGCATACTCTCGTCTTTCTTCTTTACAAATAAAATAGGAGCAACCCAAGGAGATGTACTAAGGCAGATAATGAAACCGATGTCTAACAATTCACGTAGTTGGACTTTAACTCCCCGAAGTTTAATAGGAGCCATTCGATATGGGGTTTTGGAAATGGGCTTTGTATCGGTTCAAGATCAATAAAGAATTCAACTTCACGCTCCGGGTAGACCGGAAGTTCTTGAAATACGTCAGAAATTCATTAACAACAGAATATTATTCAAATCTGACGTGTTTTTGTTCAAGTCCATAATATGGGCTAAGAAAGCTTGACATCCGTTTTTCAATAAACGAATAGCTTTATGGCTTGATATGACAGTGACTGATTTTAGTGGTTTAGTTGCTTGAATTCGTATAACAGGTTGGTTAGGAATATGAAAACTAACAACCTTACGAAAACAATCAATTTTTGGCATGATGAGTGGTTAACCAATCAATCCCTAAAATCACATCAAATACAAATATCTTTAAAGAGATAAGATCAATAGGTAATGTGATTGTGCCAACTTGGATCAAGCAAGATTTATAAACTGTAGATATAACAAAGGTTTCACCCAATGGAGTTTTAATAGATAAGTTAAAGTCCAATATCTCCGAAGTCAAGTTTAAACGTTGAGCATAAGTAGGTGAGATAAAAGAATGGGTAGAACCGATATCTAGTAAGGTATAAACTTCGCAAGAGTTCATGATTATCTTACCTGTGATCACCTCGTGTGGGTTTCTCGCATTTTGGCCAGTCACGACAAACGCCCTTCCTTGAACCACCGACTTTGTTTTATCCGTAGTCGCCTTTGGTGCCGCCATCCCAGTTGGACTTGACTTTGCTATCGAAAAAAATCGGGTTATGTGACCGTCTTTTCCAGAATTGAAACACACCTTAGAAGGCTGTGAATAGTTTGGACTTATGTGTCCCTCCTCTCCGCATCTGTAGCATCTAACTGGTGGTCGTTCTCTTCCCCTAGAATTTGTTATTGGAGTTGGTGCTGCTGCTGATGTCTTCCCGTCATTGTTGAATCTCCTCTTTTTGAAATTTCCACTTGACTCATCTCTCCTATTTTCATGGCCACGATTTTCACCCGAGTGGTTACCGCTTTTGTCCGTATTCTTCCCTCCTCGCTGGTTATCATCACTCCGATGACAAATTTATCACCTAGATATTACCACAGTTGTGGTCCCTCGGTTGAACATACTCATTATCACACTCTAATAATTGTGCCCTGTTGTGAGACCCCAGATTTTATCAATAAAGATTTAAATTTTGTCAAAATAATTTTTTAATATTATGGTGTGAATTTGAGATAATATTATAGTTGTGGGTAGTATTTATAAATTTTGCAAAGTATGCAAGTGGTTATATTATATTCGATTGGTCGGGGAATATTAGGTTTAGCGAGGAATATTAGTCATGATGGCTCAATCATTGGTGGACCCTACAATGTAATTATTGTCGGATTGAGAAAATGACAAAAATATTTTATTGAAATAACGGCGGAAGTTTTACTGGTTGATCTTGTTGAACTACTTTCGGTAGTAAAAATGTACAATAATACATGTGGTTGCATAGTAGCACACCAGGTATTGATTATTGATGCTTATGTGAGAAGTCACTCGGTTTGATTCCATTATTGTCGATTAATAATATGAATTATTATAGCGATAATGACGTTTTGTTTTATTCAGTATTATTAACGTAATAAAAGCGAAACATCTTTTATATAAAATAGAATACTTTATTAAAGTTATTCATAAATAGAATATATTATATTTTATTATGCATAGTGTTGCATAGTGTTTTGCATAGTGTTTTGCATAGTATTGCATAGTGTTTGCATAGTAAAATGTTTTTATATAAATAGAATATATTATATTTTATTTAAAAGATTTTTCTTTAAATATGGATCGTCGATTAAAATAAATCAATCTGGACCGTTCATGGATTAGTTCTTATGCATTCCATTTTCCTATAAATAGAAGCTCATTCCTTCATTATTTTCTTACGAATTCATTGAAACTCTGAGAGAGAAATTATAGAAAGAAGCTATAGAGAAAAATTATAGAAAGAAGAAGAGTATTACGCTACTTCACACTACTTCTATATTCATTTTTTACGGTAAGGGATATTATTTGTTGTACCGTAAGGTGTTATTCTTTCTTCTTGAAGAGAACTCATTATTCCATTCATTATTATTACATTGGAATAACTTTTGTAAAAGTGGCATACCCTATACATAACTTTTGATATCTTGGCGTACCCTATACTTGGTGAAATCCTTATGTTATTCCATTGCTTATTATTACATTGGAATAACTTTTATACTGCAGTTTACCCTATACTTGGTGACATTCTTCTATTATTACATTGGAACATCACATGCATGTGTTTTACACCCGACACAGTTCCATTTTTATTATTCATTGGAACATCACATGCATGTGTTTTTACAGGACTGGTTCCGCTTTTATCATTCATTTGAATATCCTATCGTGTGTTTTACACGGATGCAGTTCCATCTTTATTATTCTTTTGGAACATCCATCCGGTTGTGAATTTCACACGACACGTTTAGATTATTATTATTCTGTTGGAATAACTTTGTCATCTTGAAGTACCGCATGCATGGTGATTTCTTTTGTTATTCCATTCTTTATTATACCCAGGTTGGTTAAAACTTTGACTTCATACTCTCCATGAAATTAGTAGAATATCCTTGATATTTGCGTTTCATCCATATCTTTTCATGGAAATATTCTTCCGATCATTCTTGAATTTTACTCTACTGAAACGATATCATGTTGACAATTTGGGCGTTAATAATTCATGGATTAAATAATTCTTGAACTTGTTTTATTGAATTACTATGTCATTGTCATCATCCTCATGTTATATTATGTTATCTTTGGCTTACGTGCATAGATGAACTTAGTATGATTATGACCGAGGATCATTCGGTATAATCATGACTTGATATAAATGATGTGACAAAAGTCCTCGGTGGCACATAATGCGATGATGGATAGTTTTTGGTATGATTATGACCGGGGGTGATTCGGTATAGTCATGACCATTGATAATTTGATGAAAATCCTTGGCCAGTAGTACGGGGATGATTAGATGTGGTGGTTTATTTATTAAAATTTGAGTCTCGTGATAAAAATTGATGAAAACCTTTTAAAACCTAAAAGATAGTAGATTTTATTCTCTTTGACTCTTTTAATGGATTGCATATTCCATGCGCATTAAACTAGTTGTCTATTGTATTTTATCGGTTTAACACTTTGTTGAAGGCTAATGATAATTTATTCTCGCATTATCTTAGTCATAATATTTCTTCTTGGGCTAGTTGAGCTCACCCTTTCTTTCACTTGTTCTCTTGGAAATGAGAACATAGTTGGGACGAGTCGAGGGGAGCGGAGTAATGGTCCGAGAGGATAGCATTAGTAGTCCTCACTATTACGTGAAATAGTGTGATAATAGTTGTAATGAGGACTCCTTTTGAGTTTGTATAATATCTAGTAGACAATATTTGTATTCAAACTCACGAGTTTATGTCGTATTGTACGACGATTAGGTTAGTAAGTTGTATTTGAATTTATGTACCATGTAAGTGGCGACCCAAGATGGGTGGCGTATACCTAATTTTGGGGGCGTCACGATTGGTATCGAGCTTTAGGATATGATCCTTTGCTAAGATGCGAGATAAGAACTAGGAGGAGAGACGGAAATTCCTTACGGCTAGTATGACCTACCTAAGTTTATTTGTTATTTTATTGGCTCGGTTAGAGTATAGGGATATAATATTTGATATATTAATTAACCCTTATGTTGTCGCGGTGTTTGAAATGGCAAATTGAAAATATTCACAATGGAGTGAATGTGACCAGTTATGACACCTTTAATCACTAATCGTTTAATGTAGTGTCGACGAGGAACAAATTAGAGATATCCACGTAGTGAATGAAGAACTAATTGTTGCACCCGAGCTAGTTGCAGAGGTAGCGGTGAGAGTGAGGAAGAAGAGGAAGAAGAGAGAACATGAGGAGAATTGGTTAGAAGAAATTTATGATCAAAACTTAGAATTACAAAATCGTGTTCGTGAGCTAGAAGAACGAGTTGAAGAACTGAAAAGCGATCAATGGAACAAAGGGATACAACAATTCAAAATTGGATTACCCGATATGTGATGCTCGAACAAAAATCACGCTTTGGCGGTGTAAGATATTAAAGTTGGAATCGAGAATTTAAAATCAAAGATTAGCTAAAGAAGAAACAATCGAACGAAGGAGAATAGGCGAGAATGGGTAAAAGTTGCAACGCGTTGATAGTGTAGAAAGATCCATCGATAAAGCCAAAATAGATGAAATGGACTTTGCTTTTTAGAATTGGAGAACCCGACATCGAATTCGGAATTACCACAAGCATAGCAGTCGGCACCCGAATTCGATCGAAGAATAATGATTCAAATCATGGATCGTGAATGTGAAGAAGCAAAACTTAAGGTGGAATGTAATTTATAGTAAGTCAAACTCGATAATTTAAGCGAGGCGTTTAAAATGTTATTACGGAGCCCCCAAATAAATGCGAAGTCTATACTTTATTCAATAGTTCTACCCACTCTTTATTTCACCTAGTTGTGTTCAACGCTTAAATTTGATTCAAAGAAGTTAAACTTTGATTATTGGTCAAACTAGATTAGAAACCTTCGTTACCTCCATCATCGAAATCGTTGTTGTCAAAATAAACGCGACGCCCCCAAAATAGGTATACATCACCCATTATTGTCAATACATGATGTAAGCTACAACTTTTTAAATACAAATATTATCTTAAATACAAATATTATCTCTAGATATTTATACTCACATAAATCCTCATCACATTTATTGATACATTATTTTACAAAATGGTGAGGACTACTAAACAATCCTTTCTAAAACCTTCATTCCATACCCAGGCTGCATTACTACGCTATATTCTAGCCTCCACGAGAAGAATGGAACAAAAAAGGGAAAAGGGTGAGCTCAACTAGCTCGATAAAGAATATTATGACTAAGATAATATACAACAAATTATCGTTAGTCTTCAACGAGGAAAAATTTAATAGAATCTGATAGACAACAAATTTTCAATCAATATTATGCGGTGAAATAATAATTCATTAGAAGAGTTAAGTAGAAATGCAAACTACTATCTTCTATGTATGAATTTAAAAGTTCATCGTCTATCTTTTATCCTGTAACAACAATCAATATACATCTCGGAATCAAATATTCATCTTTTTTGCTCTGAGCGAAAGATATTCATCGATTAATTCGTATTCATTTAAACACTGTTCATCTTTGCACTACAGGCCAAAGATATTAATCGATCGAGTTATGTTCATCTCAACACTTTTCATCTTTACTACTGGCCAAAGATATTCTTGAAAATCATTCATCTTTTTTCTACGGCCAAAGATATTCAATAATATCATCATTTAAGGTGAGGATGATGAAAATATTTTAAAGAAACGAATCGGTGAAACAAAATGACAAGGATTAAGGATTAAGGATTAAATACTTTGTTTTATCCATGTCCAACAATACCTCAAAAATAATCACGGTGGTGTAAAATTCGAGAATGATCAAAACATGGATCTGATCAAAGCTAGTATCCAAAATAGATATTTTGGACAAAAGAAGAAATTTTATTTTTTGGTGAATAGTCTTGAATATCGTGAATAGTCTTAGTATCGTGAATAGTCTTGTATCGTGAATAATCTCAGAGTATCGTGAATAGTAAATCGACACCAAAAGATAGAAATTCCACAAAAACATCTTCACGCTTCATGAATAGTACTTTGAATATAGTAACTTTCGTGAATAGTAACTCATGAATAGTAACTTCGTGAATAGTAACTCATGAATAGTAACCCCAGAGCATGAAAAAGTTCAAATTTGATAAAAACTTCGGATCAATATTTCAACATAATGATATTGAAGAAATAATATCATTTGAAAAAAAAATAATATCCACTTACCTCGAAGAATCGATTACTTGGAAGGAAAGGTCGGAAGTGATCTTTGAATGAAACTTGTCTTGAAACGACTCTCAAAGTATCTAAATACTCACAAAATCGCTCGATAATATAGAGAGAGAGAAAAACTTTGTTTACGGTGTGATTTTCAATTCTAACTTAGCCCTCTATTTATAGGAAAATGTTAGCCGTACCGAAGCGGACTTGACTGCTTTGCACGATGGCTTTACACCTTACTATTGCCACCCACCACATTTGAAATAAAATTCAGCACATTTCTTCACCAACCACAAGTGGGGCCCACTCAATTCTAAATTTTCCACCAAAATCAATTATAACCCTAATTTAGAATCGGACACCTCTTAAAATTCATAACAAATCATTCGTGCATTTTAACGGTTCAAAATTTGTGGACATATACTCAACTTATGTATGTATAACATACCCAAAAATTACCACAATCCAACGGTCGGATTAAAATTATAATCCCGCAATATATCTGAAAACCCTGATTTAATTTTTATACCTCGATGCAAAATAAAATCTTGATAAAACACCTCAATAATAATTTCTTCATTTATAACCACATAAATAAATCCATCATTTATATCCACATAAAATAAATATTTCTTTATCATATGAATCAATAATTAATTATTCACAAATAATATTACGAGAATCACAATTATAATGACAAAGGTAGTTCCGGAAAGAGGGGCTTTAGATAAGGATTTCTCACTTCTTGGCGGCTTGATTAGGTGACCAAACCTCTCCTTGTGAGAACTTTCTAGACATTGCCAATAATGCTATCTAATAATATTATTTAAATAATATGAATTATTGATCGATAATGGAGATAATGTGCGATGACAATTATTGAACAACAATAATATAAAATATCAACGCGACAATTATTGAATCGATAAAATAAAATATTGAGCGATAACTCTTGTAAAAATTATTGAGTAGTGCCTTCTTACGTAAGGATCGATAATTCAACAATCTTGTGCAATCTGGTGTCTTCTTCTTGCGACCACGCGCATTATTCTTGTGTATTTTAACCATAAGGTATTCCAACGATCTTAACGGTAACAACTACTTCAATTATTTTTAACCAACTTATATTTGTCGTTTTCTTCATCCAATCGCTTTCCGTTATGGGGCCCATGGGTTGGTTTGGCTTGTCGTACGAATATTCCCAAAGCGATCTGAATATTCCACGACCAAACGAATATTCCCAAACAAAATGAATATTTTATAACCACTTGCTTATTTTGAAATATTTGCGTATTTAACCCTAACTATCCACATTAATCAAATCAACCCTTACTATTTCAAAATAATAAATAAAGGAAATTCCTTTTTATTTAAAAAAAATTTGAGGTCTTCTGACCTCCCTCCTTATGAAATTTAGTCCTCGAAATTGGCGTCACGTACTGGTGTTTGAAAAGGTGAGGATACCTCGCTTTCATTTCGTTTCAATTCCGGTCATTTCCTCTATAGCATGATTCCTCCACAAAACTTTAACTTGTGGTATGACCTTTCTTGGCGTGGGACATGCTCCTTCCTATCCAAGATCTTGATAGGTACCTCCTCATCGTTAAGTCTTGGCTATCTCGTCCAGGTTCTAACTTCAATAACGTGGTTGGGTCTTTCACATATTTACTGAAATGCGGATATGTGAAACACATTATGAACACGAGACATACTTGGAGAATAACTTATGAGTCATAGGCTACATTTCCTACTCGGTCGAGAATTTGAAATGGACCATAAATGCGTGGATTGAGCTTTCCTCTCTTCCCAAATCTTGTAACTCCTTCCATGGAGCAACTTCATGACACAATACATGATCCCCTACATTAAATTCCACGTCCTTTCGATGAAGATCCGCATAACTCTTTTTATCGATCTTGTGCCGTTTGTATATCGTTGTCGAATCATTTGGATCTTTTCGGTGAGTCATACGTCTTAACTTTCGGGTCCCAACAATGTTGCTTCACCCACCTCATCCCAACATATTGGAGAACGACATTTTAAGTCCATATAATGCTTGAATGGAGCCACACTATACTTGCACGATAAGCTTGTTGTTGTAGGAGAATTCCACCAATGGTAAATACTTATCCCAACTTTGTTGAAGTCTAGGACACGAGTCTTAATAAATCTTCAAGAGTTTGAATAGTCCTCTCTGATTGTCCAAATCCGTTTGGGGATGGTATGCGAACTAAATCGCAAATCCGTGCCCATAGCTTTTTGCAAGCTAACCCAAAATCTTGAAGTGAATCTTGGGTCACGATCCGAAACTATGGATACTGGGCATGCCATGCAACCTCACAATCTCATTTCACGTCACATACTAGCAAGGCGTTCAAGTGAATAAGTCTCCGTGTCGGCAAGAAATGAAGCGGACTTGGTTAATCTATCAACAATAACCCAAATAGCATTGATGCCTTGAAAAACCGTAGGAAGACCGTAACGAAATCCATGGTAATGTGTTCCCCCACTTCCATTCCGGAATCTCAGTGGTTGCAGCGGACCCTTAGGTACTAGATGCTCACCTTTACTGCGTTGGCAAGTTAAACACATCGAGATAAACTTTGCAATCTCTCTCTTCATATTGTTCCACCAAAATGTATGTAGAAGATCACGATACATTTAGTACTTCGAGATGGATTGCAAATGGTGTATTGTGTGCTCCATCATAATCTTGTACTTCAAATCAGTCGTTAGGAACACAAAGTCTAGAGTGGACTCAAGTATTCCTTCTTCATCAATTCTAAGCTTAGGAATAGCTCCTTCTTGTACTTTCTTCTTCATACGCATCGAATCAAGATTGGGTGGCTTGAAGCGACCTTAACTTTTCTATTAAAGTTGGCTCTGTCGTATATACTTGACATCATCGCTTTCGTTCCGCATATGATCTTCTACTCGATCGCGTCATTACCGTTAAACTTTTCGGGATGGTATTGAATAGTGTGGTCGTAGTCTTTCAATAGCTCGAGCCAGCGTCATTGCCGCATGTTGAGTTCTTTTTGAGTGAAGAAATATTTAAAGGCTTTTATGGTGCGAATATATCTCCACTTTCTCCCCATATAGATAGTGCCTCCATATCTTTAAGCGCAACATTGCTTTGCTTGACTCTAGATCATGAGTAGGATAATTCCTCTCATACTCTTTAAGTTGTCGCGAGGCATAGGCTATGACTTTCCCGTTGCATGAGAACACATCCTAACCCTTTGCACGAAGCATCGGCATAGATAACAAATCCATCCGAACCGGATGGTATTGTTAGAAACAGTCTTAAAATAAGTCTCCTCTTAAGCTCTTGGAAACTTTTCTCGCATTCTTCGCTCCAAAGCAATTTTGTATCCTTTGAGTTAAATTTGAGTTAATGGAGTAGCGATTAGAAAAACCCTTCCACGAATCTCAGATAATAACCATTAAGCCCAAAAAACTACGTGCTTGATCCATGAACTTGGTTGCTCCCAACTTTGTATTGCTTGATCTTGGCGGATCAGCGGATACTCCATGTTTTGACACCACATGCCCAAGAAATGCTACTTCCTCAAGCGAACTTCGCATTTCTTCAATTTGGCATATAGTTGGTTTTCCACGAAGCCTTTGGAGTACCGACTTCAAATGGTGCTCATGATCTTCACGACTTTTGGAATATATAAGGATGTCATCAATAAAGACAACAACAAAGCTGATCCAAATATTCCTTGAATACTCGGTTCATCATATCCATGAAAGCCAGCGGAGCATTAGTTAGTCAGAAAGACATGACTAAAATTCATAATGCCCATCTGGGGATTACGAAGGCGGTCTTTGGAATATCCTCGATTCTAATCTTGGTGATGATATCGAGCGAAGATCGATTTTGAAAAGAATTGTGCCCTTGCAAGCTGGTCAAACAAGTCATCAATCTGAGGTGAGGATACCTATTCTTGATGGTGACATGGTTCGATTCCGATAGTCGATACAAAATCGCATACTCCGTCTTTCTTTTTACAAATAAAGCAGGAGCACCCCGAGGAGATGTCTTAGGGCCGAATGAAACCGATGTCCAACAATTCACTGTAGTTGGACCTTTAACTCTGAAGTTCAATAGGAGCCATTCGATATGGGGTTTTAGAAATGGGCTTTGTGCGGGTTCAAGATCAATAAAGAATTCAACTTCACGTTACGGGGGTGGCAGGAAGTTCTTGAAAAATCGTCGGAAAGTCGATAACAACGGAATATTATTCAAATTTGGCGTGTCTTTATTCAAATCCATAACATGGGCTAAGAAAGCTTGACATCCGTTTTTTCAATAAGCGAATAGCTTTATGATTAGATATGATAGTGATTGATTTTAATGGTTTAGTTGCTTGAATTAAATCACAACGGGTTGGTTAGGAATATGAAAACTAACAACCTTACGAAAACAATCAATTTTGGCATGATGAGTAGTTAACCAATCAATCCCTAAATCACATCAAAAGCAAGTATCTTTAAAGAGATAAGGTCACGGTAAGGTGATGGTGCCAACTTGAATCAAACAAGATTTATAAGCGATGGATGTGATGAAAGTTTCTCTAGCGGAGTTTCCACGAGATAGGTCAAAGTCTAATTTCTCGGAGTCGAGTTTAAGCGTTGAGCACATGCGGGAGAGATAAATGAATGGGTATGCCGGTATCAAGTAAGGTATAAACTTATGCAGAATTTATAAATAGCTTACCGTGATCACCTCGTTTGGGTTCCTCGCATTATGACCGATCCACAACAAACGCTCTTCCGGAATCGTTGACTTTGACTTTTACGGGACGATCTTTTGAGTCACCGTCCCCATTGAACTAGGTTTATTTCTGAAATCTGATCTCGGCGATATGTCCTTCCTTTCCACAACTTATAGCATACCTTGAAGCTGTTGTGGGCGATTTTGGTGATATATCCCTCTTTTCGCATTTGTAGCATATAATGGGTGGTGGTTCTCCTCCTCCCTAGAACCGATTCTTTGCCGCGCTTTGTCGTCTTCACATAGTCGTTGTTAAATCTCCTCTTTTAAAATCTCCTCGACTCGCTTCTTACATTTTCATGACCATGATTACCACCGAGTGGTTACCATTTTACATCCGTCATTTTCTTTCTCCATGAGGTTATCATTATTACATTGATTCTTTATCTACGATACGATCTGGTTATGGTCCTCGAGTTGGTAGTACTCGTTATCTCGCTCTAATAATTGAGCCACATTTACAACATCTGAATAAAGAAAGTTTATGAGAAATGAGATCTTGGCGTATCTTGGGTTTCAAACCTCTAAGAAACATCCGCGTCATCGTTCCTCATTCTCCACCAAATGAGGTCTGCAAACACGGATAACTCTGCAAACTTTGCCTCGTCTTTGAGACAAATCGTGTTTTTTTGCTCTGTCGATGAACTCCACTTCCTTCATATAGCGAACACTTTCGGGAAAGTATTTGTCATTAAATAGTCTCTGAAAGCGTCTCCCAAGACATCTTTGAGTCTTGCTTTGGATGGAGTGCAGCTTCACGACTCCCACCGATGAATCTGCCTCGCCGCCGGAACATAAAAGGTGGCGAATGGAACCTCTGTTCCTCAGTGCATCCCAGACATCGAATATCTTGGTAATTTGTTTGACCCATGTTTCCGCCGTGATCGGATCTGGCTTTCCCTTAAATTACGGTGGTCCCAACTCTTTGAGCGCTTGGGTTTGTGACAACTTGTGAATTGCTATCATTTCCTCACATATTTTGAACACGAGTCTCCTCAAATGCGATTTTGCATGAGCTGCAAAAAGCTTCTAAACATCCTCGTTCATCATCGCTTTCGATTCGGTGGTGTTGTTCACGGGAGGAACATTGCCCGACTGTTGCGTTCTCCTCGTTGGTAAATCTGAGGCATCTCCACGGTCTCATTTACTCCTTGTTAATATTCTCGATCGACATTCTCAAATCTTGTCATAAAACAAGGGTTAATTAAGAAATCAATATATCACATAATATCCTATATCTTGACCAACTAACAAATAAGCTTGGGTAGGACACACTAGCGAAGGATTTACTCGTCTCTCCCTCTGATTCTATTCCCGATCTCATGGAGATCATATCCTAAGCTACGATACCAAGCGTGCGCCCCCAAAATAGGTATACATCACCCATTACGAGTTGTCGATCGTGAGTGCGAAAACAACTACAACTTTATTATTACAACGATAAAGCGTGAGTTTAAATACAAATATTATCTTACAGACAATATTTATACTCACATAAATCCTCATCACATTTATTGATACATTATTTTACAAAAATGGTGAGGACTACTAAACAATCCTTTCTAAAACCTTCATTCCATTACCAGGCTAAATACTTTCGCTATATTCTAGCCTCCACGAGAAGAATGGAACAAAAAGGAAAAGGGTGAGCTCAACTAGCTCGATAAAGAATATTATGACTAAGATAATATCTGACAAATTATCGTTAGTCTTCACGAGGGAAAAATTTAATAGAATCTGATAGACAACAAATTTTCAATCAATATTACATGATGAAAATAATAATTCATTAGAAGAGTTAAGTAGAGAATGCAAACTACTATCTTACATGTATGAATTTAAAAAGTTCATCGTCTATCTTTTATCCTGTAACAACAATCAATATACATCTGGAATCAAATATTCATCTTTTTACTTACTGGGCGAAGATATTCATCGATTATTCATCATTTAAACTTTTCATCTTTACTACAGCCGAAGATATTAATCGATCGGTCGTGTTCATCTCAACACATTCATCTTTTACTCTGAGGCCAAAGATATTCTTGAAATCATTCATCTTTTTTTCTACTGGGCCAAAGATATTCAATAATATCATCATTTAAGGCGAGGATGATGAAAAATATTTTTAAAGAAACGAATCCGGTGAAACAAAATGACAAGGATTAAGGATTAAGGATTCGTACTTTGTTTTATCCATGTCCAACAATACCCCAAAAATAATCACGCGTGGTGTAAAATTCAAGAATGATCAAAACATGGATCTGATCAAAGCTAGTATCCAAAATAGATGTTTTGGACAAAAAGAAGAAATTTTATTTTTTGGTGAATAGTCTTAGTATCGTGAATAGTCTTGTATCGTGAATAGTCTTGTATCGTGAATAATCTTAGTATCATGAATAGTAAATCACACAAAAGATAGAAATTCCACAAAAAAACATCTTCACGCTTCATGAATAGTACTGCGTGAATAGTAACTCGTGAATAGTAACTCATGAATAGTAACTTCGTGAATAGTAACTCATGAATAGTAACCCCAGACATGAAAAAGTTCCAAATTTGATAAAAACTTCAGATCGACATTTCACATAATGATATTGAAGAAATAATATCATTCTGAAAAAAAATAATATCCACTTACCTCGAAGAATCGATTGCTTGGAAGGAAAGGTCGGAAGTGATCTTTGAATGAAACTTATCTTGAGCAATGACTCTCAAAGTATCTAAATACTCACAAAATAAACTCAATAATATAGAGAGAAAGAGAGAAAACTTTGTTTACGGTGTGATTTTCAATTCTAACTTAGCCCTCTATTTATAGGAAAATGTTAGCCCGTAGAAAGCAGACTTGACTGCTTTTGATGGCTTTACACTACTATTGCCACCCACCACATTTGAAATAAAATTCAGCACATTTCTTCACCAACCACAAGTGGGGCCCACTCAATTCTAAATTTTCCACCAAAATCAATTATAACCCTAATTTAGATCGAGACACCTCTTAAAATTCATAACAAATCATTCGTGCATTTTAACGGTTCAAAATTTGTGGACATATACTCAACTTATGTATGTATAACATACCCAAAAATTACCACAATCAGCGGTCGGATTAAAATTATAATCCCATGATATATCTCAAAACCCACGATTTAATTTTTAATACCTCCAATCTGGTAAAATCTTGATAAAACACCTCAACAATAATTTCTTCATTTATAACCACATAAATAAATCCATCATTTATATCCACATAAAATAAATATTTCTTTATCATATGAATCAATAATTAATTATTCACAAATAATATTACGAAATCACAATTATGATGACCAGTAGTTCCCGGGAAGAGGGGCTTTCAGATAAGGATTTCTCCTTCTTGGCGCGCAATTAGGTGACCAAACCTCTCCTTGTGAAACTTTCTAGACATTGCCAATAATGCTTTATCTAATAATATTATTTAAATAATATGAATTATTGATCGATAATGGAGATAATGTGCGGTGACAATTATTGAACAACAATATAATATAAAATATCAATGCCTTGCCAATTATTGAATCGATAAAATAAAATATTGAGCGATAACTCTTGTAAAAATTATTGAGTAGTGCCTTCTTACGTAAGGATCAATAATTCAACAATCTTGTGCAATCTGGTGTCTCTTTGTCTGACCCACGTATTATTCATATTTTAACCAAGATTATTCAACGGTCTTAACTTGATAACAACTACTGTAGTTATTTTTAACGACTTATATTTGTCGTTTTCTTCATCCAATAAACTTTTCCGTTATGGGGCCACACATGGCATTTTGTCTTGCGTCGTCTGAATATTCCCAAGCGATGAATATTCCACGACCAAACGAATATTCCAACAAAATATGAATATTTTATAACCACTTGCTTATTTTTGAAATATTTGCGTATTTAACCCTTAACTATCCACATTAATCAAATCAACCCTTACTATTTCAAAATAATAAATAAAAGAAATTCCTTTTTTATTTAAAAAATTTGAATGATATTTCTATTATTAATAAATTTCTGGTCTTTCTTATTATATTTTGAATTTTGAATGTGGTCAAGTCCTAGAGATAGATCTATGAGTTACCTAACTAATCCAAGTGCAATTACTGGAAAAGGTGTTGTAGATTTTTGTGTGGACTGATTTTTAGCAAAGGAGGCCAAAAGGCTATAAATTTCGAAAATACTCTTGCCTTGAAAACTTTAAGGACTGTTTTCGGCCACTTAAATTATGAGAAAAATTCTGGGTTTTGGGACATGAAAGTATATGGTATAAAGTACCTCCTGTCCAAAAATGAGCTCATTACGACTTAAAATGAGCAAGTTATGACTATTTCAATATTTAGGTTTTTCCGAGGCAAAAAAGCTATAATAGAGTTCTATAACTCAAATGACCATGAAATTTAAGCTGGAGGCTCACGTTAACATGTGTAAGGTCCTGCCAAGATTTGAAATTTTGGAGTTAAACTTGAGGTAGCTAATTTCACGAAATTAATTTTTTGAAAAATAGTAAATGAATTTTAAAATTCCGGAAAAATATATTTTCATTATGGGATTATATTATGCTAAATCCCAGAAGAAAAGAAATATTTTGGGACTGATTTGGTATTTTCATAAAAATAGTTTAGTTATGAACATATGAGTTAAATATGTTATGTGAAGTAACAAAGTTGAAAATAGGATTTTATGGCTAAAGAATCCTATATAGAGTATATGCATATTTTTTGAGAGATTTGATAATTGGTGATGATATCTTATGAGTATGGCATTTTTGAATGATTAAATGCATTATATGGTAAAAGCGTAAACAATTAAGATAAATTGTTTATAAATTTAAGAAGTGATTAAAATATTGTTATAATATTAATGATATTAGATTATGAGATTATTAAGTGATTGATAACATGGGATATTCTTGAATCTGGATAAATTATATTATAAATGTTTAATATTTATCCTTTATCTCATTTGATTGATTCTTTATATCATTATCCTCATGCTTATATTATGTTGAAAGTCAATACGTATTTTGTAGTGCATAGATGGACTTGGTATGATTATGACCGAGGATTGTTAGGGTATAATCATAACTTAGTAATTGAATACCTGGATTATCTTTGGCCGTAGTGCATGGATAATTTATTGCGTGATATACTAATGAATACACAATTATCTTTGGTAGTAGTGCATGGATAATTTTTATTGGTCGTGATATAATGAATACACAATTATCTTTAGGCGTAGTGCATGGATAATTTATTGGTCGTGATCTTAATGAATACACAATTATCTTTGGTAGTAGTGCATGGATAATTTGTGGTGATGATACTAATGAATACACAATTATCTTTGGCGCGATTGCATGGATAATTTGTGGTCGTGATATTAATGAATACACAATTATCTTTGGTAGTGAGTGCATGGATAATTTGTGGTCGTGATACTTAATGAATACACAATTATCTTTGGTAGTAGTGCATGGATAATTTAATGGTCGTGATACTAATGAATACCACGATTATCTTTGGTAGTAGTGCATGGATAATTTGTGGTCGTGATACTAATAAATACGATTATCTTTGGTAGTGATGCATGGATAATTGTGGTGAATATTAAGTGGTAATCTTAATGAATACGAGTTATCTTTGGTGCGTAGTGCATGGATAATTTGTGGTGGTCGATACTAATGAATACTACGATTATCTTTGGGTCACGTAGTGCCATGGATAATTTGTGGTCGTGATACTAATGAATACACAATTATCTTTGGTGCGTTAGTGCTTGGATAATTTGTGGTCGTGATACTAATGAATACACAATTATCTTTGGTAGTAGTGCATGGATAATTTGTGGTCGTGTAATCTTAATAAATATCCTTGGCACCCGTAGTGCGGGGATGATTCGATGATATGGATTAATTATTGAAATGAGTCTCGATGAATGAAATATTAATTCTGGATGTGGTAAAAAGTCATCTTTGGCAGTAGTGCATTGATAGACTTGGTATGATTATGACCGAGGATTATTCGGTATAATCATAATAGTAATTGAAAACACGAATATCCTTGGCGGTGGTGCATGGATAATTAAATGGTCATGAATCTTATTAAGGCTGCGTCTCGACATTATTGGTTTTGACGGGTGTATATCTTTAGCACCGTAGTCGAAGATGAATTGTTAATGAATAAACTTTGTGGATTTCAAGATGAATTTAATATTTTTAAGCGATAAAGGTATTCAAGGTATCCTCATCTCTTTATCATACCGAGTCGTACCCTAATTTCGAGGGTGAAATTCCATAAGGAGGAGATTGTGAGACCCAGATTTTATCAATAAAGATTTAAATTTTGTCAAAATAATTTTTAATATTATGGTGTGAATTTGAGATAATATTATAGTTGTGGGTAGTATTTATAAATTTTGCAAAAGTATGCAAGTGGTTATATTATATTAGATTGGTGGGGAATATTAGGTTTAGCGAGGGAATATTAATATGGCAATAGCTCAATCATTGGTGGACCCTAGCGAAATTATTGTCGGATTGAGAAAATGACAAAATATTTTATTGAAATAACAGGCGGAAGTTTTCTGTTTGATCTTTGTTGAACTACTTTCGGTAGTAAAAATACGATAATCGTGTGGTTGCATAGTAGCACGGTATTGATTATTGATGCTTATGTGAGAAGTCACTTCGGTTTGATTCCATTATTGTCGATTAATAATATGAATTATTATAGCGATAATGACGTTTTATTTTATTCAGTATTATTAACGTAATAAAACAAAAACATCTTTATATAAAATAGAATACTTTATTAAAGTTATTACATAAATAGAATATATTATATTTTATTATGCATAGTGTTGCATAGTGTTTTGCATAGTATTGCATAGTGTTTGCATAGTAAAATGTTTTTATATAAATAGAATATATTATATTTTATTTAAAAGATTTTCTTTAAATATGGATAGTCAGATTAAAGTAAATCAATCTGACCGTTCATGGATTAATTCTTATGCATTCCATTTTCCTATAAATAGAAGCTCGTTCCTTCATTATTTTCTTACAATTCATTGAAACTACAGAGAGAAAATTATAGAAAGAAGCTAGAGAGAAAATTATAGAAAGAAGAAGAGTATTCTATTTGCTTCACTACTTACATATTAGGTTCTTTTACGGTAAGGGATATTATTTGTTGTGTGCTAAAGGGAGTGTTATTCTTTCTTCTTCATGAAGAGAACTTACATTATTCCATTCATTATTATTACATTGGAATAACTTTGTAAAAGTGGCATACCTATACATAACTTTGTGTCATGGCGTACCTATACTTGGTGAAATCCTTACGTTATTCCATTGCTTATTATTACATTGGAATAACTTTTGTATCTGTGATTTTACCCTATACTTGGTGACATTCTTCTATTATTACATTGGAACATCACATACATGTGTTTTACGGGACTGGTTCCGTTTTATTATTACATTGGAACATCACATGCATGTGTTTTACACCGGACACAGTTAAAATCTTTATCGATTCTGTTGGAATATCCTCTCTCATGTGTTTTTATACGGGATCTGGTTCCATCTTTATTATTACATTGGAACATCCATGTGGTTGTGAATTTCACGACTTTAGTTTCGTTATTATTATTACATTGGAATAACTTTGTCTGCAATGATACCACATGCATGGTGATTTCTTTTATTATTTCATTCTTTATTATACCCAGTTGGTTAAAACTTTGACTTATACTCCATGAAATTAGTAGAATATCCTTGATATTTGCGTTTCATCCAATATCTTTTTCATGGAAATATTCTTGATCATTCTTGAATTTTACTCTCTGAAAACATTATCGTGTTGACAATTTGACGTTAATAATTCATGGATTAAATAATTCTTGAACTTGTTTTATTGAATTACTATGTCATTGTCATCATCCTCGTGTTATATTATGTTATCTTTGGCTTCGTCATAGATGAACTTAGGTATGATTATGACCGAGGGATCATTCGGTATAATCATGACTTGATATAAATGATGTGACAAAAGTCCTCGGTGGCACATGTCTGCGTTGATGGATAGTTTTTGGTATGATTATGACCGGGGTGATTGGTATAGTCAATGACCATTGATAATTTGATGAAAATCCTTGGCCGTGAATACGGGGATGATTAGATGTAGTGGTTTATTTATTAAAATGAGTCTCGAATGATAAAATTGATGAAAACCTTTTAAAACCTAAAAGATAGTAGATTTTATTCTCTACTTGACTCTTTTAATGGATTGTATTATTCATTGCGATTAAAGCTGGTTGTCTATTGTATTTTATCGGTTTAACAACGTTGAAGGCTAATGATAATTTATTACGCATTATCTTAGTCATAATATTTCTTCTTGGGCTAGTTGAGCTCACCTTTCTTTCATTTGTTCTCTTGGAAATGAGAACATAAATGGAGACGAGTCGGGGAGCAGAGTAATGGTCGAGGAGGATAGCATTAGTAGTCCTCACTATTACAGCGAAATAGTGTGATAATAGTTATAATGAGGACTCCTTTTGAGTTTGTATAATATCTAGTAGACAATATTTGTATTCAAACTCACGGTTTATATCGTATTGTACCACGACGAGTTAGGTTAGTAAGTTGTATTTGAATTTATGTACCATGTAAGTGGCGACCCAAGATGGGTGGCGTATACCTAATTTTGGGGCGTCACGGTTGGTATCGAGCTTAGGGATATGATCCACAGCTAAGATCTGAGATAAGAACTAGGAGGGAGAGCGGAAATTCCTTATTTAGTATGACCTACCTAAGTTTATTTGTTATTTAATTGGTGGGTTAGAGTATAGGGATAATATTTGATATATTAATTAACCCTTATGTTTATGTATGGTGTTTGGAAATGGCATTTGAAAATATTCACAATGGAGTCAATGTGACCGTTGTGACACCTTTAATCACTAATCGAGAGTTAATGCAGATGTCAGACGAGGAACAAATTAGAGATATCCACGTAGTGAATGAAGAACTAATTGTTGCACCCGCAGGAGCTAGTTCTTGAGTAGGCAGTGAGAGTGAGGAAGAAGAGGAAAGAAGAGGAACTGAGGAGGTTGGTTAGAAGAAATTTATGATCAAAACTTAGAATTACAAAATCGTGTTGAATGAGCTAGAAGAAACGAGGTTGAAGAAACGTGACAAGCAGTGCGTGGAACAAAGGGATCTGAACAATTCAAAATTGGGTTTACCCGATATGTGATGCTCGAACAAAATCATGCTTTGGCGGTGTAAAGATATTAAAGTTGGAATCGAGAATTTAAAAATCAAAGATCGAATGTAAAAGAAGAAACAAATTGAACGAAGGAGAATAAGCGATCGTGGGTAAAAAACACTGGCGTTGATAGTGTAGAAAAAAGGCGTCAGATCCAATAAAAGCGAAAATAGATGAAATGGACTTTGCTTTTTGGCGACGAATTGAGAAGAACCAACATCGAATTCGAATTACCACATGCATAGCGGTCAACCCGAATTGATATGGATCGAGAGAATAATGATTCAAATCATGGATCGAGAATGTGAAGAAGCACTTAAGGGTGGAATGTACCCTATAGTAAAAAATCGAACTTCGATAATTTAAGCGAGGAAGCGTTTAATAGAAAACCCGACGAAGTTATTACGGGTAAGTTAATTATAAATTAATGCGAAGTCTATACTTTATTCAATACAAGTTCTACCCACTCTTTTATTTCACCTAGTTGTGTTCAACGTTTAAATTTGATTCGAAGAAGTTAAACTTTGACTTATTGGTTGAAACTTCGTTACTAGGAACCTTCGTTACCTCCACTGTTTATTAATCTTGTTGTTTCAAATAAACACTTTCACGTTACTGTCGATCTTATCTCTTTGAAAATACTTGCCTTTGAGGTAATTTTTTGAAAAGCGATTGATTAACTACTCATTATTCTTTTGTAAGGTTGTTAGCTTTCATATTCCTAACCAACTTTGTTATCTGAATTCAAAGTAACCAAATCCTAAAGTTAATCACTTTGTGATATCAAGCCATAAGTAAAGAGCCCCGAACCTTTAGTTTGTTGACTTCCTTGTGTGGAATGCGCGAAGCGGACTTTACTGTGGCGACATCGTGAATGAAGATGGCAAGTTTATAGGTATCATTGTGAGATCTTATCTAGGTTAAGGGATAGAAGTCACAGTTGGTATCAATGTGACGTCTTATCAAGTCTTGGATGAAAGTCCACGATTTTGAATGATATTTCTATTATTAATAAATTTCTTGGCGTATTCTTGAAGACTTCTTAGCCTACTTAGGCGTGAAATCAAATTTTGTATTGACCCCGATGTAAAACCCATTTCTTAAACCCTCAAATAATTCTTGACTAAAATGAATGCAGATTTACGTGGTTTATGATGAAAGTCATAATAAAAGCATAGGACTAATGAAAATCATGGGTATATGAAGTATTAGTAAGTTTTATGATGAGTTATGTTGGTTAGTAAGTGAAAACATGAAAGTTTCTTAGAAATCACAAAGAGTTGAAAATCAAATTTTGGTGAAAAGCGTAACATGAAATTCAATTGACCATATCTCTTATTATATTTTGAATTTTGAATGTGGTCAAGTCCTAGAGTTAGATCTATGAGTTACCTAACTAATCCAAGTGCAATTACTGGAAAAGGTGTTGTAGATTTTTGTGTGGACTGATTTTGTAAAAGGAGGCCAAAGCTGTAAATTTCAAAATGCTCTTGCCCAGAAACTTTAAGGGACTGTTTCGGCCATAAATTATGAGAAAAATTCTGGGTTTTGGGACATGAAAGTATATGGTATAAAAGTACCTCCTGTCCAAAAATGAGCTCATTCGACTTAAAATGAGCAAGTTATGACTATTTCAATATTTAGGTTTTTAAATTTGAAAGCGCTATAACAGGAGTTCTATAACTCAGATGACCATGAAATTTAAACTGGAGGCTCACGTTAACATGTGTAAGGTCCTGCCAAGATTTGGGAATTTTTGGAGTTAAACTTGAGGTAGCTAATTTCTTAAGGAATTAATTAAAATTAATTTTGAAAAATAGTAAATGAATTTTAAAAATTCGAAAAATATATTTTCATTATGGGATTATATTATGCTAAATCCCAGAAAAGAAATATTTTTTGGGACTGATTTGGTATTTTTCATGAAAATAGTTTAATTATGAACATATGAGTTAAATATGTTATGTGAAGTAACAAAGTTGAAAATAGGATTTTATGGCTAAAAGAATCCTATATAGAGTATATGCATATTTTTTGAGAGATTTGATAATTGGTGATGATATCTTATGAGTATGGCATTTTGAATGATTAAATGCATTATATGGTAAAAGCGTAAACAATTAAGATAAATTGTTTATAAATTTAAGAAGTGATTAAAATATTGTTATAATATTAATGATATTAGATTATGAGATTATTAAGTGATTGATAACATGGGGATATTCTTGAATCTGGATAAATTATATTATAAATGTTTAATATTTATCCTTTATCTCATTTGATTGATTCTTTATATCATTATCCTCATGCTTTTATATTTATGTTGAAAGTCATTACGTGACACATAGTGCATAGATGGACTTGGAAAATTATGATTATGATGGAGAGTTATTGGTATAATCATAATTATCTAATTGAATGCATGGATAATTATTGGTTTAATGAATACGGGTAGTGATGCATGGATAATTTGTGGTCGTAATGGATAATTAAGTGCATGGATAATTTAATGAGGTACGATTATCTTTACACAGTTATCTTTGGTAGCATGGATAATTTGTGGTCGTGATACTAATGAATACACAATTATCTTTGGTAAAATTAGTGCATGGATAATTTGTGGTCGTGATACTTAATGAATACACAATTATCTTTGGCCGTAATGCATGGATAATTTGTGGTGTAGTGCATGGATAAATGAATAATACGATTATCTTTGGTAGTAGTGCATGGATAATTTGTGGTGATGATCTTAATGAATACCTGCAATTATCTTTGTAGTGGATTGCATTATAATTTGTGGTAAATGATTAATGAATACACTAATTATCTTTGGTAGTAGTGCATGGATAATTTGTGGTCGTGATCTTAATGAATACACGATTATCTTTGGTAGTAGTGCATGGATAATTTGTGGTGCATAAAGATTTAAATTTTGTCAAAATAATTTTTTAATATTATGGTGTGAATTTGAGATAATATTATAGTTGTGGGTAGTATTTATAAATTTTGCAAAAGTATGCAGTGGTTATATTATATTAGATTGGTGGGGAATATTAGGTTTAGCGAGGGAATATTAAATGCAATGGCTCAATCATTGGTGGACCCTAGCGAAATTATTGTCGGATTGAAAAGCGACAAAAATATTTTATTGAAATAACGGCGGAAGTTTTCTGGTTGATCTTGTTGAACTACTTTCGGTAGTAAAAATGCGATGTCGTGTGGTTGCATAGTAGCACTGCGGTATTGATTATTGATGCTTATGTGAGAAGTCACTCGGTTTGATTCCATTATTGTCGATTAATAATATGAATTATTATAGCGATAATGGCGTTTTGTTTTATTAGTATTATTAGCGTAATAAAAGCGAAACATCTTTATATAAAATAGAATACTTTATTAAAGTTATTACATAAATAGAATATATTATATTTTATTATGCATAGTGTTGCGTAGTGTTTTTGCATAGTGTTTTGCATAGTATTGCATAGTGTTTGCATAGTAAAATGTTTTATATAAATAGAATATATTATATTTTATTTAAAAGATTTTTCTTTAAATATGGAATGAGTCAGATTAAAATAAATCAATACGGATAGTTCATGGATTAATTCTTATGCATTCCATTTTCCTATAAATAGAAGCTCGTTCCTTCATTTATTTTCTTACGAATTCATTGAAACTACAGAGAGAGAAATTATAGAGAAAGCTATAGAGAAAATTATAGAAAGAAGAAGAGTATTACGCTACTTCTTACTTTTATATTAGGTTCTTTTTACGGTGAGGGTATTATTTGTTGTACTTTCTTTTCTTCTTGAGAGAACTTACATTATTCCATTCATTATTATTACATTGGAATAACTTTTGTAAAAGTGGCATACCTATCATAACTTTGTATATCTGGCGTACCTATACTTGGTGAAATCCTTATGTTATTCCATTGCTTATTATTACATTGGAATAACTTTGTATCTGTGATTTTACCTATACTTGGTGACATTCTTCTATTATTACATTGGAACATCACATGCATGTGTTTTTTAGGGACACAGTTAAATTTTTATTATTACATTGGAACATCACATGCATGTGTTTTACAGGACTGGTTAAAATCTTTATCATTACATTTGGAATATCTGTCGTGTGTTTTTTATAGGATGCAGTTCCATCTTTATTATTACATTGGAACATCACATCCGGTTGTGAATTTCACGACTGGTTCCGTTATTATTATTACATTGGAATAACTTTACACATCTGAAATCTGCATGCGTGGTGATTTCTTTTGTTATTCCATTCTTTATTATACCCGGTTGGTTAAAACTTTGACTTATACTCCATGAAATTAGTAGAATATCCTTGATATTTGCGTTTCATCGATATCTTTTCATGGAAATATTCTTGATCATTCTTGAATTTTACTCTGCAAAAGCGATGTCGTGTTGACAATTTGGGCGTTAATAATTCATGGATTAAATAATTCTTGAACTTGTTTTATTGAATTATTATGTCATTGTCATCATCCTCGTATTATATTATGTTATCTTTGGCTTACGTGCGTAGATGAACTTAGTATGATTATGACCGAGGATCATTCGGTATAATCATGACTTGATATAAATGATGTGACAAAAGTCCTCGATGGCTTTATGTAATGCGATGATGGATAGTTTTGGTATGATTATGACCGGGGGTGATTCGGTATAGTCGTGACCATTGATAATTTGATGAAAATCCTTGGCCAGTGAGTGCGGGGATGATTAGATGTGGTGGTTTATTTATTAAAATTTGAGTCTCGGTGATAAAAATTGATGAAAACCTTTTAAAACCTAAAAGATAGTAGATTTTTATTCTCTCTCTTGACTCTTTTAATGGATTGCTTATTCATTGCTGATTAAAGCTGGTTATCTATTGTATTTTATCGGTTTAACAACTTTGTTGAAGGCTAATGATAATTTATTACGCATTATCTTAGTCGTAATATTTCTTCTTGGGCTAGTTGAGCTCACCCTTTCTTTCCTTTATTCTCTTGAGGAAATGAGAACATAAATTTGGAGACAGTCGGGGAGCGGAGTAATGGTCGAGAGGATAGCATTAGTAGTCCTCACTATTACGTGAAATAGTGTGATAATAGTTGTAATGAGGACTCCTTTTGAGTTTGTATAATATCTAGTAGACAATATTTGTATTCAAACTCACGATTTATATCGTATTATACCACGCAGCAGTTATATTAATAAGTTGTATTTGAATTTATGTACCATGTAAGTGGCGACCCAAGATGGGTGGCGTATACCTAATTTTGGGAAGCGTCGCGGTTGGTATCGAGCTTAGGGATATGATCCACAGCTAAGATGTGAGATAAGAACTAGGAGGGAGGCGGAAATTCCTTAGCTAGTATGACCTACCTAAGTTTATTTGTTATTTTAATTGGTGGGTCGGTGAGTATAGGGATAATATTTGATATATTAATTAACCCTTGTGTTGTGGCGGTGTTTGGAAATGGCGGTGAAAATATTCACATGGAGTGAATGTGGCCAATTGTGACACCTTTAATCACTCGAGTTAATGCGATTGTCGGACGAGGAACAAATTAGAGATATCCACGTAGTGAATGAAGAACTAATTGTTGCACCAGAGCTAGTTGCGAGAGGTAGCGGTGAGAGTGAGAAGAAGAGAAGAAGAAGAACGAGGAGAATTGGTTAGAAGAAATTTATGATCAAAACTTAGAATTACAAAATCGTGTTAAGTGAGCTAGAAGAAACGAGGTTGAAGAAGCGACAAGCGATTAAATGGAACAAAGGATCTGACAATTCAAAATTGGGTTACCGATATGTGATGCTCGAACAAAATCACGCTTTGGCGGTGTGTAAGATATTAAAGTTGGAATCGAGAATTTAAAAATCAAATCATCATTTAAAGAAAAAACAAGCTGAGCGAAGGAGAATAGGCGATGCATGGGTAAAAAGGCACTGTGGCGTTGATAGTGTGAAAAAGGCGTCCGATCGATAAAGCGAAATAGATGAAATGGACTTTGCTTTTTGGGCGACAATTGGGAGAACCCGACATCGAATTGAATTACCACATGCATAGCGGTCGACACCAATTCGATATGGATCGGAGAATAATGATTCAAATCATGGATCGGGAATGTGAAGAAGCACTTAAGGGTGGAATGTACCCTATAGTAAAAGTCAAACTTCGATAATTTAAGCGAGGCGTTTGTTAGAAAACCGAGCGAAGTTATTACGGGTAAGTTAATTATAAATTAATCACGAAGTCTATACTTTATTCAATACAAGTTCTACCCACTCTTTTATTTCACTAGTTGTGTTCAGCGTTTAAATTTGATTCAAAGAAGTTAAACTTTGACTTATTGGTTGAAACTTCGTTAGTAGGAACCTTCGTTACCTCCTTTGTTTATTAATCTTGTTGTTTCAAATAAACACTTTCACGTTACTGTCGATCTTATCTCTTTGAAAATACTTGCCTTTGAGGTAATTTTTGAAAATGATTGATTAACTACTCATTATTCTTTTTGTAAGGTTGTTAGCTTTCATATTCTTCTAACCAACTTTGTTATCTGAATTCAAAGTAACCAAATCCTAAAGTTAATCAACTTTGTGATATCAAGCCATAAGTAAAGAGCCCCGAACCTTTAGTTGTTGACTTCCTTGTGTGGAATGCAAAAGCCCGGACTTTACATGGCGACATCGTGAATGAAGATGGCAAGTTTATAGGTATCATTGTGAGATCTTATCTAGGTTAAGGGATAGAAGTCACGGTTGGTATCGATGTGACGTCTTATCAAGTCTTGGATGAAGTCACGATTTTTGAATGATATTTCTATTATTAATAAATTTCTTGGCGTATTCTTGAAGACTTCTTAGCCTACTTAGGCGTGAAATCAAATTTTGTATTGACCCCGATATAAAACCCATTTCTTAAACCCTCGAATATTTCTTGACTAAAATGAGCAGGTTTACGTGGTTTATGATGAAAGTCATAATAAAAGCATTGGACTAATGAAAATCATGGGTATATGAAGTATTAGTAAGTTTTATGATGAGTTATGTTGGTTAGTATGTGAAAACATGAAAGTTTCTTAGAAATCACAAAGAGTTGAAAATCAAATTTTGGTGAAAAAGCGTAACATGAAATTCAATTGACCATATCTCTTATTATATTTTGAATTTTTGAATGTGGTCAAGTCCTAGAGTTAGATCTATGAGTTACCTAACTAATCCAAGTGGAATTACTGGAAAAGGTGTTGTAGATTTTTGTGTGGACTGATTTTAGCAAAGGAGGCCAAAGCTGTAAATTTCAAAATGCTACTGCCCAGAAACTTTAAGGGACTGTTTCGGCCACTTAAATTATGAGAAAAATTCTGGCCTTTTGGGACATGAAAGTATATGGTATAAAGTACCTCCTGTCCAAAAATGAGCTCATTACGACTTAAAATGAGCAAGTTATGACTATTTCAATATTTAGGTTTTAAATGAAAAATATATATAGGAGTTCTATAACTCCGATGACCATGAAATTTAAACTGGAAGCTCACGTTAACATGTGTAAGTCCTGCCAAGATTTGGGAATTTTGGAGTTAAACTTGAGGTAGCTAATTTCTTAAGGAATTAATTAGAAATTGATTTTTGAAAAATAGTAAATGAATTTTAAAAATTAGAAAAATATATTTTCATTATGGGACTATATTATGCTAAATCCCAGAAAAGAAATATTTTTGGGACTGATTTGGTATTTTTCATGAAAATAGTTTAATTATGAACATATGAGTTAAATATGTTATGTGAAGTAACAAAGTTGAAAATAGGATTTTATGGCTAAAGAATCTATATATAGAGTATATACATATTTTTTGATGAGATTTGATAATTGGTGATGATATCTTATGAGTATGGCATTTTGAATGATTAAATGCATTATATGGTAAAAGCGTAAACAATTAAGATAAATTGTTTATAAATTTAAGAAGTGATTAAAATATTGTTATAATATTAATGATATTAGATTATGAGATTATTAAGTGATTGATAACATGGGGATATTCTTGAATCTGGATAAATTATATTATAAATGTTTAATATTTATCCTTTATCTCATTTGATTGATTCTTTATATCATTATCCTCATGCTTATATTATGTTGAAAGTCAATACATGTGGCTTTGTAGTGCGTAGATGGACTTGGTATGATTATGACCGAGGATTGTTAGGTATAATCATAGCAGTAATTGAATACACAATTATCTTTGGTAGTAGTGCATGGATAATTTGTGGTGCGTGATCTTAATGAATACACAATTATCTTTGGTAGTAGTGCATGGATAATTTATTGGTGCATGATCTTAATGAATACACAATTATCTTTGGTAGTAGTGCATGGATAATTTATGGTGCGTGATCTTAATGAATACACAATTATCTTTGGTAGTAGTGCATGGATAATTTGTGGTAGTGATCTTAATGAATACACAATTATCTTTGGTAGTAGTGCATGGATAATTTGTGGTCGTGATCTTAATGAATACCACAATTATCTTTGGTAGTAGTGCATGGATAATTTATGTGGTATCTTAATGAATACACAATTATCTTTGGTAGTAGTGCATGGATAATTTGTGGTGCGTGATCTTAATGAATACACAATTATCTTTGGTAGTAGTGCATGGATAATTTGTGGTGCGTGATCTTAATGAATACCACGATTATCTTTGGTAGTAGTGCATGGATAATTTATGGTGCGTGATCTTAATGAATACCACGATTATCTTTGGTAGTAGTGCATGGATAATTTATTGGTCGTGATCTTAATGAATACCACGATTATCTTTGGTAGTAGTGCATGGATAATTTGTGGTGCGTGATCTTAATGAATACCACGATTATCTTTGGTAGTAGTGCATGGATAATTTATGGTGCGTGATACTAATGAATACTACGATTATCTTTGGTAGTAGTGCATGGATAATTTGTGGTGCGTGATACTTAATGAATACACAATTATCTTTGGTAGTAGTGCATGGATAATTTGTGGTGGTGATCTTAATGAATACACAATTATCTTTGGTAGTAGTGCATGGATAATTTATTGGTGCGTGATCTTAATGAATATCCTTGGCATCTTTGGTAGTAGGGGATGATTCGATGATATGGATTAATTATTGAATGAGTCTCGTCTTTGGTGAAATAATTCATGGATGTGGTAAAGTCATCGTCTGAGTGGTAGTTCGATGATGGATTAATTGATAGACTTGATGAAATATGATTATGGATGTGGTAAAAAGTCGTCTTTGGTAGTAGTGCATTGATAGACTTGGTATGATTATGACCAAGATTATTCGGTATAATCATGGCCGTAATTGAAAACACGAATATCCTTGGCGATTGGTGCATGGATAATTAATTGGTGTGATCTTATTAAAATGCGTCTCGGCATTATTGGTTTTACTGATTGTATATCTTTGGCACTTTTAGTGCAAAGATGAATTGTTAATGAATATCTTTGGCGGGATTTCAAAGATGAATTTAATATTTTTAAGCGATAAAGGTATTGAAGGTATCCTCATCTCTTTATCATACCACAGTCGTACCCTAATTTGGCGAAATTCCATAAGGAGGAGAGATTGTGAGACCCAGATTTTATCGATAAAGATTTAAATTTTGTCGAAATAATTTTTTAATATTATGGTGTGAATTTGAGATAATATTATAGTTGTGGGTAGTATTTATAAATTTTGCAAAGTATCACAGTGGTTATATTATATTAGATTGGTGGGGGAATATTAGGTTTAGCGAGGGAATATTAAATACAATGACTCAATCATTGGTGGACCCAACAGCGAAATTATTGTCGGATTGAAAAGCGACAAAATATTTTTATTGAAATAACGGCGGAAGTTTTCTGGTTGATCTTTGTTGAACTACTTTCGGTAGTAAAAAAATGCGATGTCGTGTGGTTGCATAGTAGCACGCGGTATTGATTATTGATGCTTATGTGAAAGTCACTCGGTTTGATTCCATTATTGTCGATTAATAATATGAATTATTATAGCGATAATGGCGTTTTGTTTTATTAAATATTATTAGCGTAATAAAAGCGAAACATCTTTATATAAAATAGAATACTTTATTAAAGTTATTACATAAATAGAATATATTATATTTTATTATGCATAGTGTTGCGTAGTGTTTTGCATAGTGTTTTGCATAGTATTGCATAGTGTTTGCATAGTAAAATGTTTTTATATAAATAGAATATATTATATTTTATTTAAAAGATTTTTCTTTAAATATGGATAGTCAGTTAAAATGTAAATCAATACGGATAGTTCATGGATTAATTCTTATGCATTCCATTTTCTATAAATAGAAGCTCGTTCCTTCATTATTTTCTTACGAATTCATTGAAACTACAGAGAGAAATTATAGAGAGAAGCTATAGAGAAAATTATAGAAAGAAGAAGAGTATTATTTACTTTCTTACTTACATATTAGGTTCTTTTACGGTGAGGGATATTATTTGTTGTACTAGTAAGGGGTGTTATTCTTTCTTCTTGAAGAGAACTTACATTATTCCATTCATTATTATTACATTGGAATAACTTTTGTAAAATGGCATACCTATACATAACTTTTGTATCATGGCATACCTATATACTGGTGAAATCCTTATGTTATTCCATTGCTTATTATTACATTGGAATAACTTTTGTATCTGTGATTTACCCTATACTTGGTGACATTCTTCTATTATTACATTGGAACATCACATGCATGTGTTTTTTACAGGACTGGTTCGTTTTTATTATTACATTGGAACATCACATGCATGTGTTTTACAGGACTGGTTAAAATCTTTATCATTACATTGGAATATCCTATCTATACATGTGTTTTACAGGATGCAGTTCCATCTTTATTATTACATTTGGAACATCACATGGGATTGTGAATTTCACGACACAGGTTAGTTATTATTATTACATTGGAATAACTTTGTCTGTCTGAAATCTGCGTGCATGGTGATTTCTTTTGTTATTCCATTCTTTATTATACCCGGTTGGTTAAAACTTTGACTTATACTCCATGAAATTAGTAGAATATCCTTGATATTTGCGTTTCATCGATATCTTTTCATGGAAATATTCTTGATCATTCTTGAATTTTACTCTCTGAAAGCAGTGTCGTCATGTTGACAATTTGGGCGTTAATAATTCATGGATTAAATAATTCTTGAACTTGTTTTATTGAATTATTATGTCATTGTCATCATCCTCATGTTATATTATGTTATCTTTGGCTTACGTGCGTAGATGAACTTAGTATGATTATGACCGAGGGATCATTCGGTATAATCATGACTTGATATAAATGATGTGACAAAAAGTCCTCGATGGCACATGTGCGATGATGGATAGTTTTGGTATGATTATGACCGGGGGTGATTCGGTATAGTCATGACCATTGATAATTTGATGAAAATCCTTGGCCAGTAGATGCGGGGATGATTAGATGTGGTGGTTTATTTATTAAAATTGAGTCTCGGTGATAAAAATTGATGAAAACCTTTTAAAACCTAAAAGATAGTAGACTTTATTCTCTACTTGACTCTTTTAATGGATTGCTTATTCATTGCTTGATTAAAGCGGTTTGTCTATTGTATTTTATCGGTTTAACAACTTTGTTGAAGGCTAATGATAATTTATTACGCATTATCTTAGTCATAATATTTCTTCTTGGGCTAGTTGAGCTCACCTTTCTTTCCTTTGTTCTCTTGAGAAATGAGAACATAGGCTTTGGGACGAGTCGGGGAGCGGAGTAATGGTCGAGAGGATAGCATTAGTAGTCCTCACTATTACGTGAAATAGTGTGATAATAGTTGTAATGAGGACTCCTTTTGAGTTTGTATAATATCTAGTAGACAATATTTGTATTCAAACTCACGGTTATATATATATTATACCTGCGGCAGTTATATTAGTAAGTTGTATTTGAATTTATGTACCATGTAAGTGGCGACCCAAGATGGGTGGCGTATACCTAATTTTGGGGCGTCACGGTTGGTATCGAGCTTAGGGATATGATCCACAGGCTAAGATGTGAGATAAGAACTAGGAGGGGAGGCGGGAAATTCCTTATTAGTATGACCTACCTAAGTTTATTTGTTATTTAATTGGTGATTAGAGTATAGGGATAATATTTGATATATTAATTAACCCTTATGTTGTGGCGATTTGGAAATGGCGGTGAAAATATTCACATGGAGTGAATGTGGCCGTTGTGACACCTTTAATCACTAATCGAGTTAATGCGATGTCGGGACGAGGAACAAATTAGAGATATCCACGTAGTGAATGAAGAACTAATTGTTTGCATGAGCTAGTTGCGAGTAGCGGTGAGTGTGAGAGAAGAAGAAGAGAGAAGAGGAACTTTGAGGAGAATTGGTTAGAAGAAATTTATGATCAAAACTTAGAATTACAAAATCGTGTTCGTGAGCTAGAAGAAACGAGTTGAAGAAGCGACAAAGCGATTAGTGGAACAAAGGGATACAACAATTCAAAATTGGGTTACCCGATATGTGATGCTCGAACAAAATCACGCTTTGGCGGTGTGTAAGATATTAAAGTTGGAATAAAATTTAAAAATCAAAGATCAATTTGAAAGAAGAAACAAGCGAGCGAAGGAGAATAGGCGATGCATGGGTAAAAAGGCTGCTGGTGTCGCGTTGATAGTGTAGAAAAAAGGCGTCCGATCGATAAAGCGAAAATAGATGAAATGGACTTTGCTTTTTGGATCGAATGATTGGGAGAACCCAACATCGAATTGAATTACCACATGCATAGCGGTCGACCCGAATTCGATATGGATCGAGAAATAATGATTCAAATCATGGATCGAGGAATGTGAAGAAGCACTTAAGGGTGGAATGTACCTATAGTAAAGTCGAACTTCGATAATTTAAGCGAGGCGTTTGTCGAAAAACGAAACGAAGTTATTACGGGTAAGTTAATTATAAATTAATCGAAGTCTATACTTTATTCAATACAAGTTCTACCCACTCTTTTATTTCACCTAGTTGTGTTCAGCGTTTAAATTTGACTCAGAAGAAGTTAAACTTTGACTTATTGGTTGAAACTTAGTTAGTAGAAACCTTCGTTACCTCCTTTGTTTATTAATCTTGTTGTTTCAAATAAACACTTTCACGTTACTGTCGATCTTATCTCTTTGAAAATACTTGCCTTTGAGGTAATTTTGAAAATGATTGATTAACTACTCATTATTCTTTTTGTAAGGTTGTTAGCTTTCATATTCTAACCAACTTTGTTATCTGAATTCAAAGTAACCAAATCCTAAAGTTAATCAACTTTGTTATATCAAGCCATAAGTAAAGAGCCCGAACCTTTAGTTGTTGACTTCCTTGTGTGGAATGCAAAGAAGCGGACTTTACTGTAAGCGACATCGTGAATGAAGATGGCAAGTTTATAGGTATCATTGTGAGATCTTATCTAGGTTAAGGGATAGAAGTCACGGTTGGTATCAATGTGACGTCTTATCAAGTCTTGGATAAAGTCCGCGATTTTGAATGATATTTCTATTATTAATAAATTTCTTGGCGTATTCTTGAAGACTTCTTAGCCTACTTAGGCGTGAAATCAAATTTTGTATTGACCCCGATACAAAACCCATTTCTTAAACCCTCGAATATTTCTTGAACTAAAATGAGCAGTTCGTGGTTTATGATGAAAGTCATAATAAAAGCATTGGACTAATGAAAATCATGGGTATATGAAGTATTAGTAAGTTTTATGATGAGTTATGTTGGTTAGTATGTGAAAACATGAAAGTTTCTTAGAAATCACAAAGAGTTGAAAATCAAATTTTGGTGAAAAAGCGTAACATGAAATTCAATTGACCATATCTCTTATTATATTTTGAATTTTTGAATGTGGTCAAGTCCTAGAGTTAGATCTATGAGTTACCTAACTAATCCAAGTGGAATTACTGGAAAAGGTGTTGTAGATTTTTGTGTGGACTGATTTTTTAAAGGAGGCAAGCTGTAAATTTCAAAAATGCTACTGCCCAGAAACTTTAAGGGGACTGTTTCGGCCACTTAAATTATGAGAAAAATTCTGGCCTTTTGGGACATGAAGGTATATGGTATAAAGTACCTCCTGTCCAAAAATGAGCTCATTACGACTTAAAATGAGCAAGTTATGACTATTTCAATATTTAGGTTTTTAAAATGAAAAATGCTATAACGGAGTTCTATAACTCAGATGACCATGAAATTTAAACTGGAAGCTCACGTTAACATGTGTAAGGTCCTGCCAAGATTTGGGAATTTTGGAGTTAAACTTGAGGTAGCTAATTTCTTAAGGAATTAATTAGAAATTGATTTTTGAAAAATAGTAAATGAATTTTAAAAATTAAGAAAAATATATTTTCATTATGGGACTATATTATGCTAAATCCCAGAAAAGAAATATTTTTGGGACTGATTTGGTATTTTTCATGAAAATAGTTTAATTCTGAACATATGAGTTAAATATGTTATGTGAAGTAACAAAGTTGAAAATAGGATTTTATGGCTAAAGAATCCTATATAGAGTATATGCATATTTTTTGATGAGAGATTTGATAATTGGTGATGATATCTTATGAGTATGGCATTTTGAATGATTAAATGCATTATATGGTAAAAGCGTAAACAATTAAGATAAATTGTTTATAAATTTAAGAAGTGATTAAAATATTGTTATAATATTAATGATATTAGATTATGAGATTATTAAGTGATTGATAACATGGGGATATTCTTGAATCTGGATAAATTATATTATAAATGTTTAATATTTATCCTTTATCTCATTTGATTGATTCTTTATATCATTATCCTCATGCTTTATATTATGTTGAAAGTCATACGTGGCTGTGGTGCATAGATGGACTTGGTATGATTATGACCGAGGGATTGTTGGGTATAATCATAGTTAGTAATTGAATACACAATTATCTTTGGTAGTAGTGCATGGATAATTTGTGGTGGTTGATACTAATGAATACACAATTATCTTTGGTAGTAGTGCATGGATAATTTGTGGTCGTGATATCTTAATGAATACACAATTATCTTTGGTAGTAGTGCATGGATAATTTGTGGTGCATGATACTAATGAATACACAATTATCTTTGGTAGTAGTGCATGGATAATTTGTGGTAATTGATACTTAATGAATACACAATTATCTTTGGTAGTAGTGCATGGATAATTTATGGTGCGTGATACTAATGAATACAATACCAATTATCTTTGGTAGTAGTGCATGGATAATTTGTGGTCGTGATACTTAATGAATACACAATTATCTTTGGTAGTAGTGCATGGATAATTTGTGGTGCGTGATACTAATGAATACACAATTATCTTTGGTATAGTTGGATAATTTGTGGTGCGTGATCTTAATGAATACCACGATTATCTTTGGTAGTAGTGCATGGATAATTTGTGGTGCGTGATACTAATGAATACCACGATTATCTTTGGTAGTAGTGCATGGATAATTTGTGGTGCATTGATCTTAATGAATACGATTATCTTTGGTAGTAGTGCATGGATAATTTATGGTGCGTGATACTAATGAATACTACGATTATCTTTGGTAGTAGTGCATGGATAATTTGTGGATAAATGAATACACGATTATCTTTGGTAGTAGTGCATGGATAATTTGTGGTGCGTGATACTAATGAATACACAATTATCTTTGGTAGTAGTGCTTGGATAATTTGTGGTGCGTGATCTTAATGAATACACAATTATCTTTGGTAGTAGTGCATGGATAATTTGTAATTTATGTCGTGATCTTAATGAATATCCTTGGCACATGTAGTGCGGGGATGATTCGATGATATGGATTAATTATTGAAATGAGTCTCGTGATGAAATATTAATTCATGGATGTGGTAAAAGTCGTCTTTGGTAGTAGTGCATTGATAGACTTGGTATGATTATGACCAAGGTTATTAGGTATAATCATGGCCGTAATTGAAAACACGAATATCCTTGGCGATTGGTGCATGGATAATTAATGGTTGTGATCTTATTAAAAATTGCGTCTCGGCATTATTGGTTTCTGATTTGTATATCTTTGCTTTGTAGTGCAAAAGATGAATTGTTAATGAATATCTTTGGCGGATTTCAAAGATGAATTTAATATTTTTAAGCGATAAAGGTATTCAAGGTATCCTCATCTCTTTATCATACAGTCGTACCCTAATTTAGAAATGAAAATTCCATAAGGAGGGAGATTGTGAGACCCCAGTTTTATCGATAAAGATTTAAATTTTGTCGAAATAATTTTTTAATATTATGGTGTGAATTTGAGATAATATTATAGTTGTGGGTAGTATTTATAAATTTTGCAAAGTATGCAGTGGTTATATTATATTCGATTGGTGGGGGAATATTAGGTTTAGCGGGGAATATTAAATACAACAGCTCAATCATTGGTGGACCCTAGCGAAATTATTATCGGATTGAAAAAGCGACAAAAATATTTTATTTGAAAATAACGGCGGAAGTTTTACTGGTTGATCTTTGTTGAACTACTTTCGGTAGTAAAAATGCGATGTCGTGTGTGGTTGCATAGTAGCACTGCGGTATTGATTATTGATGCTTATGTGAGAAGTCACTCGGTTTGATTCCATTATTGTCGATTAATAATATGAATTATTATAGCGATAATGACGTTTTGTTTTATTAAATATTATTAGCGTAATAAAAGCGAAACATCTTTTATATAAATAGAATACTTTATTAAAGTTATTACATAAATAGAATATATTATATTTTATTATGCATAGTGTTGCATAGTGTTTTGCATAGTGTTTTTTGCATAGTATTGCATAGTGTTTGCATAGTAAAATGTTTTTATATAAATAGAATATATTATATTTTATTTAAAAGATTTTTCTTTAAATATGGATAGTCAGTTAAAGTAAATCAATACGGATAGTTCATGGATTAATTCTTATGCATTCCATTTTCTATAAATAGAAGCTCGTTCCTTCATTATTTTCTTACGAATTCATTGAAACTACAGAGAGAAATTATAGAGAGAAGCTATAGAGAAAATTATAGAAAGAAGAAGAGTATTATACTACTTCTTTCTTTCTATATTCCGGTTCTTTTCTATTAGGGATATTATTTTTGTACGGTAAGGGTGTTATTCTTTTCTTCTTGAGAACTTACATTATTCCATTCATTATTATTACATTGGAATAACTTTTGTAAAAGTGGCATACCCTATACATAACTTTGTATCATGGCGTACCTATACTTGGTGAAATCCTTATGTTATTCCATTGCTTATTATTACATTGGAATAACTTTGTATCTGTGATTTTACCTATACTTGGTGACATTCTTCTTTATTACATTGGAACATCACATGCATGTGTTTTACACAGGACTGGTTCCGTTTTTATTATTACATTGGAACATCACATGCATGTGTTTTACAGGACTGGTTAAAATCTTTATCATTACATTGGAATATCATATCATGTGTTTTACAGGATCTGGTTCCATCTTTATTATTACATTTGGAACATCACATGGGGTGTGAATTTCACACGACTGGTTTAGTTATTATTATTACATTGGAATAACACATACATCTGAAATCTGCATGCATGCGTGGTGATTTCTTTTGTTATTCCATTCTTTATTATACCCGGTTGGTTAAAACTTTGACTTATATACTCCATGAAATTAGTAGAATATCCTTGATATTTGCGTTTCATCGATATCTTTTCATGGAAATATTCTTGATCATTCTTGAATTTTACTCTCTGAAAGCGATGTATCATGTTGACAATTTGGGCGTTAATAATTCATGGATTAAATAATTCTTGAACTTGTTTTATTGAATTACTATGTCATTGTCATCATCCTCATGTTATATTATGTTATCTTTGGCTTACGTGCGTAGATGAACTTAGTATGATTATGACCGAGGATCATTCGGTATAATCATGACTTGATATAAATGATGTGACAAAAGTCCTCGGTGGCACATGTAATGCGATGATGGATAGTTTTGGTATGATTATGACCGGGGGTGATTCGGTATAGTCATGACCATTGATAATTTGATGAAAATCCTTGGCCAGTAATGCGAGGGATGATTAGATGTGGTGGTTTATTTATTAAAATGAGTCTCTCGGTGATAAAATTGATGAAAACCTTTTAAAACCTAAAAGATAGTAGACTTTATTCTCTACTTGACTCTTTTAATGGATTGCTTATTCATTGCGATTAAAGCTGGTTGTCTATTGTATTTTATCGGTTTAACAACTTGTTGAAGGCTAATGATAATTTATTACGCATTATCTTAGTCGTAATATTTCTTCTTGGGCTAGTTGAGCTCACCCTTTCTTTCTTTTTCTCTCTTGAAAATGAGAACATAAATTTGGGACGACGAGTCGGGGAGCAGAGTAATGGTCGAGAGGATAGCATTAGTAGTCCTCACTATTACGTGAAATAGTGTGATAATAGTTGTAATGAGGACTCCTTTTGAGTTTGTATAATATCTAGTAGACAATATTTGTATTCAAACTCACGATTTATATCGTATTATACCACGACAGATTATATTAGTAAGTTGTATTTGAATTTATGTACCATGTAAGTGGCGACCCAAGATGGGTGGCGTATACCTAATTTTGAGGCGTCTGAGCTAGAAGAACGGAGTTGAAGAATCGGCAAGCGGTGCGTGGAACAAAGGGATCTGACAATTGAAAATTGGGTTACCCGATATGTGATGCTCGAACAAAATCACGCTTTGGCGGGGTGTAAGATATTAAAGTTGGAATCGAGAATTTAAAAATCAAAGATAAGCTAAAGAAGAAACAAGCGAATCAGAATAGCGATGCATGGGTAAAAAGTTGCACTTAGCGTTGATAGTGTAAAAAAAAAGGCGTCCATCCAATAAAGCCAAAATAGATGAAATGGACTTTGCTTTTTGAATGCAATTGGGAGAACCAACATCGAATTGAATTACCACATGCATAGCGGTCAACCCGATTCGATATGGATCGGAAGAATAATGATTCAAATCATGGATCGGGAATGTGAAGAAGCACTTAAGAGGTGGAATGTACCTTATAGTAAAGTCGAAACTCGATAATTTAAGCGAGAAGCGTTTGTCGAGAAAACCCGAGCGAAGTTATTACGGGTAAGTTAATTATAAATTAATCTTGAAGTCTATACTTTATTCAATACTGAGTTCTACCCACTCTTTTATTTCTCTTGCTTGTGTTCAACGTTTAAATTTGACTCAAAAGAAGTTAAACTTTGACTTATTGGTTGAAACTTCGTTAGTAGGAACCTTCGTTACCTCCACTTTGTTTATTAATCTTGTTGTTTCAAATAAACACTTTCACGTTACTGTCGATCTTATCTCTTTGAAAATACTTGCCTTTGAGGTAATTTTTGAAAACGATTGATTAACTACTCATTATTCTTTTTGTAAGGTTGTTAGCTTTCATATTCCTAACCAACTTTTATTATCAAATTCAAAGTAACCAAATCCTAAAGTTAATCAACTTTGTTATATCAAGCCATAAGTAAAGAGCCCCGAACCTTTAGTTGTTGACTTCCTTGTGTGGAATGCAAAAGCCGGACTTTACATGGGCGACATCGTGAATGAAGATGGCAAGTTTATAGGTATCATTGTGTGGATCTTATCTAGGTTAAGGGATAGAAGTCACAGTTGGTATCAATGTGACGTACTATCAAGTCTTGGATGAAATCACGATTTTGAATGATATTTCTATCATTAATAAATTTCTTGGCGTATTCTTGAAGACTTCTAGCCTACCCTAGGCGTGAAATCAAATTTTGTATTGACCCCGTATAAAACCCATTTCTTAAACCCTCAAATATTTCTTCAACTAAAATGAGCAGTTCGTGGTTTATGATGAAAGTCATAATAAAAGCATTGGACTAATGAAAATCATGGGTATATGAAGTATTAGTAAGTTTTATGATGAGTTATGTTGGTTAGTATGTGAAAACATGAAAGTTTCTTAGAAATCACAAAGAGTTGAAAATCAAATTTTGGTGAAAAGCGTAACATGAAATTCAATTGACCATATCTCTTATTATATTTTGAATTTTTGAATGTGGTCAAGTCCTAGAGTTAGATCTATGAGTTACCTAACTAATCCAAGTGGAATTACTGGAAAAGGTGTTGTAGATTTTTGTGTGGACTGATTTTTAGCAAAGGAGGCCAAAGCTGTAAATTTCGAAAATGCTACTGCCCAGAAACTTTAAGGGACTGTTTCGGCCACTTAAATTATGAGAAAAATTCTGGCCTTTTGGGACATGAAAGTATATGGTATAAAGTACCTCCTGTCCAAAAATGAGCTCATTCGACTTAAAATGAGCAAGTTATGACTATTTCAATATTTAGGTTTTTTCGACAAAAAGCTATAACCGAGGAGTTCTATAACTCAGATGACCATGAAATTTAAACTGGAAGCTCACGTTAACATGTGTAAGGTCCTGCCAAGATTTGGGAATTTTGGAGTTAAACTTGAGGTAGCTAATTTCTTAAGGAATTAATTAGAAATTGATTTTTGAAAAATAGTAAATGAATTTTAAAATTCCGAGAAAATATATTTTCATTATGGGACTATATTATGCTAAATCCCAGAAAAGAAATATTTTTGGGACTGATTTGGTATTTTTCATGAAAATAGTTTAATTCTGAACATATGAGTTAAATATGTTATGTGAAGTAACAAAGTTGAAAATAGGATTTTATGGCTAGAGAATCCTATATAGAGTATATATATATTTTTGAGAGATTTGATAATTGGTGATGATATCTTATGAGTATGGCATTTTGAATGATTAAATGCATTATATGGTAAAAGCGTAAACAATTAAGATAAATTGTTTATAAATTTAAAAGTGATTAAAATATTGTTATAATATTAATGATATTAGATTATGAGATTATTAAGTGATTGATAACATGGGGATATTCTTGAATCTGGATAAATTATATTATAAATGTTTAATATTTATCCTTTATCTCATTTGATTGATTCTTTATATCATTATCCTCATGTTTATATTATGTTGAAAGTCATCGTGGCACTGTGGTGCATAGATGGACTTGGTATGATTATGACCGAGGGATTGTTAGGTATAATCATAACGTAATTGAATACACAATTATCTTTGGTAGTAGTGCATGGATAATTTGTGGTCGTGATACTAATGAATACACATTATCTTTGGTAGTAGTGCATGGATAATTTGTGGTGCGTGATACTAATGAATACACAATTATCTTTGGTAGTAGTGCATGGATAATTTGTGGTCGTGATACTAATGAATACACAATTATCTTTGGTAGTATGTGCATGGATAATTTGTGGTCGTGATCTTAATGAATACACAATTATCTTTGGTAGTAGTGCATGGATAATTTGTGGTCGTGATATTAATGAATACACAATTATCTTTGGTAGTAGTGCATGGATAATTTGTGGTCGTGATCTTAATGAATACACAATTATCTTTGGTAGTAGTGCATGGATAATTTGTGGTCGTGATACTAATGAATACACGATTATCTTTGGTAGTAGTGCATGGATAATTTAATGGTTGATACTAATAAATACGATTATCTTTGGTAGTAGTGCATGGATAATTTGTGGTGGTGATACTAATGAATACACAATTATCTTTGGTAGTAGTGCATGGATAATTTGTGGTCGTGATACTAATGAATACACGATTATCTTTGGTAGTAGTGCATGGATAATTTGTGGTGCGTGATATTAATGAATACACAATTATCTTTGGCCGTGTAGTGCTTGGATAATTTGTGGTCGTTGATACTAATGAATACACAATTATCTTTGGTAGTAGTGCATGGATAATTTGTGGTGGTGATCTTAATGAATATCCTTGGCACCTGTAGTGCGGGGATGATTCGATGATATGGATTAATTATTGAAATGAGTCTCGTGATGAAATATTAATTCATGGATGTGGTAAAAAGTCATCTTTGGTAGTAGTGCATTGATAGACTTGGTATGATTATGACCAGGGATTATTCGGTATAATCATGGCCGTAATTGAAAACACGAATATCCTTGGCGATTGGTGCATGGATAATTCATGGTCGTGATACTATTAAGGTTGCGTCTCGGCATTATTGGTTTCTGATTGTATATCTTTGGCTAGCTGTAGTGCAAAGATGAATTGTTAATGAATATCTTTGGCGGATTCAAAGATGAATTTAATATTTTAAGCGATAAAAGGTATTCAAGGTATCCTCATCTCTTTATCATACCAGTGCGTACCCTAATTTTCGAGGCGAAAATTCCATAAGGAGGGAGATTGTGAGACCCCAGTTTTATCGATAAAGATTTAAATTTTGTCAAAAATAATTTTTAATATTATGGTGTGAATTTGAGATAATATTATAGTTGTGGGTAGTATTTATAAATTTTGCAAAGTATCTGAGTGGTTATATTATATTCGATTGGTGGGGAATATTAGGTTTAGCGAGGAATATTAAATACAACACTCAATCATTGGTGGACCCACAGCGAAATTATTGTCGGATTGAAAAATGACAAAAATATTTTATTGAAATAACGGCGGAAGTTTTCTGGTTGATCTTTGTTGAACTACTTTCATTAGTAAAAATACGATGTCGTGTGGTTGCATAGTAGCACACGGTATTGATTATTGATGCTTATGTGAGAAGTCACTCGGTTTGATTCCATTATTGTCGATTAATAATATGAATTATTATAGCGATAATGGCGTTTTGTTTTATTATTATTATTAGCGTAATAAAAGCGAAACATCTTTATATAAAATAGAATACTTTATTAAAGTTATTACATAAATAGAATATATTATATTTTATTATGCATAGTGTTGCATAGTGTTTTGCATAGTGTTTTGCATAGTATTGCATAGTGTTTGCATAGTAAAATGTTTTTATATAAATAGAATATATTATATTTTATTTAAAGATTTTTCTTTAAATATGGATAGTCAGATTAAAATAAATCAATACGGACCGTTCATGGATTAATTACTATGCATTCCATTTTCCTATAAATAGAAGCTCGTTCCTTCATTATTTTCTTACGAATTCATTGAAACTACAGAGAGAAATTATAGAAAGAAGCTATAGAGAAAATTATAGAAAGAAGAAGTGTATTACTTCTTCACTACTTCTATATTCGGTTCTTTTACGGTAAGGGATATTATTTGTTGTTGTACGTCTTTCTTCTTGAAGAGAACTTACATTATTCCATTCATTATTATTACATTGGAATAACTTTTGTAAAAGTGGCATACCCTATACATAACTTTGTATCTGCGGCGTACCTATACTTGGTGAAATCCTTATATTATTCCATTGCTTATTATTACATTGGAATAACTTTTTGTATCTGTGATTTACCCTATACTTGGTGACATTCTTCTATTATTACATTGGAACATCACATACATGTGTTTTACAGGACACACAGTTCCATTTTATTATTACATTGGAACATCACATGCGTGTGTTTTACAGGACTGGTTAAAATCTTTATCATACTGTTGGAATATCCTATCATGTGTTTTACACCGGATCTGGTTCCATCTTTATTATTACATTGGAACATCACATGATTATTGAATTTCACGACTGGTTCCGTTATTATTATTATTACATTGGAATAACTTTGTCTGTCTGAATCTGCATGCATGGTGATTTCTTTTGTTATTCCATTCTTTATTATACCCGGTTGGTTAAAACTTTGACTTATATACTCCATGAAATTAGTAGAATATCCTTGATATTTGCGTTTCATCGATATCTTTTCATGGAAATATTCTTGATCATTCTTGAATTTTACTCTCTGAAAGCGATATCATGTTGACAATTTGGGCGTTAATAATTCATGGATTAAATAATTCTTGAACTTGTTTTATTGAATTACTATGTCATTGTCATCATCCTCATGTTATATTATGTTATCTTTGGCTTACGTCGTAGATGAACTTAGTATGATTATGACCGAGGATCATTCGGTATAATCATGACTTGATATAAATGATGTGACAAAAGTCCTCGGTGGCTGTGTAATGCGATGATGGATAGTTTTGGTATGATTATGACCGGGGTGATTCGGTATAGTCGTGACCATTGATAATTTGATGAAAATCCTTGGCCAGTGATACGAGGGATGATTAGATGTGGTGGTTTATTTATTAAAATTTGAGTCTCGGTGATAAAAATTGATGAAAACCTTTTAAAACCTAAAAGATAGTAGATTTTATTCTCTACTGACTCTTTTAATGGATTGCTTATTCATTGCTGATTAAAGCTGGTTGTCTATTGTATTTTATCGGTTTAACAACTTTGTTGAAAACTAATGATAATTTATTACGCATTATCTTAGTCATAATATTTCTTCTTTGGGCTAGTTGAGCTCACCCTTTCTTTCATTTTTCTCTTGAAAATGAGAACATAGGCCGGAGACGAGTCGGGGAGCGAGTAATGGTCGAGAGGATAGCATTAGTAGTCCTCACTATTACAGTGAAATAGTGTGATAATAGTTGTAATGAGGACTCCTTTTGAGTTTGTATAATATCTAGTAGACAATATTTGTATTCAAACTCACGGTTTATATCGTATTATTATACCGGCGGATTAGGTTAGTAAGTTGTATTTGAATTTATGTACCATGTAAGTGGCGACCCAAGATGGGTGACGTATACCTAATTTTGGGGGCGTCACACCTGTTTATAACATCTGAATATAAAGAAAATTTATGAGAGATAAGATATTGTCAAATCTCGGGTTTTAAACCTCTCAAAACATCCGCATCATATGTTCCTCATTTTCTACCAAATGAGGTGCAAACCTGGATAACTCCGCGAACTTCGCCTCGTACTGGGACACCATCATGTTGTTTTGTTCCAGTCGAATAAACTCTACCTCCTTCATATGACGAATACTTTCAGGAAAGTACTTGTCATTGAACAGTTTCTGAAATTTTTCCCAAGATATGTTGAGTGCGGCTGGCTGGGTATGCTTCACAGACTCCCACCAGTAATCTGCCTTACCACGAAATATAAAGGTGGCGAATGGAACCTTCTGTTCCTCCGTACAGCCCAAGACATCGAATATCTTGGTCATTTGTTTAACCCACGTTTCCACATTAATCGGATCGGGCTTTCCCCAGAAATCTAGTGGTCCCAACTCCTTGAACTGCTTAGCTGTGAAAGACCGTGCGTTACTATCATTTCCACTCGTATTTTGTAAACGAGTTTCCCTCGTCTGATTGTTCATGAACTGTAAAAAGCTTCTAAACATCGCATCATTCATCGTTTGATCAGTGGTGTTGTTTACAGGAGGAATATTTCCATCCTGTTGCACGTTCTCCTGGGTTGTGGTAAAAGGTGTCTCCACAGTCTCATACACTCCATTGTTGACGTTCTCAGCTGCCATTCTTAAAAATTGCCATAAAACAGGGTTAATTAAACAAATTAACATATCACATAATATCCCTATATTATGATCGACCAATAAATAAGCTTAGGTAGGACACACTAGCGAAGGATTTACTCATCTCTCCCCTCCTAGTTCTATTCCCCGATCTCCACCAGAGACCATATCCCTAAGCTCTGATACCAACTGTGATGCCCCCAAAATAGGTATACATCACTCATTCTGAGTCGCCAAAATACATGGTACAGAAAAATAACTACAACTTTATTAATACATTTGTCGTGCAAAATACGACAACACATACTGTGAGTTTAAATACAATATTATCTTCTAGACAATATCCACACCCAAATAAAGTCCTCATTACAATTATTGATGCACAATTTTACAAAATGGTGAGGACTACAAAAACAGCTATCTTGAATCATCACTCGATACCCCGGCTAGTCCCAGCTAAATTCTCACCTCCTGAGAAGAAAAATGGAACAAAAAGGAAAAGGGTGAGCTCAACTAGCCCAGTAAAGAATATTATGACTAAGATAATATACAACAAATTATCCTTAGTCTTCAACAGGAAAAAAAAATCTGATAGAATATATTGGACAACAAGTTTTAGTTCAACTACTACAGCGGAAACAACAATTCATTAGAAGAGTTAAGTAGAGAATCAAATCTACTATCATCTATGAATTTAAAAGTCCATCATCAATATTTTATCCATGTAACATCAATCAATATACATCTTACATCAAATATTCATCTTTGCACTACGGGCCAAAGATATTCATTTGTATCACCAGTTGGTCATGTTCATCTCAACACCTGTTCATCTTTGCACTACAGGCCAAAGATATTCATCAAGTATCACCATTAAGGACTGAGGATGATGAAAAATATTTTAGAGAACGAATCTAGTGAGACAAAAGGACAAATATTAAGGATTCGTATTATAGATTATCTAAGTTCAATAATACTTCATAACAACCAATTGTGAAGCAGAATTCAAAAATAACGCTCAAAACATGGATACAATCAAAGATAGTAGCCAAAATAGACATCTTGGACAAAAAGGAGAATTTTCATTTTTCGGTGAATAGTTTCGTATTCGTGAATAGTGCCGTATACGTGAATAGTAACCCCGACACAACAAGTTCCAAATTTGATTAAAAAGTTCACCAATATTTCGGCATAATGATATTGAAGAAAATAATACCATTTAAGAAGAAAATAACATCCCTTACCTCAAAGAATCAGTACTTCGAAAGGAAAGGTCGGAAGTGAAGCTGAATGAAACTTGTACTGAACAACAACTCTCAAGTATCAAAATACTCACAAGAATACGCTCGATAATATAGAGAGAGAAAGAGAGAAAGCTTATGTTTCTGGTGTGATTTTCAATTCTAACTTAGCCCTCTATTTATAGGAAAATGTTAGCCGTAGAAGCGGGGCGTGATGACACACTTTACGATGGCTTTACCTGCTACTATTGCCACCCACCACATTTGAAATAAAATTCGGCACATTTCTTCACCAACCAATTCTAGAATTTTTCAAAATGTTTTATCATTTAAACAATAATCAGAAACTTTAACAATTCATAGAAAATAGCCCGTTTATCAAAAAAATACGAATTTTGTTGTTTTCTTCATCCAACAGTTATTCTATTATGGGGCCCACAAATGACTGCGCTGTCGTACGAATATTCCCCAATAATAAGAATATTTTATAACCACTTGCTTATTTTGTAAAATTTGCACATTTCACCCATAACCAAAGTATTATATCAAATTAACTCCTTATTATTTCAAGATAATAAATAGAGAAAATTTAATTTTATTCATAATAAGTTGGGGTTTTACACTTATCATATAAATCAATAATTAATTATTCACAAATAATATTATAGAATCACAATAATGACAACCAGGTCGTTCCCAAGAAAGAGGGGGCTTTTCAATAAGTATTTCTCATTACTGGCGCGCAATTAGGTGACCAAACCTCGCCTTTGGACAGAACTTCCTTAGACATTGCCAATAATGCTATCTAATAATATTATTCAAATAATATAAATTATTGATCTGATAATAAGAAATACTGTGCAATTACAATTATTGAACCAACAATAATATAAAATATTAATGTAAAAATTATTGAATTAATAAAATAAAATATTGAACAGTAATTACTGTAACAATTATTGAGTAGTGCCTTCTTACGTAAGAATCAACAAGGTTAATTGTGAATAACAACTACGCTATTTATAAAAGAACTTATACTTGTCATTTTCTTCATCCAATCGCTTTCTGTTATGGACCCACATAAGGTTGCACCGTCGTACGAATATTCCCCGATAGTAAGAATATTCCACGACCAAATGAATATTCCCCGATAACAATGAATATTTTATAACCACTTGCTTATTTAAGATATTTGGGTATTTTACCCATAACTAACCACATTAATCAAATCAACCCTTGCTATTTCAAAATAATAAATAGAGGAAATTCAATTTTATTTATAATAAGTTGGGGTCTTACAACCTCCCTTCCTTATGAAATTTTGTCCTCGAAATTGACGTACGTACCTGGTGTTTTGAAAAATATGAGGATACCTCGCTTTCATTTTCGTTTCTAACTCCCAGATCATTTCCTCAATAGCATGGTTCCTCCACAAAACTTTAACTTGTGGTATGACCTTTGTACGTAAGACATGCTCCTTCCTATCCAAGATCTTGACATGTACCTCCTCGTACATTAAGTCTTCGACTATCTCATTCGGTTCTAACTCAATAATGTGGTTCGGGACTTTCACATATTTATGTAGCATAGATATGTGAAAAATATTATGAACACGAGACATACTTGGAGGTAACGCGAGTCTATAGGCCACATTTCCTACTCAATCATGAATCTGAAATGGACCAATAAATCATGGATTGAGCTTTCCTTTTTCCCAAATCTTGTAACTCCCTTCCATGGAGCAACACTGTGACGCCCCCAAAATAGGTATACATCACCCATCTTGAGTCGCCAAATACATGGAACAAAATTTAAATACAACTTAATAATAATACAACTGTCGTGTAAAATATAACAAAACATAAACTGAGCGTTCTAATACGAATATTGTCTTCTAGACAGTATTCAAACTCAAATGGAGTCCTCAATACATTTATTATCACACTATTTCACAGAATAGTGAGCACTACTAATGCTATCATCTAGATCGTCACTCCGTTCCCCGACTAGTCCTCAACTATATTCTCATTTCACAAAGAGAACAATGAAAGCAAAGGGTGAGCTCAACTAGCCCGATAAAAATATTATGACTAAGATAATGCGAATAAATTATCGTTAGCCTTCAACAGTGTTAAACTGATAAAATATAATAAACATCAAGTTTAACTACAGCGGAACAAACAATCCATTAGAAGAGTCAAGTAGAGTATAAAATCTATTATCTTCTATGATTTAAAAAGGTTTTCATCACTTTTATCGTTGAGACTCGACAATAAATAATCCACATCATCGAATCACACCTTTTTCTCTGACGAGGATATTCATTAGTATCACGACCATAAATTATCCATACACTACGGGCGAGGATATTAGTGTATTCATCATCGTGGTCATGATCATGCCAACAATTTGTCCATCGATGCACTCTGGGCCAATGAGGACTTTTACCACATCATTTGTAACATTACGGTCAAGATTATTATCCGAATAATCCACGGTCGTAATCATACCAAGTCCATCTATGCACTCTGACGGCCCACAAATGACTTTCAACATAATATAAACATGAGGATGATGACAATGATATAAGAATTCAATAAAACAAGTTCAAGGATAAATTTTAAAGATTTATAATTTAATTTATCCAAAATCAATAACGTCAAATTATCGACATGATCTTTGCTTTGTGGAGTAAAATTCAAGAATAATATTGCACCAAAAATAATTTGGAATGAAAAGCGAATCAATTTTTATCATGAATAGTACCCCGGGTGAATAGTACTCAGTGAATAGTACCCCAGTGAATAGTACTTTGGAATAGTAACCCGTGAATAGTACTCAACATGAAAAAGTTAAAACTTATCAAGAATGCTTAGAATAATATTTCCATGAAAAGATCTTTGGATGAAGCGCAAATATCAAGGATATTCTACTAATTTCATGGAGTATAGAAGCCAAAACTTTAACAAAATGAGTATAGAATTTGAAATCGAAATGAAATAATATTACTTACATACTACAGTATGGGAGAAAATATTATTTCAAGCGAATATTGAACAAAATAACATCCCTTACCTTGAAAAAAGAGTATTTCAAGCTGGTATAAGCGGGGATATTCTTGAAGAAAACTTGAACTATTTTCTATGCTCAAAGCTTTCTTAAACTCTAAAGAAATACGCTCGATATTATAGAAGAAGAATTCTCGATTACGGTGTGATTTTCAATTCTAACTAAGCATCTTATTTATAGGAGAATGGAAAGGATACTATTTGAATACGACGATAAAAAAAGGAAATCACTTGCAAATATAATTCGATTAATAAATAAATGAAACTTTTGAAATTTTTTATTTTTACTATGCATCACTATCGCAATATAAAATATTCTAATAAAATGAAAACTTTAATAAATAAAATATAATATATATATATATATATATATATATATATATATATATATTATATATTCACGGGAGTGATTCCGTGATTCACTTATATATTAATATATATATATATATATATATATATAACCTACCATTTCATATATATATTTCCTTTTCTTTTACAACCTAATGATACCCCCCCCCACCCCCATTCCCCACCAAAACATATCTTTTTTCAACATATAATATATATATATATATATATATATATATATATCATAATTTAACACACATTATTTTTGAAAAATGGGTAAATGGGGTCCGAATAATAAACAAAATTTATGACAAATACTTCATAAAAATCTCCTCAATATTTTTAACAACATTTATCATCATTATTATAATTATGATATTTAACAACCGAATCGTTCCCGGAAGAGGGGGGGCTTTCGATAAGGATTTCTCTTTATTGGCGCGTAATTAGGTGACCAAATCTCTCCTTGACAGAACTTCCAGACATCGTCAATATTGCAAATAATAATATTAATAACTTTGTCATCTCAATTATTGATTTAATAATATATAAAATATCGACAATAACTAAATCAAATAACGTGAGATACTATGAAATAATTAATGTAACAATAATTAAACAAAACTGAGTGACTTCTCACGTAAGCATCAATAATCAATAATCTGTATGTCTTACTATGCAACCAGCGTATTCTTGTACTTTTAACACCTTAGGGTGTTTCAGCAGTTAACGGTAAAACTTTCGCCATTATTTTTATAAAAAGATATATTTGTCGTTTTCTCAATTTGACAATAATTCCATTATGGGGTCCACCAATGATTGTGTCATCGTACAAATATTCCCTGTTAAAACGAATATTCCCTGACTAATTGAATATAATATAACAACTTGCGTACTTTTGCAAAATTTATAAATATTACCCACAACTATAACATTATATTAAATTCACTCCATAATATTCAAAATGATATTTATAGAAAATTCATCTTTATTCATAAAAGTTGGGGTCTTCTGACCTCCCATTCTTATGAAATTTCACCCTCGAAATTAGAATACATACACGTATGATGAATAGGTGAGGATACCTTGATTTCATTTGATTCTAACTCCCGGTCATTTCCTCAACGTCGTGGTTTCTCCACAAAACTTTGACTTGAGGTATAACCTTGGAGCGTAAAATATGCTCCTTCTTATCCAAGATTTTAACAGAACCTCTTCATACATTAAATCTTACGCTATTTCATCCGGTTCTAACTTCGATAATGTGGTTCGGGTCTTTCACATATTTACGTAACATGGATATGTGAAAAATGTTATGAACACAAGACATACTTGGCGGTAAAAGCGAGTCTATAGGCCCACGTTCCTACTCGATCGAGGATTAAAAATGGGCCGAATGAATCGAGGATTGAGCTTTCCTCTCTTTCCAAATCTCATAACTCCTTTCCATGGAGCGACACGTAACAACACATGATCTCGAATATTGAATTCCGTCGTCCTTTCGATGAAGATCGGCATAACTCTTTTATCGATCTTGTGAGGTTTTTATCGTTATCGGATCGTTTGAATCTTTTTCGTAGTCATACGTACCAACTCTGGTCCCAACAACGTTGCTTCACCCACCTCATCCCAACATCTTCTTGGAGAAGCGACACTTTCTTCCATACTGGCGCCTCAAATGGAGCCATGCGATACTTGCTTGATAAGCTGTTGTTGTAGAAAAACTCCACCAATGGTAAGAACTTGTCCCAACTTCCCTTGAAGTCAAGGACACGGAGTCTTAATAGATCTTCAAGAGGTTGAACAGTCCTCTTCGACAGCCCGTCCATTTGAGGATGATATGTTGAACTAAATCGTAAATCCGTGCCCATAGCTTTTTGCAAACTAACCCAAAATCTTAAAGTGAATCTTGGGTCTCGATCAGAAACTATGGATACCGGCATACCATGCAATCTTATAATCTCGTTTATGTATATACGAGCAAGATGTTCAAGTGTATAAGTTTCTCGTATAGGTAAGAAATGAGTAGACTTGGTCAATCTATCAATAATGACCCAAATTGCATCTATGCCTTGAGAAACCTTGGGAAGACCATTAACGAAATCCATGGTAATGTGCTCCCACTTCCATTCTGGAATTTCAAGTGGTTGCTGATGGACCTTTTGGCACTTGATGCTCCGCCTTGACTTCGTTGACAAGTTAGACACCTTGAGATAAACTCGTTATCTCTCTCTTCATATTGCTCCACCAAAATGTATGTCGAAGATCACGATACATTTTGGTACTCCTAGAGATGGATTGCAAGCGGTGTGTTGTGCGCCTCCATCATGATTTTATACTTTAAATCGAATTGTTAGGAACACAAAAATCTAGAGTTGACTCAAGTATTCCTTCTTCATCGATTCTTGCTTCTTCGGAATAGCACCTTCTTGCACTTTCTTCTTCCTCATACGCATCGACTCCAGTGTGCGTAGCTTGAAAGCGACTTTAACTTTATCGATTAAAAGTCGGTTTTACTCGTATATTTTACCATCATCACATGGGTCCCAGAGTCTTTAACTCTATCTCCATCCTTTGTAAGTCATACAAAATGGGCCTTTGCGTTGACAATATTACTTTCGTACACGCATATGATCTTACTTTCGATGCGTCGACTACTACGTTTGCTTTTCGAAGATGGTATTGAATGGTATGATCATAATCTTTCAATAGATTCAAGCCAACGTCGTTCTTCGCGTGTTGAGTTCCTTTTGAGTGAAGAAATATTTGAGGCTTTTATGATCGTATAGATCTCCACCTTCTCTCCCCATATAGGTAATGCCTCCAAATCTTTAGTGCTTAAAAAATGACATTTTGACTCTAGATCATGAGTAGGATAATTCCTCTCATATTCTTTGAGTTGTCGTGAGGCGTAGGCTATGACTTTCCATGTTGCATGAGAACACATCCTAACCCTTTGCTGAAGCATCACTTTGTAGATGACAAATCCCTCAGCGGATGGTATTGTCGAGCAGTCTTTGAAATGAGTCTCCTCTTGAGTTCTTGAAAACTCTTCTCACATTCCTCGCTCCAACCGAATTTTGTATCTTTTTGAGTCAATTTGAGTTAATGGAGTAGCGATTAGAAAATCCTTCCACGAATCTCCGATAATAACCCGACTAAGCCGAAAAAGCTAAATACTTGATCATTGATTTAGGTTGCTCCCGACTTTGAATTGCTTGAATCTTTGTTGGTTCAGCGATATTCCGTGATTTGATATCACGTGCCCAAGGAATGCTACTTCCTCGAAGCGAAACTTCGCATTTCTTTAACTTGGCATAAAGCTTGTTTTCACGAAGCTTTTGGAGTATCGACCTCAAGTGTTGCTCATGATCTTCACGGCTTTTGGAGTATATGAGATGTCATCAATAAAGACGACCACAAAGTGATCCAAATATTCCTTGAATACTCGGTTCATCATATCCATGAAGGCGGCGAGGAGCATTAGTCGATCAAAAGACATGACTAAGAATTCATAATGCCGTCTTTGAGTTACGAAAGCCGATCTTTGGAATGTCATCGGTTTTAATCTTTAATTGATGATATCCGAAATGAAGATCGATCTTTGAAAAGAATTTGGCACCTTACAATTGGTCAAAACAGTCATCAATACGTGGCAATGGGTACCTATTTTTTGATGGTGACATGGTTCAACTCTCGATAATCAATACAAAATCGCATACTCTCATCTTTCTTTCTTCACGAATAGAACACAGGAGCACCCCAAGGAGAAGTACTAGGACGAATGAAATCGATGTCTAACAATTCTTGCGAGTTGGGTCTTTAACTCACGAAGTTCAATAGGAGCCATTCGATATGGGGCTTTGGAAATGGGTTTTGTCTGGGGTTCAAGTCGATACAAAAATTCAATTTCACGCTCTAGGGGTAGGCGGGAAGTTCTTCAGGGAATACGTCGGAAATTTATTAACAATAGAAATATCATTCAAAATTAACGTATTTTTGTTTAAATCATGACATTAGCTAAGAAAAAGCTTGACATCCATTTTTTAATAAGCGAATAGCTTTATGGCTTGAGATAACGATGATTGATTTTAATGGTTTGGTTGCTTGAATTAGCATAATAGGTTGGTTAGGAATATGAAAGCTAACGACCTTACGAAAATAATCAATTTTTGCATGATGAGTAGTTAACCAATCAATCCCTAAATTACGTCAAATCTGAAGTATTTTCAATGAAATAAGATCGACGGGTAATGTGAGGCTGCCAATTTGAACCAAACAAGACTTATAAGCGATGGATGTAATGAAGGTTTCTCCCAATGGAGTTTCAAGATAAGTCAAAGTCTAATTTCTCCGGAGTTAAATTTAAGCGTTGGCGCAAGTAGGAGAAATAAAGAATGGGTAGAACCGGTATCAAATAAGGTATAAACTTATTTAGAGTTTATGATAAGCTTACCGTGATGACCTCGTTTGGGTTCCTTGCTTTACGGGAGGTCACGACAAACGCTCTCCTTGAACTACTCGGTTTGACTTTTTTTGGGATGACCTTTGGTGCCTCCATCCCATGGACTTGTCTTCCTGAATGACAAAAAATCGGGCTAGGTGACCTTCTCTTCCACAATTGTAACACGTTTTGGATTTTGCGCCAGCATTTGGATCGATGTGTCCCTCCCTCTCGCATTTGAAGCATATGATGGGTGGTTGTTCTCCTTCCTTAACAACGGGTCTTTGGTCTTGACGTCTTTCCATCATTGTTGAATCTCTTCTTCTTGAAATGTCCACTTTTATTATCTTGGCCATGATTACCACTAAAGTGGTTACCATTTACGGCATGTTGATTCCCTCCACGTTTGTTGTCATCAGCTTGATGATGGCTACTACCACTTGGTATTATCATTTTGTCGGTTTTCTCTCTTTGGTTGAGTTGACTCATTATCACGCTCAAATAAGCGAGCCCTATTCACAACATCTCGAATACAAACACGGTTTATGAGAAATAAGGTATTGATGTATCTCGGTTTCAAACCTCTTAGAAACATTAGCGTCATTCTCTCCTCATTATCAACTAAGTGGGATGCAAAAGGGACAACTCGACAAACTTGGCTTCGTCTTTGCGACACGGTCGTATTGTTTTGCTCCGGTTTAATGAACTCTACCTCTTTTCATGTGATGAATACTTTCGGGAAAGTACTTGTCGTTGAAACAGTTCTTGGAACTTCTCCCAAGTCATCTTGATCTGGGCGGGTTGAGTCGCTTTACTGATTCCCCCAATGTAATGCCTCTCCTTTCATGACATGAAGGTGGCAAAGGAACCTTTTGCTCCTTGGAGCATCCCAAGACATCAAATATCTTGTTGATCTGCTTTATCCACGTCTCGCCTTAAGTGGTTTTGGCTCTCAAAAAAACTCACGGTGGTCCCGACTCCTTGAAGCTGTTTAGCGGTGACCGTCCAGAGAGTTGCCGGTGTTTCCACACGCATTTTGAATGAGATAGAGCTCTCTCTACTTTGATGTTGCATGAATTGCAAAAAGCCTCTGAACATTACATCGTTCATCATTTGATCGGTGTTGTTGTTTACACTGAGGATTATTGTCTTCCTGTTGCACATTATCTTGGGTATTGATCTATGGTGACTCAACGGTCTCTTGTGCTCCATTGCTATTCTCAACATTCTCGGATGTCATTTTCAAATCTTGCCACAAAACAAGGGTTAATTGACATACACATATTATCCCTATATCTACGTGAACCAATTAAATACCAAATAAACTTAGGTAGGTCATACTAGCGAAGAATTCCCGTCTCTCCCCCTCTAGTTCTTGTCTCACATCTCGGCCGGGGATCATATCCTAAGCTTTGATATCAACTATGACGCCCCCCCAAAATAAGTATACATCACCCATCTTAAGTCGCCAAATACATAGTACAAAATTCAAATACAACTTAATAATAATACAACTATCATGTAAAATACGACAAAACATAAACTGAGCGTTCTAATACGAATATTGTCTTCTAGACAGTATTCAAACTCAAATAGAGTCCTCAATACATTTATTATCACACTATTTCACAGAATAGTGAGGACTACTAATGCTATCATCTGGACCATCACTCCGTTCCCCGACTAGCCCCAGCTATATTCTCATTTCCTGAAGAGAACAATGAAAACAAAGGGTGAGCTCAACTAGCCCGATAAAAATATTATGACTAAGATAATGCGAGAATAAATTATCGTTAGCCTTGAACGATGTTAAAGCGATAAAATATAATAAACATCAAGTTTAAGCTGCGGTGAACAAATAATCCATTAGAAGAGTCAAGTAGAGCGTAAAATCTACTATCTTCTATGATTTAAAAGTTTTCATCACTTTTATCGCTTTGAGACTCGACAATAAATAATCCACATCATCGAATCACCCATGCACTCTGACGAGGATATTCTTTAGTATCACGACCACAAATTATCCATACACTACGGGCGAGGATATTCGTGTATTCATCGATGGTCATGATCATGCCAACAATTGTCCATCAATGCACTACAGGGCGATGAGGACTTTTACCACATCATTTGTAACATTACGATCATGATTATCTTAGAATAATCCACAGTCATAATCATACCAAGTCCATCTATGCACTTCTGAGGCCACGAGATGACTTTCAACATAATATAAACATGAGGATGATGATAATGATATAAAATTGATTCAAAAAAACAAGTTCAAGGATAAATTTTTAAAGATTTATAATTTAATTTATCCATAAATCAATAACGTCAAATTATCAACATGATCTTTGCTTTGTGGAGTAAAATTCAAGAATAATATTGTACCAAAAATAATTTGGATGAAAAGCGAATCAATTTTTATCATGAATAGTACCCCGGGTGAATAGTACTTGAATGAATAGTACCCCGTGAATAGTACTTCGGAAATAGTAACCTCGTGAATAGTACTCCGACATAAAAAAGTTAAAACTTATCAAGACTGCTCGAAATAATATTTCCATGAAAAGATCTTTGGATGAAGCGAAATATCGAGGATATTCTACTAATTTCATGGAGTTTAGAAGCCAAACTTTAACAAAATGAGTATAGAATTGAAAATCAAAGCGAAATAATATTACTTATATACTACAGAGTATAGAAGAAAATATTATTTCAAGCGAATATTAAACAAAAATAACATCCCTTACCTTGAAAAGAAGAGTATTCCAACCGGTATAGCGGGGATATTCTTGAAGAAAACTTTCACTATTTTCTATGTTCAAAAGCTTCCTAAAACTCTAAAGAAATATGCTCGATATTATAGAAGAAGAATTATATGATTCTGCTGTGATTTTCAATTCTAACTAAGCATCCTATTTATAGGAGAATGGAAAGGATACTATTTGAAATATATATAATAGAAAAGGAAAGTCCGGGCGAATTCAAATTGATGAAAAACTTTTGAAAATTTTGATTTACTATACTGACCTTTATCACGATAAAATATTCTAATAAAGCGAAAACTTTTAAATAAAATATAATATATATTATATATTATATATAAATATATCATATGCTCAATTCATATTCACGGGAGTGATTCCCGTGATCACTTGCCCCACTTAATATATATTATATATATACATATATAACCTACCATTTCAAAGCCATTCCTTTTCTTTACAACTGTGATAACCCATCCCCCACCAAAAACATGTCTTTTTTAACAAATATATATATATATATATATATATATATATATATATTATCATACTCATAACACACATTATTTTGAAAAATGGGTAAGCGGGGGTCCGAATAATAAACAAAATTTACGATAAATACTTCATAAAAATTCCCTCAATATTTTTAACAACATTTATCATCATTATCATAATTCACAATATTTAACAACCAGGTCATTCCCAGGAAAGAGAGGGCTTTCCAATAAGGATTTCTCTCTATTGGCGCACAATTAAATGACCAAACCTCTCCTTGACAGAACTTCTAGACATCGTTAATATTGCAAATAATAATATTAATAACTTTGTCATCTCAATTATTGATTTAATAATATATAAAATGTAATGAATAAATTTTTCGAGTTGTGATTCTAGGGACAGAATCCTTTTAAGGAGAGAAGGATGTAACGATCGAGAAATTTGTAATTTAATTTAAATATTTATTGAATTAAATAAATATTTATAATAATTTATTTATTGAGGAAAAAAATAATTGTTGAATTATGGTGAATTAATTTAGTAACTAAATTGATTATTGATAATTAAATTGAGTGTTAATAATGTTATCCGAAAGATTTAATTTAAGGAAATAATTAAATTAAATCAATTGCCTAATATTTAAGAAAATAATTAAGCTAAATAAATTGTTTAATTTAATGGAAATAAATAAATTAAATAAAGTGATGTGTCTAGTTTATTAATTAAATTAGATATAAAATTAATTATTATTTATAATGGTAACTATAAGAGAAATTATTTTAAGTACCGTTATAAGTTATTTAAATCATATTAAACTAAGTTATTTAAATTATCTATAGTGTGACAATTGGAAACTATAAAATATAATAATATAAAAATAATTTAGTTTATAAAGTAGTTTGGTAGCCAAACAAGGCTTTGTGGCCTTTGGCTTATTCAATGTGCGACGAGCCTTTTGTGTTTTTTTTACCCCACGAGCGTGGGAGTCGGTTATATGTGGAGTTCTGCGTCTTATTTTTCCTAAGTCTTGTTAACATAGAAAAACAGAGGAAGAGAGAATTGCAGAGTTTTGAGAGTGAGAAATTGAGAGAGAGTAATCTCTGTGAGTTGCCAAGAGAAAGAAGAGATTCACCATCTTGTGCTAGCCTATAATCAAGAGGATTAAGGTATAATTCATTCCTAAATTTCTAAGTTTTAATTTTTATCTAAGTTCTCTGTAAATTGGTTTTTGTGGATTTGTTATTCAAGCATTGTGTAAATGGTGTGTATTATGTTGTAGAATCTGTTAATTATCATGTATGAGGGTTGTTTGAGTATCAAATTCGTGAGAATTGGGTTATAGTGAAGATTTTATATATATATATATATATATATATATATATATATATATATATCAATGTTTATGTTCATATAAAAATAGCTTTAGAAAGTACCAAATTTCATGCCTTATATATGTTGGAATCTGCAAATTGAAGTTGGATAGTAATAATATGTTAAGAAACAAAAACAACGAAGTTTAAATCATGTCAATTGATTAAGAAAGCGAGTTAAATTGGCAATCAAATTAAGTTAAAAGTGTAAAAATGAAGAAAATTTGGAAAAACTATGGTTTTGATTCCTCAAAATGGTGTATATGTAATGTTTTGTATATAGAATGGTGTTTAGCATGTATAACTATAGTATGTCAAAGTGTTAGATGTTGAAGTGTGATGAAATTCTATAAAATTGATATTTTTGGCCAAATCAGAGTCTGTTTTCGAGGTTCTGCAAAAATAAGTCTGGTGCATCGTGCATGACACTTATTTACTGCTAGCGTTGTGGTTGTCATGTGGTAGTAGCAGTAGCATTTAGATGCGTGGTAGCGCGATAGCCATGTATTATGGTATGACGGCCACCACAGTAGCGATTCTGAGACGGTGAAGTTCCTTTAATTACAATTCAATGCATAACAGACTTGGGTTAGTTTAACATGCATATAAAGGATACTAAAACATTAAGTGGATTACAATAACAGATTGTAATGTGTTATAATGCAAAGTGTAAAGATTAGAAATAATTATTTAAATAAGTTATAAAATGAAACCAAATGTGATGTTTTTAAAGGTTAGAGATGAACGGTTAGGCTATGTTGGCTCATAATGAGAATTCAGATTCGTTAAGTATGTTAACCAACATGGTTAGATGCTAAGTTAAGGTTATGACCTAAATGATGGGTTAAACCCATAAAGCTAATATTTATACAATTAATTGTTATTGCGATTTCAATGATATGTGTAGGGTAATTGGAGATTATTTTATGTTTGTATAGCTTACAATCGAGGCAAGTTTTCTAACTCTACCTTGTTATTATTGAGCAAGTTTCTAAACCTTATCTCTTTACAATTGAGCAAGCTTTCTAACTTCATTCTTTTCATATTGAATGCAAGTTTCCATTCCTATATTATTATTGTTCAAGTTCTTAAAATTAAGCAAGCCTAATCTATGTTGAATATGTTTGTACAAGCTCTTAAAACCTAATTCGTTATATCGAGTGAGTTTTACTTTCCTAATTATTATTCAAAGCACATATTGTTTTAATACATCGATTCAAATGAGATTGTTCTAACTCTTTTGGTTATAGCATTTTTCATGTATATCATGTTTATTCAATTATATATATTGTTGATATCCGATCTTTGACTTTGATAGCCTTGTTCAGTTACACATTCTTGTGTTAAACCTTTATTGATGGAAATTGAATAATCTTTCTTCTAAAACTCTAGAAACAACGATAAAGCTAGTTCCAAACTAAACTTTCCTTAGTGCGGAAATTCTAAATTCAAACTGAGACGAACAACCCTAATATAGGTGATTTTTGTACGTGTAACGTTTAGAAGTTTGTGCATAATACATGGTACAAAGGGCTGATCCCCCTAAGTATGCTAAGAAGAATTATGCGAGTCTAATGATTTATTAAGGTTAAGGTAATAATACCTATATACTACGGAGACATAGTTAAGTGGTCTTAAGACCCTCGAGACATTGATTTCGAACTTGTTTTCTATTCTTAATTCACAGAACAAGTACATTATTATTAGTATTCGTTGTTCATTCTCATGTTGTTATTATTACTACTTCTATATCGGTGAGCAATTGTTTGCTCACTCTTGCATTAACTGCTATGACTAAAGTTGAGAAAGTCGATGAGTAAAATCTCTACTAGCAAAGGAAAGGGCAAGATGTCCAAATGTTGAAGACTTATGAGAATTTTATATTAATAAGTTATGTTAAAGACTTTTTTTAATATGTGATGTATTCCGCAAACTTATGTAATAATTTTAAGGTTAGATTACCTGGGATTTAATTGAGATTATTGATGCAACCCTTTGATGGGGATGATTATTGTTTAAGTTATTTAAATTATGTCTTTATCCTTTGATTGTGGCTATATAGATGTAATAGTTTTTGATAAGTGAGCACCAAATTCTGTGGGAATGAAGTACCTGGATTTGGGGGTGTCACAGGTTCGTATCAAAGCTTTAGGTTATGAACCTTAGGTGGGGAAACCTTAGGAAGTAACCTTTAAGGAAACAGAAAATATAGAGGTGTTCAACTCTTACCGAGTTTTAAGGAATGGATTAAGGTATCCAGTGAAGATAAATAATAAAAGACATTATGTGCTATGTGTTAATAACTTACGTGCTCGCGAGTATCAAAAAATGTTAAGTAAAACTTAAAATATTTTGTTATCAGGATGTCTAACGAAGGAAGATCCAGTCCAACTAGAGAGGTGGTACCTCAGATACCTATAGATGATGAGCCCCAGGATATTCATGTTGTGTGGGAACAGTTGATCCAGGAGGATGTGCCTGTGACCAATCCCGAGGAGGTTAGTTCTGAGGATGTAGAGGATGATGATGAGGAAGAGGATCCTGAGGAGTTTCCACCAAACTCCATATCGGTTTGAGATGTATGATGCTTTGTATGGTAGTAACATAGAGTTCTGGGGACGAGGTCGAAGAGCTGAAGGAGATGGTTGAGATGCATCATGCTTCAATGGAGCAGAAGGATGCAGAGATTCAGGAACTTCGACTCAAAACTTGGAAACACGGAGTGGGACTTAGTTCATACAAATGGTCAGCATGAAGACCTGTTGGCAGTACACGAGAAGATGAAGACTGACATGGAGAAATTAAAAGATGATTTCAAGGAGGAGTCAGCTAAGCGTGCAAGAGCAGAGGATGCTTGTATGAAGGCGACTCAACGTGCAGACCGTGCTGAAGCTAAAGTCCAAGTAAAGAAGGCTAAGATGAAAGAGATGGATTATGCTTTTAACTCGACGATTGATAGGGCCCAGGATCGAGTCTATTATTACCCACCTCAGTTTGAGAATTCGCTGTGGTTCATGATGGATCGCAGAAAGACGTATTGTATCATGGAAGAAGAACGTCGGGAAGCCTTACAACGCCTTAATATGTCTAGATAGAATAAGAGTGATAATAGTATGAGGTTAATTATGTGAATAAATAAATTGTGAATCCCTTATTTTGAGATAAATAAAGGGATAGTATGAGTATGTAATCCTGGAACTTGTTTAGTTCAGGAAAGTGAATGTTGATAGTGATTATGTTATCTTTATCATGTTTTAAAACGTTATAAATGAATAAAATATTAAAGTTTATTGGAAATGTTATGTGTTAAAGCTTTAATCTTGGAATGTTTAAGTTAAACTCTAAATACCCAAGAAGTTGAGTAATGAGCTAATAAGCGTATATCTTAACAGAAAATGCCTCCTAGAAGAAGACAACCACGTCAGTAAGCACCTCCTGAGGGGTCTACTAATAATAACAATGAGACCAACGCTAATGCAGTTCAGCAATTGGTAGCTCTATTGATGAGTGCACTTGCGAATCAACTAAGCTCAAGTCACGACTTTCAAGGAATTTAAAGCGGTTGGACCGCCAGAATTTCAAGGGTCTATGAATCCAGTGGAAGCCCAAACCTGGATCATGGAAATGGAGAAGGTGTTTGACATTGCTAGAGTTAACGAGGATCAGAAGACTGCGTTCGCAACGTTTATGCTGAAGTCTGAAGCTAGCTACTGGTGGCAGGCAAATAAGGTTCATGGAGGACAAGGAGTGATAGCGTGGGATAGATTTAAGGAAATGTTTTTCGAAATGTACTTTCCAACGAGTTCTCAGAATCAGTTGGAAGTGCAATTTCTGGAGTTGAAGCAAGGAACTATGACAGTGCCAGAATATGCTGCAAAGTTTAACGAGTTGGCAAGGTTTGCCACATATCAAGTCAATACTGATGAACGCAAAGTGAGAAGGTTCGAACAAGGATTGAAGCCCTGGCTTTGCAGTAAGGTTTCAATGTTCTAGGTGAACACGTTTGCGGCTGTACTGGAGAAGGCAATTATCGCGGAAGGTGGAAGCGATGCTTTGACCAAGTACAACCAAGAATAGAAGAAGAGGAAGAATGACAATGAGAATAAAATTTGATGGAAGTAACGTTGGAAATAATAATCGAAGAGGAAATGGGTGAGAATTCATTGCGGGAGGACAACGAAATCGTGAAGAAAAAGTTTGAGGCTTGTGCGACTTGCGGGAAGAACCCATCTTTGGGGTATGTTTGAAGGGAAAGCGAGTGTGTTTCAACTGTGGTCAGGAGGGACACATTGCATCGAACTGCTTTAGTCCGAAGAAAGGAGCATATTTCACCTGCGGTTCGAGGGATCACATGGCTCGTGATTGCCCTAAGAAGCCAGTGGGAAGTGCAAGTGGCGGAAAAGGAAACAACAACGGTGGTGGTGCATTGACTATCACTGGACCAGCACAATCAAGTCAACCTACTGCGAGGACTTTCAATATGACCGTGTAAGATGTTGTACAGTCTAAGGATGTGGTGTCAGGTATCATTCCGATTAATGGTATTAATGCTTATGTACTATTTGATTCGGGTGCTACTTGTTCATTTATATCCGATGAATTTGCTCAGAATTTAGATTTGCCTCAGGAAGAATTAGAATTTTCCTTAAGTATAGAGATTGCGAATAAGGAAGTGATTTATGTTAGATACATATATAGGAATTGTAGAGTGGATATAAAAGGTCACGAGATGATGGTAGATTTGATACCCATTAGACTTGGCGAGTTTGATGTTATACTGGGAATGGATTGGTTATTCAATTATGGAGCAATAATTGATTGCCAAAGAAAGTGTGTTAACCTTATGACTCTATCAAAGGTTGTGTTTTATGGCAGCAAGTCACCTCGACAAGCAAGTTGTCTGACGGTGATGCAAGCCAAGAAGTTGTTGAGACAATGATGTGTAGGATATTTAGTCTACATAGTCGATACACAGAAAAAGAGTGCAAAGTTAGAAGAGATACCGATCATAAGAGATTTTGTAGACGTATTTTCAGACGATTTGTCGGGTCTTCCGCTGGATCGAAAAATCGAGTTCGTGATTGACCTATTACCAGGAATGGCCCTGATATCTAAGGCACCATATAGAATGGCCCCGGTAAAGATGAAGGAGTTGATGGAATTGCAAGAATTGCTCGACAAGAAATATATTCAGCCGAGTGTGTCGCCATGGGGAGCACCGGTGTTGTTTGTTAAGAAGAAAGATGGATCGATGCGGCTCTGCATATACTAACAAGAATTGAATAAGGTCATGATTAAAAATAAGTATCCATTACCTAGAATCGATGACCTGTTCGATCAGTTGAAGGGAGCAAGGTATTTCTCTAAGATAGACTTGAGAAGTGGTTATCATCAGTTGAAGGTGAGGCCGGAGGATGTACCGAAGATAGCGTTCAGGACTCGGTATGGTCATTACGAGTTTCTGGTTATGTCTTTTGGTTTAACCAACACACTGCAGTGTTCATGGACTTGATGAACAGGGTGTTTAAACCATTCCTAGACAAATTTGTGGCGGTGTTTATTGATGATATATTGGTGTATTCCTAGACCAAGGAGGAACATGTGGAACACTTAAGATTGACGTTGGAGACGTTGAGAAAAGAGAAGTTATGCGCTAAGTTTTTCAAAATGTGAATTTTAGTTGGAGCGATATCTGGGTTTCTGGACACATTATTGATAAGGGCGGAATTTGGTGGATCCATCAAAGGTTGAAGCTGTAATAAATCATCGGTAGAAGACACCGTTAGAAGTAAGGAGTTTCTTAGGATTGGCAGGATACTACAGGAATTTTATTCAAGACTTTTCCAAGATCGCGACTCCGTTGACAAATTTAACTAGGAAGGCGGTTAAGTTTGTTTACATAGAGAAATGTGAGGAAATTTTTTGAGAGTTAAAGAAGAGGTTGAGTTCATTTTGTGTTGTCATTTGCACGATGATCTGAGGAATTTTGTGGTATATAATGCATGCATTGCATAAAGGATTGGGATGTGTGTGCTTATGCGAGAATAGACGAGTTATTATGCGTATGCATCACGTCAGTTAAAAGATTACGAGAAGGGGTATCCGACTCATGACTTAGAGTTGGCAGCAGTGGTGTTTGCCTTGAAAATTTAGAGACATTATCTTTGTAGAGAGAGGTGTGAGATATATACCGACCATAAAATTCTGAAGTATATCTTTACACAAAAAGATTTGAACATGCGACAAAGAAGATGGTTGGAGCTGATCAAAGATTATGATTGCGAGATTTTCTATCATCCTAGAAAGGTGAATGTTGTTGCTGATGCCTTAAGTAGGAAGGGACGGGAGAAGTTAATGATGTTAACTGATCAAGAGAAGCTAGTGTCGGAAATGGCTAAGATGGAGTTGGAAATTAAATATCCGACTGAATCCGATGAAAAGTTATTCCAGATGGGAAACAGTTCAATGTTGGTGGATAAGGTGAGAAATGCACAACTTCAGGATGAAGACTACGAAAAGATTTGGGTTCCGTAAGTACCAGAAGTTAAGGAGGAAATTCTGAGTGAAGCCCACAATTCAAGATGTTCGATTCACCCTGGGAGTACAAAGATGTACCAAGATCTTAAACATCATTTTTGGTGGCCGGATATGAAGAGGAATGTGGGTGAGTGTGTGGCAAAATGCTTAACGTGTCAGAAAGTCAAAGCTGAGCATCAAAGGCCAAGCGAATTATTACAACCATTGGAGATACCAGAATGGAAATGGGAACATATCACAATGGATTTTGTGGTAGGTCTTCCAACGACTCAGCAAGGTTACAATGCCATTTGGGTGATTGTCGATCGACTGACGAAGTCGGCACACTTTTTGCCAATTAAGATTCGGTTTACACTAGATCGGTTAGCAAAACTGTACGTGAAGGAAATTATTTCAAGACACGGTGTACCTGTGTCTATTGTATCAGACAGAGATCCACATTTCACATCTAATTTCTGGAAACGGTTACAAGAATGTTTGGGAACACAGCTGAGAATGAGCACAACATACCATCCTCAGATCGACGGACAAAGTGAGAGACCCATCCAAACACTAGAGGATATGCTCAAAGCATGTATCATAGATTTCAAGGGAAATTGGGATGACCATCTACCATTGGTGGAATTTGCTTATAATAATAGCTATCACGTGAGTATTGGCGTGCCGCCTTATGAAGCATTATACTGGCGAAAAAATGAGAACTCAGTTATCTTTGGGGACGAGGTAGGTGAACGTCAGCTATTGGGTCCAGAATTAGTACAACAGACTGTCGAGATTATCAAAGTGGTTCGAGCGAGATTAATTGCCGCACAAGATAGACAGAAGAAATATGCCAATTAGCATCGACAAAATCAGGAATTTGATGTTGGTAATTATGTTTTCCTGAAAGTATCTCCCTGGAAGGGAAAATTTCGATTTGGCAAGAAAGGAAAATTGAGCCCTAGATTTATAGGACCTTTTGAAGTGCTTTGACGAGTTGGCGAAGTGGCGTACGAGATAGCTTTACCTCCGAAGTTGGAGCATATTCATAATATTTTCCATGTATCAATATTGAGGCCATATAAGCCTGATTATAAACATGTTATAGAATATAAGCCCTTACAATTTGAAAAAGATTTGTCATATGAAGAGGTCCCTGTTCAAATTATTGACAGAAAAGAGCAAGTACTAGGGAATAAGGTGATACCTTCTATTAAGGTAATCTGGAGGAACCACAATGCTGAAGAAGCTACGTGGGAACTTAAAAGCGTTATGATGAAGAATTATCCTCAGTTGTTTGCTTGAGCGATTCTAGGGACAGAATCTTGTTAAGGAGGGAAAAATGTAATGAATAAATTTTTCGCGTTGTGATTCTAGGGACAGAATCCTTTTAAGGAGGAAAGGATGTAATGATTGAGAAATTTGTAATTTAATTTAAATATTTATTGAATTAAATAAATATTTATAATAATTTATTTATTGAGGAAAATAAATAATTGATGAATTATGGTGAATTAATTTAGTGACTAAATTGATTATTGATAATTAAATTGAGTGTTGATAATTTTATCTGAAAGATTTAATTTAAGGAAATAAGTAAATTAAATCAATTGCCTAATATTTAAGAAAATAATTAAGCTAAATAAATTATTTAATTTAATGGAAATAAATAAATTAAATAAAGTGATGTGTCTAGTTTATTAATTAAATTAGATATAAAATTAATTATTATTTATAATGGTAACTATAAGAGAAATTATTTTAAAATACCAGTTATCGTTATTTAAATCAATTAAACTAAGTTATTTAAATTATCTATAGTGTGACAATTGGAAACTATATAATATAATAATATAAAAATAATTTAGTTTATAAAGTAGTTTGGTAGCCAAACAAGGCCTTATGGCCTTTGGCTTATTCAACTGACGCGAGCCTTTTTGTGTTTTTACCGGACGAACGTGGGAGTCAGTATATGTCACTACAAGAAATCACACATTTTATGACGAAATCTTTGCCACGCACAAAATTTTGTCACAATTTGTTAATTAATAATTACGAAATTCATAATTGTCACTAAAACTTTTGCTTTTGTGACGACTTTTACTTTTGTTACTATTAATCATTTATATCGTCACTAATTTACACATTTGATGATGATTAACAAAATTTCGTCATAAGTTATTTTGGAGGTAGAATTTTATACCAAAATTTTGGAGGGAAACCTTTTAGTGATATTTTGTAATAATTGATGACAGTATTTATTGTCACAAAATATTTCTTTCGATGACAACATAATAGTTGGTCATTAATTATTTGTAACATTTAGTGACAATTTGTTTTCGTCACTAATGTTTACATTTAGTGACGCCAAATACAAATTCGTCACAATTTTATTTGGAGGCAAAATTTTGGAGGGAAATTTTTTAATGACGACAAAATAATAATTTATGACAATTTGTATTGTCATAAATACCAATTTTATATGACGAGATAATAGTGCGTCACTAATTAGATGTGCGGATAAGTGGCAAAAATCGTTCGTCATAAATGCTTATATTTAGTGACAAAGTACGTAATATCGTCACAATTTTATTTGGAGGCAATATTTTTCTGAAAAATTTTGGAGGGAAATTTTTTAAAGACGAAAAAATATTAATTTATGACAAATTGTATTGTCATAAATATCAATTTTATATGACGAGATAATAGTGCGTAACTAATTAGATGAGTAGATAAGTGATAAAAATGGTTCGTCATAAATTCTTATATTTAGTGACAAAGTATGCAGTAGCGTCACATTTTATATGGAGGCAAAATTTTTTTATATCCAAGCGACGTCACTGGTCTTCCTTTCATCATTGGCAGCCGTCATTTAGTCAAGAACCTCCATTATCAATTTTTAATAATCCCAAATTGATGGCATAAATTATTTGACATTTTAGGTATGTTTTTAGATTTTGATTTGAATTGATAATTAGTAGTTGTTCTAATTGAACAACTACGATTTTGAAATGATTTCATGTCATTTTGTTTTAATGATTGCTATTGTTGTTGATGATCTTGTACAATTTTGATAATATAAATCACTATTTGGTTTAAATTTTTGACGAAGCAACTTCTTAGCTATGATTAGTATTTGTAGTACTAAATCGACATCATAGAATGGTTCTGCTTTCTTGAAAAGAAAATGAGAGTAGTGATTTTGCTTATCAGAAGACTTAAATTCATAAGGCTGCTCTGTTAGTTATGTATGCATACACTACAAAAAAATGGGCCTTTAGTAATGATTTTTCGGGCAACGTCTTTATAAGTCGTTGCTAAAAGTATGCGTTTAGCAACGGAATTTATCCTTCGTTGTAGATTGTGTCAGGCTTTCACTTTTTGCAACGAAATTCATAAGTCGTTGCAAAATTTTATTGTTAATTCATTGGCGGGAAAAAAAAATCGTTAGAAATGCGTTGCAAAATTTTCGACCACTTGATTTTCCGTCATCGCGGGTAGGCGGCGAAGTTTTTTGTTGTTGCTAAAAATGGGCGACTTTAGCAACGATTTTTTCGAACAACGACTTTATAAGTCGTTGCTAAAAAGTGTATGTTTAGCAACGAAACTTGTCTTTCGTTGCGCAGATTGTATCGAACTTTCACTTTTTGTAATGAAATTCATAAGTCGTTGCAAAATTTGGAAACAAAATTAGATTAAAAATTCGTTTCAAAATTTCTAACCACTTGATTTCTCCTCATCATCATAGGCAACGAAAAAGTTTTTTCTTGCTATATTTCGTTACCTAATATGGACCACATTCATTTAACAACAATTTTATTTTTGTTGCATATTTTATACAACTTTTTACAACGATTATTAAAAATGTTGCCTTAAATTAAGATAATAATAATAATAATAATACCAATAATGATAATAATAATAATAATAATAATAATAATAATAATAATAATAATAATAATAATAATAGTACTAATAATAATAATAATAATAATAATAATATCGTAATAATAATAATAATAATAATAATAATAATAATAATAATAATAATAATAATAATAATAATAATAATAACAATAATAATAATAATAATAATAGTTCTAATAATAATAATAATAATAATAATAATAATAATAATAATAATAATAATAATAATAATAATAATAATAATAATAATAATAATAATAATAATAATAATAATAATAATAATAATAATAATAATAATAATAATAGTACTAAATTTTATACATTGAAATGTTCATATATATATTTATAAATTTATCTCTAAATATTCATATAAATATTTATAAAAATATTCATATCTAAATTTTAGATGAAATATTTATAAATTTATAAATAAATATTTGTTTATAAATATTTATATAAATATTTAGAGATTAATTTATAAATATATATATATATATAAAAATATTCATAGTTACGTTATATAAATATTCATTATTACTTTATATATATTTAGTTTAATGTGGAGATTTAAGATGGGTATATATATAGATGGTAATAGAATTTATATAATACTGAAAAAAATATAACATAAGAAGCAAAAATATCAAAACTAGGTTTTGAACCTAAGACTTATGGGTTATTAGGTTATTAAGCTACCACTAAGTCATTCTAATTTATTAGTTAACTAAACTAATGTCATAACTTGTAGTCTCCGATATTTTTAAATTTATTCTACTGATATGTATATCCCTAAAAATATTAAATTATATTAATCTAATAGATTGGTGCGATAAAAATTATGACAACAAACTTTAGTACATCGTATTATTTTGTATAATTATCACTATCAAGAAAATGAGAATATTCTAGCGAGTGGATAATGAAAAGAAAAAATATATGACAATATAGTTTTATTGAGTTTATTGTGAAAAATATTTCCTTTAGAAATACTAAAATATTACTCATCGTTTCTACAATAAGAGTTTTATTGAATTTTTCTTTGTTAATTTATGACATCCTAAATTTAAAATTGTAAATGCAAATTTATATGTTTATCTAAATAACAATTTTATTTTTAATTTTCTTCCCAAGAGATTAAAAATATCAACTACATTATTAATTAAAATTAAATAAACTTTGACTATTTTGAAAAAATAAGTTTTTTTTAACCCGAACCGGTCATCAAACAGAAAAAAGGTACTGGGTGGATGGGTCAAAAGTTTAACCAGTGGTCGAACCATTATTGATCTAGTGACATCATTAATATATAAAAATATACATTATTAGTAATTAATAAAATTTTAAAAAATCTCATTTTTTATGAACTAAAACATAATAAAGTTGAGTTACAATATTACTAAAAATGGTTAAATTTAATATTAAAAAAAAACTTGATACAAAAAATAATTTAAAATTTGGATCACTGGATCAATTAACTGGTTTTACTGGTTAAACCTCCGATTAGACCGTTGGGTCAACCGATTTTTGACCAAAATAATTTTTTGTTTAAACCGAACCTGAGTGCTGACCAATTCCAATTTTTACGGGTCCGGGTTTTAAAATCATGTTGAAAAACAAGCGTCAAGCTGATAGGAGGGAAAACAGAATTTACGTGTGGTTAGTAGACCCAAAATCTCCCCCAAATTTTAAAATCTTTTTTTCTTAAACCAAATTTCCACTTTCCATCATATTTAACCAAATTAGAAAAATTAGAATCCAAATATAATCTATTTTACTTTACATTAATACACTATAAGAAATTAGGGATATTGTGAAGGAAATTTTGTGAAAGGATTCATTATTTCACATGAGGAGTTTTCTAGCGAATGAATAGTGAAGAAAAAAAATATAGTTACAATATAGTTATTAGCGAAGAAAATATCTTTCACAATTAATATTTTTCTTTTATAAAATTGAGGTAGTAAAAGCATATTTGGCGCCAATTTATGATGAAAATTTGCGATAAAAAAAACTATTAATGATGAAATTAGTACTCACTATATATTATTGTTCAGAGGTTTTTTGCGAGAGATAAAATTGGTTATTGTTTAGTTCTAAATAAATTTTTTAGAATTAATTGTGGTTAATATAAATTGTAATATAAATACATAACATTTTTATAGTAATAAATTTACTTTTAATAACACTTTTTATGTAACTTACAATATTGACTATTTCTTTTAATAATAAACTATAAAGTAAATAACTTTACACTACGTTAAAACTTTAAATTTCATACATTGATCATGACAAAAAAAAACTTATATGTTCTACAAAAGATTTAAGTTTGAGTTTGTTCTTTCATTTATAGTATACTACAATTCAAATTGTAATGTAATTACTATTTTAATAAAAAAAATATTCTTAATAATAATTTTAATTAATTTAAAATATTAATTGTATTAATTAAAATATTAAGTTACAATAATTTAAATATTAAAATATTATAAATTGACAATAAACAAAATTATAATAATTATGACTCTTTTTGTGGAACATATTACAAATACTCAAATATTTTTTTTGTTCTACAAAAAGAATTATTTATTCTAGTTTGTTATATTTAATATCCTAAAATTTAAATTTTAAATTTTGAAATAATAATTTTACATATAATATTACTTCGAAAAGACTTTTTTTAACTGTTATCAAACTCTTTTTTTTGGAACAGAGTCGTTGAGTTTGTGCATGGTCTGAAAAGTTTGGGTTTCACCTCTCTATCTTTGCCAAAACCTCAATTCAATTACATACTCAAAACCCCAATTCAACCCATCAATTTTTCACGATACCCTTCAACTCTCCCCAATTAAAGCATCAAACTATATGGGTCTCCATGAAATTTGTTTAATCGGTCTTTTCTATTTAAATTCAACCCCTTTAATTTTTGTTAGTGGAGATTTTGATATCGAATTGGGACGTATGTTATCGTTGTTACCAGAATAGATGCGGCATACAATTAGAGAGCATCCGGAGCGCCTTCAATTAATTGAAGTGGTTATGGATTGGGGATGTGAGTTTTTAAAGTATGCTAACAGTTGAAGAAAACCACTTACCCATGATTCCACTTTGGTTTGCAACCGAAATTAATTCGCTGCGTGAATCGATTTCAATCCTTATCATGTCGGATTCAGGAAATTCCTCTTCTATTAAACTGTTTTAATTTGTATGCTTAATTTTTATGCATCTAAAATCAAAACCTGAAAATCTTACAGAGAAAAATTGATTGTACCCCAAGCACGTCGTTTTTGTAGACAGAAAATTTTACAAACGTGATAATTATGAGTAAATGTTGTATTTTCTCAATTTCAAAGAAATGGTATGAGTTTTGATATTTGAATGTTTGATATGATAATGAAGGTTGTAGGCAAAGAGCAAAGGGGTAAATGGAATATTTGGATCCACATAAGAGTTTGTCAATTTGAACTCTAAACACACCTTTTTGATCTTTGGTACAATTGTTATATATTTTTTTGGGTGTGTAGGAAATAGCAATTTCAGAATTATCATTAATAACTACCTGTCATAATTTGTATACATATATGTATAATATATTTTTTAAATTTTAATCTTTAACATCACTGTGAAGTTTCAACTCTAATTAAGAACTCTTCAAGTAAGGTTATTTATTCATACATAGTAATAATAATTAATACCTATAGTCCAATTTATTAGTGAGAAAAAATGACACATGAAGTATTGAAAGCCTTTGAGATAATATGGACAAGTTAAATTCTTTATTAACTTAAAGGGCTGAAGTTTAAACTCATAGATGTGTCCTTGCTGCTGCATTTACCACGTTCAACTCCGTAAGTTATTTTTTACAAAAAGATTTCTAGAGACCATTTTCTGTTAACCAAACAAAGTCCTCAAACCTAAAATCAATAGCAATATGGAATGGTAAATTTGCCTTCCACTATAAAAAGAAATGAAAAAATAGAAGTAGTAATACCAAATGGTTGCAATTCTTTGTTTATGATGATCAAGATCAGAGGAAATTTTATTTTCAGTAAGCAATTCACTCTTTAATCATTGATTTTTCTTTTAATATCTCTGGGGGTTTTCTTTGGTAGATTTTTTTTTACTTTGATTAATTAAGTTCAATAGTAATATATAAAACTTTCGGTAATTTTCTGATTATTCGTAAAACATGTTCTTATATATTTTTGTCATTTGTATTGCTCTAAGAAACTACATTTGATTTTGATAACCTTAAGCTTGAAACAACATGCAAAACATACTCGAGGGGAAATTTGACATTATATCTTAACATGACAAGTTTGTTGGAAAGTTTAAGAGTCGGGAAAGTTTGATTTGTTTAAGTATCATTTAAGTGCAATTTGTGATATTTTTTTCTGAAATGGAAGGTTAAGTTTTGTTGGAGGACCCTCTTTTGTGTCTGGTTATGAAAGCATGTAAAAATTTAAAAGTAGCTATTGTGTCTCTTTGCTTTTCCAGACAAGAAAATACTAAGAAAACAGAAGCTTCTCTACTAGGGCTGTGTTGCTAAGGAAAATGGTATTTTAATTATTAGGAAAACAGAAGCTTCTCTACTCTTCTATGTGAACATGGATGAATAAATGTCTTCTAATTTATACATAATGTCAGCATTTATTGAGATTGTGAGGCAGATGTGGTATGTGAAAAGTAAAGGTGAAGAAACAATCCTATAATCCTCTATGAGAAAAGATGAGAAATGTAAGACCCCAACTTTTATGAATAAAGATGATTTTTCTATAATTATCATTTTTGAATATTATGAAATGAATTTGTTATAATGTTATAGTTGTGGGTAGTATTTATAAATTCTGCAAAGTATGCAAGTTGTTATATTATATTCGATTGGTGGGAGAATATTTGTTTTAGCGAGAGAATATTAGCATAACTGGCGCAATCATTGGTGGACCCTAGCAGTAATTATTATCGGATTGAAAAACGACAAAAATATATTTATGAAAATAACGGCGGAAGTTTTACAGATTAATCTTTGTTGAACTACTCGATAGTAAAGAAATGCGATGTCTGGCGTGGTTGCGTAGTAGCACACGGTATTGATTATTGATGCTTCGTGAGAAGTCACTCAATTATACTCAATTATTGCTACGATAATTCTTTGCATCATATCTCTCATATTATTGATTCAATTATTGTCACGATGATCATCTACATAATATGTTATTTTATTAAATCAATAATTGAGACGACAAAGTTATTCATATTATTAAATTACAATATTTACAATGTCTAGAAGTTACATCGAGGAGAGGGTTGGTCACCTAATTAATTGGCATGTGACAAGGAGAAATCCTTATTGGAAAGCCCCTCTTTCTTGGAACGACACGGTTGATAAATATTGTGAGTTATAATATTAATGATGAATGTTATTAAATTGAAGTTGTGTTGGAGTTGAATTTGGAGGCCTTGACGGCGTGATATTTGAGTCCTAACGATGAAATTAGTAAAATAGTCTATAAACACAAAATTTTTCGGGATTCACTATTTGGTTAAAAAGTCAACAGTTGACTTTTTCGGGAAAAGTCAAACTTTGAAATTTCAAAATTTATATTGTTGATAAAAATAGTTTCATTATGTTGAAATTATTTGTGTTAGTGAAAATTGACATTTATTTCGATAATAATTGATGTCTGGAGGTTATATTGAGCAATCAGGTATTTAACCGGATAAATGAGCAATTGATTGCTATTATTTCACATGATTATAACTATTTGTTCACATGTGTATACTATTATTTCACATTCTTGTTACTATTAGGGGAGTTGGTGCAAGATTGATAATACTTACATGACTAAGTTAAAAATGGAGGTATAGATGGAGGTACTATACTGTAATTCGTATTTTCACATGTCTAGAACTATTGATTCACATGATTTACTATTGAATCACATTATTTACTATTATGGGAGGTGGTGCAAGTTTGATAATACTTGCATGACTAAATTAAAAATAAAGGAAAAGTTGGAGGTATTGTACTGTAATTTTTCGAACCCCAAAACATGCAATTATTGAAACTATATTTTTTTATAAATAGAAGCTCATTCTTCCTTCATTTCTCACCAATTCACTAAAGCTATAGAGCAATTATTATAGAGAGAAATTGTTGAGAGAAAATCTATAGTAGAAGAGAAGCCTGCTACCTCACTATTCCAGTATCCAGTTTCTTCTGAGGTAAGGGGTATTATTTTTTTTGTATTCATGAAGAGAGCTTTTGTTATTCCATTCTTTATCATTATTTTAGAATAACTCGTCTATGCGAAGTACCGCATATATGGTAAAATTCTTCTGTTATTTCATTCTTTACCATTACATTTGGAACATCCGGTGCATGCTTTCGCATGACTTCGGTTCCGCTCTTTATTATTACATTGGAATATCCTGCACGTGCGTGCGTTTTACCGGACTGGTTCCGTCTTTATTATTACATTGGAATATCACATGCATGCGTTTTCTGGCGGGACTGATTCCATCTTTATTATTCTATTGGAATATCCATCGGTGCGTTTTACGCGGGACACAGTTCCATCTTTATTATTATATTGGAATAACTTTTTTGCATTTGGTCTCTGCATGCTTGGTGATTTCTTTTGTTATTCCATTCCTTATTATACTCGGTTGGTTAAAGTTTTGACTTCTATACTCCATGAAATTAGTGGAATATCCTTGATATTTATGCTTCGTCCATATCTTTTCATGAAAATATTCTTACGAGCATTCTTAAATTTTCTTGTACAAAAAAGTATCATGTTAACAATTTGGGCGTTATTAGTTCTTGGATAAATTAATTCGTGAACTTGTTTTATTGAATTCTTATATCATTGTCATCATCCTCTTGTTTATATTTTGTTGAAAGTCATTTGTGGCCTGTAGTGCATAGATGGACTTGGTATGATTATGACCAGGAATTATTTGGAGTAATCATGACCGTAATGTTACAAATGATGTGGTAAAAGTCCTCATTGGCCCGTAGTGCATTGATGGACAATTGTTGGCACGATCATGACCATTGATGAATACATGAATGTCATTGGCCCGTAGTGCATGGTTAATTTGTGGTCGTGATACTAAAAAATATCCTTGGCCGTAGTGCAGGGGTGATTTGATGATGTGGATTATTTATTAAGCTGAGTCTCAGCGATAAAAGTGATAAAAGTGATGAAAAACCTTTTAAATCATAAAAGATAGTAGATTTTCTTCTCTACTTGACTCTTTTAATGGATTGCTTGTTCCACTGCAGTTAAACTTGATGTCTATTGTATTTTATCAGTTTAACATTGTTGTAGACTAATGATAATTTATTCTGCATTATCTTAGTCATAATATTTTTTACTGGGTTAGTTGAGCTCACCCTTTCTTTCACTGTTCTCTTCAGAAAATGAGAATATAGCTGGGACGAGTCGGGGATGGAGTGATGAACCAGATGATAGTATTAGTAGTCCTCACTATTCTGTTAAATAGTGTGACAATAAATGTAATGAGGACTTATTCTGAGAGTGGATATTGTCTTGAAGACAATATTTGTATTAAAACTCACAGCTCTCTTGTAGTATATTAAAGATTGTATTTGTATTCTGTACCATGTATTTGGCGACTCGGAATAGGTGATGTATACCTATTTTGGGGGCGTCACAAGAAATCTCCTGTTTTTATTAATCATAAGCTGCCAAATAAATTTATATTGCTAAACTGTTAGCTCTCCTGCTATTTAGACGTATCCAGCAAGGATTTCCAGTGTCCAATTCTCAAGAACAAGTGCTCAAGCACATACTTGCAAAGTAACAACTACTTGGTTTGGTTTCCGTCGTATATGGAGAGGAAGCAATCAAGTGTTTGATACAGTGGGCCTTTCACTTCCTAATTATTCCTACGATTCTCAGGTATGTGCCACAATATGGTTCGACAATACTCTAATGTCTTACTTTTGTATTCGATTGGAAGTGTTCAATCATGATCCTGTGATCATGTGTTTCCATATGTCTTCATAACTTTACATGTGAGTAGATAGTATGGATTCGAGTTGCACAGTCAGTAAAAACAGCTATTGAAATTAAAGGGTATTCGTTTCGTGAAGGATTACATGCCGCTTGTGAATTGTATTAAGTTGAAGAAATCTGAATTAGAGAAAATGAGAGAAGATATTTGCTTGATTTTATGTAAACTTGAAAAAATATACCCTCCATCTTTTTTTGACATAATGGTTCATTTGCCTATTCATTTACCGAATGAGGCATTCATTGGTGGACCGGTTCAATTTAGATGGATGTATCCAATTGAAAGGTAAAAAAACACATTCATTATATAAATTATTTTGTCAAAGTTATTATTGATGTCTTTGTTAATTATGTTTTTGTAGATCATTATGTGAATTGAAGCAGAGTGTGCGCAATAAAGCTCAACCAGAAGGTTCAGTTGCAGAAGCTTACATTACAAACGAGTGTTTAACTTTATCTTTTCCCAAAAAGAATTGGAGTTGACATGATGTTTTACCTGAAGAATTATACCCTAGATTAACAGTAAATCCCTATAGCAGAGTACTTATATCAAATATATAAATGTGGGTCCAGTAAGAAGACGAGCAATAAAACAAGCACAGTCGTGAATGCAACGCAAGCCAGTGATGTAGACAGAATAAGATTCATCAGCCTCTATGGTACCAAAATAAGTGCATTTACGGAGGGTTCACGCGTCATGACTTTTATACTTTTCTTTCTTTTCATGACCCAAATTTAAGGTACACAAATGAATAACCAATCATTTGTTTAACGAAAATGAATGTGATTTATTTGAAACTAAACATATGATTGTTAAATTTTGCAAAAGAAAACTCATTGTCAATGCTTATTCTTTTAGGGGCATTAAGATCTTTTTGATGACCCATTTGTAAAAAAGGATGTATGTAATCTAAAAGAGGTTGTTACCGGAATCTGCCATGTTCTAGCATAGAAAGCACCAACAAGGTGAAGAAAAGGGGGAATCTTGAGCCTTAATAATGGGAAAGATGAGCAAGTTGTAGTCCTGAAAGGCTAAAATAGTTCAGCTCTTCATTTTTGCTTGCCAAAGATATGAAAATTCAAGAATGAGCAAGCAATATGCATTTTTTTTGTCAAATACTTTGTGCTTTCTTTTGGTAACGCCCTAATCTACTCCATTTCTTAGACATAGAACGATTGATAGGTGATATAGGTCCTGACAAATGAGGGCTGAGTTATATAGTAGCTTTTTTTGGAATGTACTTCGTATATACTCATTGTCATTAACTGTTCAAAAATCTCGTGGGTGCATCTGAATATGGATATGATAAACTCTTGAGGTGCATCTTCATTCACCAAGAGGTATCAACACTAGTTTTCGTTTTCATTAATGACGAATAATATTAACTCTTTAGAATTAATAGTATTGTCATTATATATATTCATTTAGTTATGACAACTAATATTGTCACTAATATTAACTATTTGGTGACAAATTATGAGTTCTATCGTCACCATAAGTACTCAAATAGTGACAGAAAAATGTGTCATAGAAATTAACTTTTTGGTGACAAACTATATCGTCACTGTTATATATTCATTTAGTCACAACAACTAATTTTGTCACTATTAGTAACTCTTTTTGTGACGAGATGTATCGTCACCATAAGTATTCAATTAGTGACATTGAAAAATGTGTCCCAAAAATAACTCTTTGGTGACAAATTATTTTGTAATATTATTTAAAATATGAAATGACAACGACATAATTGTCATGTTAAATATATTATTAGGTGACGAATTATTACGTAAATCATTTATTTTCTTATTTTTGGTGACGATAAACACAATAACATGACGAAAGAATAATCATAAATATGACAATATTGTTGTCATTAAAATTAGATGATTTAAATTGAGTAACATATTTTTGTCACTAAAACAATATCATTTAATGACGAAAAATTATTTTTATCATTTAATGCACCAAGTTTTGATGACGAAACTTGCAGGTTGCAGGTCACAGACAGTGAAGTCTGCCTAATTGCAGGTCATGCGCAACAGACTTGGGTTAGTTTAACATGCATGTAAAGGATACTAAAACATTATGTGGATTACAATAATAGGTTATAATGTGTTGTAATGCAAAGTGTAAAGATTTGAAATAATTATTTAAATAAGTTATAAAATGAAACCAAATGTGATGTTTTCAAAGGTTAGAGATGAACGGTTAGGCTATGTTGGCTCGTAATGAGATTTCAGATTCGTTAAGTATGTTAACCAACATGGTTAGATGCTAAGTTAAGGTTATGACCTAAATGATGGGTTAAACCCATAAAGCTAATATTCATACAATTAATTGTTGTTGCGATTTCAATGATATGTGTAGGGTAATTGGAGATTATTTTATGTTTGTATAGCTTACAATCGAGGCAAGTTTTCTAACTCTACCTTGTTATTATTGAGCAAGTTTCTAAACCTTATCTCTTTATAATTGAGCAAGCTTTCTAACTTCATTCTTTTCATATTGAATGCAAGTTTCCATTCCTATATTATTATTGTTCAAGTTCTTAAAATTGAGCAAGCCTAATCTATCTTGAATATGTTTGTACAAGCTCTTATAACCTAATTCGTTATATCGAGTGAGTTTTACTTTCCTAATTATTATTCAAAGCACATATTGTTCTAATACATCGATTCAAATGAGATTGTTCTAACTCTTTTGGTTATAGCATTTTGCATGTATATCATGTTTATTCAATTATATATATTGTTGATATCCGATCTTTGACTTTGATAGCCTTGTTCAGTTATACATTCTTGTGTTAAACCTTTATTGATGGAAATTGAATAGTGTTCTAAAACTCTAGAAACACTGATAAGCTAGTTCCAAACTAAACTTTCTCTAGTGCGGAAATTCTAAATTCAAACTAAGACGAACAACCCTAATATAGGGGATTTTTATATGTGTAACATTTAGATGTTTGTGCACAATACATGGTACAAAGGGCTGATCCCCCTAAGTACGCTAAGAAGGGTTTGTACAGGTCTAATGATTATTAAGGTTAAGGTAATAATACCTATATACTGGGAGACATAGTTAAGTGGTCTTAAGACCCTCGGACATTGATTTCGAACTTGTTTTCTATTCTTAATTCACAGAACAAGTTCATTATTGCTAGCATTCGTTGTTCATTCTCATGTTGTTATTATTACTACTTCCTATATCAGTGAGCAATTGTTTTCTCACTCTTGCATTTAACATTGCAGCTAAAGTTGAGAAAGTCGATGAGCTGTCTACTAGCAAAGGAAAGGGCAAGATGTCCAAATGTTGAATACTTATGAGAATTTTATGTTATTAAATTATGTTAAAGACTTTTTTTTAATATGTGATGTATTCTGAAAACTTATGTAATAATTTTAAGGTTAGATTACGTGGGATTTAATTGAGATTATTGATGTAACCCTTTAATGGGGAAGATTATTGTTTAAGTTATTTAAATTATGTCTTTATCCTTTGATTGTGGGTAGATAGATGTAATAGTTTTTGATAAGTGAGCACCAAATTCTGTGGGAATGAAGTACCTGGATTTGGGGATGTCACATAAAATATCGACAATAACTGAATCAAATAACGTGAGATACTATGAAGCAATTACTGTAACAATAATTGAACAAAACTGAGTGACTTTTCACGTAAGCATCAATAATCAATATCATGTGCTACTATGTAACCACGCGTATTATTGTACTTTTAAACTGGGTGTTTCAACAGTTAACGGTAAAACTTTTGCCGTTATTTTTTATAAAAAGATATTTTTGTCGTTTTCTCAATCCGACAATAATTCCGTTGTGGGGTCCACCAATGATTGTGTCATCGTACGAATATGCCCTGTTAAAACGAATATTCCCTGGCCAATTGAATATAATATAACAACTTACGTACTTTGCAAAATTTATAAATATTATCCACAACTATAACATTATATTAAATTCACTCCATAATATTCAAAAATGATAATTATAGAAAATTCATTTTTATTCATAAAAGTTGGGGTCTTACAAACACGCAACAATACATGATCCCCAATGCTAAATTTTATATCCTTTCGATAAAGATCCGCATAACTCTTTTGTCGATCCTGTGCCGTTTGTTTACGTTATTGAATCATTTGGATCTTTTTTTGTAGTAATACGTACCAACTTTGGTCCCAACAGTGTTTCTCCACCCACCTCATCCCAACATACTGGAGAGTGACACTTTCGTCCATACAATGCTTCGAATGGAGCCACACCTATACTTGTCTGATAACTGTTGTTGTAGGAGAATTCCACCAATGGTAAATACTTATCCCAACTTCCTTTGAAGTCTAGGACACAGAGTCTTAATAGATCTTCAAGAGTTTGAATAGTCCTCTCTGATTGTCCGTCCGTTTGAGGATGATATGCCGAACTGAATCATAAATTTGTGCACATAGCTTTCTACAAGCTAACCCAAAATCGTGAAGTAAATCTTGGGTCACGATCCGAAACTATATATACTGCCATGCCATGCAATCTCACAATCTCATTTACATACATACGAGCAAGACGTTCAAGGGAATAAGTCTCCCGTATCGGCAAGAAATGAACAGACTTAGTTAATCTATCAACAATAACCCAAATCGCATCTATGCCTTGAGAAACCGTGCGAAGACCCGTAACGAAATCCATGGTAATGTGTTCCCACTTCCATTTTTGAATCTCAAGTGGTTGCAATGGACCCTTAGGCACTTGATGCTCCGCCTTTACACGTTGACAAGTTAAATACCTCGAGATAAACTTCGCGATCTCTCTCTTCATATTGTTCCACCAAAATGTATGTCGAAGATCACGATACATTTTGGTACTTCCAGGATAGATTGCAAACGGTGTACTGTGTGCCTCCATCATGATCTTGTACTTCAAATCAAAGTCGTTAGGAACACAAAGTTTGGAGTTGACTCAAAGTATTCGTTCTTCATCGATTCTTGCTTCTGGGATAACACCTTCTTGTACTTTCTTCTTCATACGCATCAGCTTCGGTGTGTAGCTTAAGCGATTTTAACTTTATCGATTAAAGTTGATTCTACTCTTATATCATCACGTGGGTCCCTAGAGTCTTTAATTCCATCTCTATCATTTGTAAGTTATACGAAATGGGTCTTTGACAATATCGCACTCGTACTCATATACGATCTTCTACTCAACATATAAGACCCCAACTTTTATGAATAAAAATGATTTTTTTATAAATATCATTTTTGAATATTATGGAGTGAATTTAATATAATGTTATAGTTGTGGGTAATATTTATAAATTTTGTAAAGTACGCAAGAAGTGTTATATTATATTCAATTGGTCGGGGAATATTCGTTTTAACGAAAAATATTAAATGCGACAACACAATCATTAGTGGACCCCACAATGAAATTATTGTCGAATTGAAAAATGACAAAAATATCTTTTATAAAAATAATGGCGAAGTTTTACAGTTAACTGTTGAAACACCCGGTGTTAAAAGTATAATAATACGTGGTTGCATAGTAGCACACAGATATTGATTATTAATGCTTACGTGAGAAGTCACTCGGTTTTGTTCAATTATTATTACGATAATTCTTTGATAAGTATCTCACGTTATTTGATTCGATTATTATCGATATTTTATATATTATTAAATCAATAATTGAGATGACAAAGTTATTAATATTATTATTTGCAATATTGACGATGTCTAGAAGTTACATTAAGGAGAGGTTTGGTCACCTAATTGTGCTTGATAGGGAGAAATCCTTATTGAAAGCCCCTCTTTCTAGGAGCGCTTACGGTTGTTAAATATTACGAATTATGATAATGATGATAAATGTTGTTAAAAATATTGAGGAAATTTTTATGAAGTATTTATCGTAAATTTTGTTTATTATTTGGACCCCCACTTACCCATTTTTCAAAATAATGTGTGTTATGAGTATGATAATATATATATATATATATATATATATATATATATATATATATATATATATATATATATGTAACAATCAAAAATTTCAAATTATAATATTTTATTGAATAATATAAATATTTATTTGATGTGTCTATTATTGAATTGATGGAATAAATAATTATTGATGTGATGGTTGTTAGTAAATATTTATGAATAAAAATTTATTAGATAAATTTCTAAATTAAATTAATTTATAATTTAGAGATACGTATTATAACATGAGGTGTTATATTGTGATTAATAATTTAATATGGTATGATATATTAAATTATCAAATAAAATTATAACATGAAATTATAATTTTGTGGTATTTGATGAGGTGGGAAATATTTATTTAAAATATAGTATGTGATTATAATTATAAACTAAAGTGTTTATTAGAATAAATTAAAAAAGGGTTTAAATTATTTTTTTGTTAAATAAGGCTCAATATATTAATTCTTTAAAATTTAAAGGGTTTTTGCCAAACAAGCCTTATGGCTTTTGAATTTCTAATTTTTGAATTTAAATAAAATAAACAAATTAAATTAAAATAATAAATATAATATATTTATATTATATATGTTTATGTTGGTAACTGATATATTTAGTATAGGTATTAAGGCCATATCAGTTTTTCATTTTGGTTATTACGCATACTGGCTATCAAAGTTTTCATTCTAGTTTTTGCTAGCTTAGAGACAACAGAGAGAATTGAATGAGTTTGAGAGGAAACTTGTGAATTTTCACAGCAATTCCAGTAATTAGCAACGATTATTTTAGTAATTGAAGGTATGTTCACAACCTTAGAATTATATATATGAGTATATATACATGTATATGTATTTCACGACAAGAATTTTCTTATGTTTTGTAAAATCAATTGTTGAATTATGGACATATGTAGTTGATAATTGTGGTTATAAATGTTTATAATGCTAGATTTTATTCTCAAACAAGGGAATTGCATGTTAAATTATTTGACAGTAGTAGAAAATAATGTCGGTATTTATGTTCTTCATATAGCTTGAGTAAGTATAAATTTTGATGGTCAAATTGCATGTGAAACTGTAAATTGACGATTGTATATTGTAGTTCATTAAGAAACGAGCATAGCGTAATTTGAATGAAATGATTTGGTCAAGTAACGAGTTCACAGTGATGATTTTTGGGATGAATATCAAAAATGGAGTTTTATATGAAAAATATGAAAATTGAGAAATTAAAATAGTTTTAGTGGTTGTTAAATTGTGCTAAGTGGTTGAATATGTTAGCAATCATGGTTTGAGATTCTGAGTTCTGCTGTTACTGCAGATTTGGGAAAGCGTCATAACATGGTCTGAAATTATGTTAGCATGTTAAAAGGGTAATGTTAAGGTTAACATAACATATTGAATTGTGGTTAGTACGTTCAAAGTGGCAAAAATGATTAGTAAATAGAGAACGCGTTATGTGATAATTTAGTATACATAATGAATGTTAGACAAGTGTTGCAAAATAAAACACTTAGAATTTCTGAAATGTAAATGGTAATGAAAGACTTGTGCTTCAATGATAAGTTTAGCTAGAAATGAACCTGTTATGGTATGTTAGCATATCTAATAGGTATTGTGGTTTTAAAATTATGTGTAGGTGATCGTGAGTTTAATTTATAGCTTACTCTCAAGGCAAGTTTCTTAACCCTATCTTTTTAAATTAAGAAAGTTTTCTAACTCTACACTTTCGTTGAGTGAGTTCTATTATTACATTGTGTAACTTTATTCTTTTGATTGAGCAAATTTTCTTATCTTAACCGTTATTGAATAAGTCAATTATTTCTAAAATTCATTCGAGCAAACTTCAACTCTAAGGTTATTTGAAATTCTCATTTGATTGATTCATTCTAACTTGTTTATAGTTAAACAAGTTTCTTAAGTTCTATTATTGTATAATGAACGTGGTTTTTGAACTCTCGTTTCTATTATTGAACTGTTTTAATTCTTTGCATGATTTAATACCATGTTGGGCAAGTTTTTAGTTTCCAGCTTACTATCAGTTATTGTACATTCAGTAATTTCATTTCTAATGTTATAAGACTCTAACCATAGCTTATTTACTGTTCAAGCAAAGGTTAATCATTTTATTCATTTTGTTGAATTCTTATGCTCTATAGTTATTTCAAGCATGAGTTTAATATGTATAATCAGTTCATTTATAATTCTCAATTGTTCTATGTTATGTTGTTATTAAACATCTGTTGTGATTATCAAACACTATTGATTCAACTAGTCTTCTAGTTGTTGTTCGTAAACTTCAAATCACCCTTGAAAGCTTATCCAAACCAAACTTTCTTTGGTGCGGACTTGTACTCTAAATACTGATATGAACAACCCTAATATTAGGGGAAATTTACGCTTAACGTTGAAATGTTTGTGCACAATACATTGTCTGAAGGACCGATCCCCTAAATCTGAGGAGTCCTTATAGTCTTATATTTTATTAAAGTTGGAGTTGAAAGATTACTTTCATGGCTGTGGACATAGTTCATGGTCTTATGACCCTTAGTTAGATATATATTCCATATTTTGGATTCCAGTTTTTGATTATCATTGTTAGAGTACTATCCGGTTTTGATGAGCTTATTATTGTTGGCGATTATTATTATTATTCTCTATTGATTCATTGTTATATCCGGTGAGCAATTATTTTGCTCACTCTTGCATATTATATACTCATTTTCTGACTAAAGTTGAGAAGGTAGATGAGCCTTGACTAGCAAAGGAAAGGGAAAATGTACAAGTGATGTTGATTTGTACTTTTGATTACGGTTATGATCATAGACTTTTAATAATGATGTAATGTAATAATTTAATTCCGCACTTGAATGATGTTTAAAGGTTAGATAACCTGGGATGTTTTTGAGTTTAATTATGTAACCCTATTTAAAGGGAGGATTATGGTTTAAATATTATTTTATTTGGGTAGATAGTGTGAATGTATGAATAGTGAGCACCAAATCTTGTGGGAATGAAGTACCTAGATTTGGGGGTGTCACAGGTTGGTATCAAAGCTTTAGGTTATGAACCTTAGGTGGGGAAAAGCCTTAGGAAATAACCTTTGAAAAGATAGTGATGATAAACTCTTATCGAGTTTTATGGAAGAAGTAATAAAACACTTATGTGCTTATGTGATTACAACTTATGTGCTCGTGAGTGTCGAATAGTAATGATTAGTAATTAAACTTAAAAATTTGGTTGACATGATGGCTAATGTAGGAAGATCCAGTCAGGCTAGAGAGGAGGAGCCTCGAGATATTCAGGTGATTTGGGAACAACTACTGCCACGGGAACCAGTTCCGTTGATCACAGTAGTTGAGCAGGAGAGAGTACCTGATGAGGAGGATGAGATAGAGACGGATGAGGAGGACCTTGTTGAGCTGCCACAGTCGGGGGATGAGGAGGATGAGGAGGAGGAGATTCCACTTAACTCGATAGGTGCCCGTATGTACGACGAGGTGTATGATCCCAATGTGGAACTTCAAGACACCGTCGAGGAGTTACAGGAGATAGTAGCTGAACAACAGACCTCGATGGAACAGAAAGACGATGAGATCCAGGATCGAGAAGAACGACTAAACAACGTTGAAGAGAAGCTGGTCCACACTGAAGGAGAGAACGAGCGAATGATAGCAGAGATTGTAGAGTTGAAGAACAAGTTGAAAGAAGAATCTACAAAAAGGGCAAGAGCCGAAGACGCGTATAGTGAAGCTTATCAACGAGCCGGAATAGCAGAGAGGGATGCACAAGCAAAGAGGAGGAAGATGGAAGAGATGAACAACGTATTAAATACCGTGATCAATCGAGCTCAAGATCGAGTCATGGGATATCCGATTCAGTTCGAGACGCTACCATCATACATATTGGATCACCGAACAATGTTCTGAATTATGGAGGAAGAGCATCGTAAGGCTACGTAGTAACTTAGTAGGACATTGTAGAGAATGTAATTGATAGGTGATTAGAAAATAAATGAAATGTAAATCCCGGGTATGATATAACCAATGGGATAGATGATGATGATGTTGTCCTACAATTGTTATAGTTCAGGAAAATAGTGGAAATAGTAGTGATGCTATTGTTTGGATGTTTTTTTAAAGATGATGAATGAATAAAAGTTATTATTTTATTCAAAGTGTTAAGTGTTATGTGATAAACTTTTATGGTGAGCAATTTAAGTATATAATACTTAAAAGGTTGAATAGAAGATAATGGATGTATTTTAATAGAAAATGCCTCCAAGACATCAACCACCACGACAGAGAACCACTGAGGAAAACAACAACAACAATGTGGAAGGAAACCTTGTTCAGCAGCTAGTGATGTTATTGACAGGTGCTTTATAGAATCAACCTCAGAATCAAGGTACTACGTTTAAGGATTTCAAGGCGGTTGGACTACCAGAATTCCATGGGTCCATGAATCCGGTTGAAGTACAGACCTGGATCATGGAAATAGAGAAAGTTTTCGATGTTTCTAGAGTAGAAGAGAATCAGAAGACTGCTTTTACAACATTTATGTTGAAAGCAGAGGTGAGTTATTGGTGGCAGGCCAATAAAACCCGAGGAGGTTCAGGAATTATGTCTTGGGAAAGGTTCAAGGAAATATTCTTCGAGACCTATTTTCCAGAAAGTTCGAAGAGTCAGCTAGAAGTAAAGTTTTTGGAATTGAAGCAGGGAACGATATCGGTTATCGAGTATCTTGCAAGATTCAATGAGTTAGTGAGGTTTACGCCATATCAAGTTAACCTGAGATGAACACAAGGCGAAGAGGTTTGAAACGGGGATGAAACCACAGGTTGTATGCGATAGGGTCTCCTGTTGTTCCAATTAAAGACATTCTGTGATGATGAAGAAAGAAATTCTCGGCTTGAGAGTGGAGGCGAAATGTAACAAAACATAACCAAGAAGCGGAGGAAGAAGAAGAGTGAAGGTGAAGTTAAGAATGGTGGAGGTAATAATGGTGGAAATGGCAACAACAACAACACAAGAAGAGGAAGTGGAATGCGAATGGGGGAAATGGAAATCGATGAAAGAAAAACCAGCAAAATAAGGAGTTCGAAGCATGTGCTACATGTGGGAAGTTTCACAAGGGTGTGTGCTTGATGGGGAATCGAGTATGCTTCAACTGTGGCCAGGAGGGTCATATCGCCCCAAATTGCACTCAACCTAAGAAAAACGTTTGCTTCACGTGCGGGTCCAAGGATCACTTTGCTCGTGAATGTCCTAAGAAGAGATCGGGTGAGGCAAATGGGAGCAAGGGAAACGCTAGTGGAGGTGCGCTGACTTTTGCAGGACCAACAACAACAAATAAGCCCACAACCAGAACCTTCAACATGACGGTGCAAGACGCGGTGCAATCAAAAGATGTCGTGTCAGGTATTATCCCAATCAATGATATAAATGCATATGTATTATTTGATTCAAGTTCTACTTGCTCGTTTATATCTGATGAATTTTCTCAGAAGTTAAAGATACCTAGTGAAGAGCTGAATTTCCCTTTAAACATAGAAATTGTGAATAGGGAAGTGATTCTGTTAGGTTCGTATCTGAAGCTGTAGGGTGAACATTAAGGGAATGTTATGAAAGTAGATTTAATTAGATAAAACTCGAAGAGTTTGATGTTATTTGAATGGATTGGCTATTCAATTATGGAGCGATAATTGATTGCCAAAAGAAGTGTAAACCTTATGACTCAAATCAAAAGGTAATTTTCATGGTAGCAAATCGCTGAGACAAATGAAATGTCGTGCGATGATGCAAGCCAAGAAGTTATTGAGTCAGGGCTGTGTAAGATATTTAGCTTACATAGTCGATACTCAAAAGGAGAAGGGTATAAAACTGGAGGAAATGCCAGTGGTTAGGGAATTCGTGGACGTGTTTTCGGAGGATTTGCCAGGACTTTCGCCTGACCAAGAAATCGAGTTCGTGATCGACTTAGCGCCAGGAACCGCTCCGATATCAAAGGCCCCGTACAGAATGGCTCCGGTGGAGATGAAGGAACTAATGGTGCAACTGTAAGAACTGTTAGATAAGAAGTATATTCAATCGAGTGTGTCACCATGGGGTGCCCCGGTGTTATTCATGAAAAAGAAGGATGGGTCAATGCGTCTTTGCATTGATTATAGGGAATTGAACAAGGTCACTATTAAGAACAAGTATCTATTGCCAAGAATATATGACTTGTTTGATCAATTGAAGGGTGCTAGATATTTCTTGAAAATCGATTTGAGAAGTGGGTATCATCAATTGAAAGTAAGGAAGGAGGATGTACCGAAGACGGCATTCCGAACTCGGTATGGACATTATGAATTTTTAGTAATGTCTTTTGGTTTGACAAACGCCCCTGCAGCGTTCATGGATTTGATGAACAGAGTGTTTAAACCATTTTGAGACAAGTTTGTGGTGGTATTTATCGATGATATTTTGGTGTACTCTAAAACCCAAGAGGAACACGTGGAACACTTCGTCTGACGTTGGAGACGTTAAGAAAGGAAAAGTTATACGCGAAATTCTCTAAATGTGAATTTTGGCTAGAACGTGTACAATTTCTTGGGCATGTAATTGATAAGGATGGGATTTCCACAGATCCATCAAAAGTCGAAGCGGTAATAAATTGGGAACAACCAAGAACTCCATCAGAAGTGAGAAGTTTCTTGGGATTGGTAGGATATTACAGACGATTTATTCAAGATTTTTCCAAGATTGCCACTCCATTGACAAATTTGACAAGAAAATCTATAAAATTTGTTTGGACGGAAAAGTGTGAGGAAAGTTTTCAAGAACTGAAGAAGAAGTTAAGTGTGGCACCTGTGTTGTCGTTACCAGATAATACAGGAAACTTTGTGGTGTATAGTAATGCTTCACACAAAGGATTAGGTTGTGTCCTTATGCAGAACTACAAAGTCATTGCGTATGCATCAAGGCAACTGAAAGACTACGAAAAAGGATATCCGACTCATGACTTAAAGTTGGCGGCGGTTGTGTTCGCACTGAAGATATGGAGACATTATCTCTATGGAGAGAAATGTGATATCTACACAGACCATAAAAGTCTGAAGTATATTTTCACACAGAAAGACCTGAACATGTGGCAAAGGAGATGGATGGAATTGATAAAGGATTATGATTATGAGATCTTTTATCATCCAAGCAAAGCAAAAGTGGTTGCAGATGCCTTGAGTAGAAAAGGCAGAGAAAAATTGATGTTCTTAACTAATAAGGAGGAGCTCATTTCAGCAATGGCAAGGCTAGAGCTGGAAATCAAATTTCTAGAAGAATCCGATGAAAAATTGTTCCAGATGGAAGCTAGTCCAACTTTGGTGGACAAAGTGAAAAATGCACAACTACAGGATGAAGAATGCAAGAAAATAAAGGAAAGCGTGGGCGAGGGTAAAGAAGTGAAGTACAAGATCGATACTGCGGGAATGCTAAGATTCGAGGAACAAATTTAGGTTCCAGCAGTACAGGATATTAAAGAAGAAATCTTGACGGAAGCTCATAGCTCAAGATACTCGATTCATCCAGGAAGTACAAAAATGTATCAAGATTTACGGCTTCATTTCTGGTGGCTAAACATGAAAAGAGATGTTGTAGAATGCGTTGCAAAGTGCTTGACATGTCAGAAAGTGAAGGCCGAGCATCAATGACCAAGCGGATTACTTCAACCATTGGAAATACCAGAATGGAAGTGGGAGCATATCATAATGGATTTTGTGGTAGGTCTTCCAACGACTCAGAAAGGATACGACGCGATATGGGTGATAGTGGATAGATTGACAAAATCTGCACACTTTTTGCCAATAAAGATAAGATTTAATCTTGATCAGCTGGCGAAGCTATACGTTAAAGAGATCGTGTCGAGACATGGAATTCCAATATCGATTGTGTCAGATAGAGACCCGAGGTTCACATCAAATTTCTAGAATAGACTACAAGAATGCATGGGAACACAACTGAAGATGAGCACAACATATCATCGACAAACTGATGGGCAAAGCGAAAGAACGATCCAGATGCTTGAAGATATGCTCAGAGCGTGCATTATGGATTTCAAAGGAAACTAGGATGATCATCTACCATTGGTGGAATTTGCATACAACAACAGTTACCACGCAAGCATTGGTATGCCACCGTCTGAGCGTTATCTGGCGAAAAAGTCACGAAACTCCATTATCTTTGGGATGAAGTTGGTGAGCGTCAACATTAGGCCCAGAACTAGTTTAGCAGACCGGTGAAGTTGTCAAACTAATCAGAGTAAGATTGGTAGCTGCTCAAGATCGACAGAAAAAGTATGTTGATCAACACAGGCAGAGTCGTGAGTTTGAAACAGGAAGTTTTGTGTTCTTAAAAGTTTCTCCTTGGAAGGGGAAGATTCGTTTCGGCAAGAAAGGCAAGCTCAGCCCGAGGTTTATTGGACCTTTCGAGATTTTGCGAAGAGTGGGAGAGGTGGCTTACGAGGTAGCTTTACCTCCAGAATTAGAGCATGTGCACAATGTTTTTCATGTGTCAGTGTTACGACCGTATAAACCCGATTACAAGCATGTGATTGAGTATGAACCATTGCAGTTCAGTAAAGATTTGTCTTACGAGGAGATTTCTATCCAGATAGTTGACAGGAAAGAACAAGTGCTCAGGAATAAAGTGATACCTTTTGTGAAGGTAATATGGAGGAACCACAACGTCGAAGAGGCTACGTGGGAACTCGAAGCTGATATGATGAAGAATTACCCTGAGTTATTTGTTTAGTCTGTATCTTGATTTTGGGGACAAGATCATTGTAAGTAGGGGAGAATGTGACGATTTAATTGTTTGAATTGTGATTCTGGGGACAGAATCCTTGTAAGGAGAGAAGGATGTAACAATCCGAAATTCAAATTGTAATATTTATTGAATAATATAAATATTTATTTGATGTGTCTATTATTGAATTGATGGAATAAATAATTATTGATGTGATGGTTGTTAGTAAATATTTATGAATCTAAATTTATTAGATAAATTTCTAAATTAAATTAATTTATAATTTAGAGATATGTATTATAACATGAGGTATTATATTGTGATTAATAACTTAATATGGTATGATATATTAAATTATCAAATAAAATTATAACATGAAATTATAATTTTGTGGTATTTGATGAGGTGGGAAATATTTATTTAAAATATAGTATGTGATTATAATTATAAACTAAAGTGTTTATTAGAATAAATTAAAAAGGGTTTAAATTATTTTTTTTCCAAACAAGGCTCAATATATTAATTTTTAAAATTTAAAGGTTTTTTTAAAAAAAGCCTTATGACTTTTGAATTTCTAGTTTTGAATTTAAATAAAAAATAAATAAATTAAATTAAAATAATAAATATAATATATTTATATTATATACATTTATGTTGATAGCAAATATATTTAGTATAGGTATTAAGTATATCGGTTTTTATTTTGGTTATTACATCTTTGGCTATCGGAGTTTTCATTCTAGTTTTTGCTTGCTTAGAGACAACAGAAAGAATTGAGTGAGTTTGAGAGGAAACTTGTGAATTTTCACAGCAATTCCAGTAATTAGCAACGATTGTTTTAGTAATGGAAGGTATGTTCACAACCTTAGAATTATATATATATATATATATGTATATACATGTATATGTATTTCACGGCAATTATTTTCTTATATTCTGTTAAATCAATTGTTGAATTATGGACATATGTAGTTGATAATTGTGGTTATACATGTTTATAATGCTAGAGTTTATGTTCAAACAAGGAAATTGCATGTTAAATTGTTTGACAGTAGTAGAAAATAATGTCAGTATTTATGTTCTTTATATAGCTTGAGTAAGTATAAATTTTGATGGTCAAATTGCATGTGAAACTGTAAATTGACGCTTGTATATGGTAGTTCATTAAGAAACGAGCATAGCGTAATTTGAAAGGAATGAGTTGGTCAAGTAATGAGTTCACAATGATGATTTTTGGGATGAATATCAAAAATGGAGTTTTATATGAAAAACATGAAAATTGAGAAATTAAAATAGTTTTAGTGGTTGTTAAATTATGCTAAGTGGTTGAATATGTTAGCAATCATGTTTATGATAGTTGTATATCTATTTTACGTGTTATTATCACTGTTTAGTGGGTGAAATTTGTGTTTGTTAGGCTAAAATTAAACTCTTATTCATTAGCCTTCTTTTGCGTCTGTGAAGAACACCAAGTATATCTTTGCCAAGTGCTAAAGGTAAAAATGGCGTGTATATGGCATCCCAGAACCTTTGTATGGGCAATTGCGCCATACCACCTGATTTGAGATTCGAGATTACTTCATTATTCTTTGCTGATTTGGGAAAGCGTCATAACATGGTCTAAAATTATGTTAACATGTTAAATGGGTAATGTTAAGGTTAACATAACATATTGAATTGTGGTTAGTAAGTTCAAAGTTACAAAAATGATTAGTAAATTGAGAACGCGTTATGTGATAATTTAGTATACATAATGAATGTTAGACAAGTGTTGCGAAATAAAACACTTAGAATTTCTGAAATGTAAATGGTAATGAAAGACTTGTGCTTGAATGATAAGTTTAGCTAGAAATGAACATGTTATGGTATGTTAGCATATCTAATAGGTATTATGGTTCTAAAATTATGTGCAGGTGATTGTGAGTTTAATTTTATAGCCTACGGTCATGGCAAGTTTCTAAAACCTATCTTTTTACATTGAGAAATTTTTCTAACTCTACACTTTCGTTGAGTTAGTTCTATTATTACATTGTGTAACTTTATTCTTTTGATTGAGCAAGTTTTCTTATCTTAACTGTTATTGAATAAGTAAATTGTTTCAAAAATTCATTCGAGTAAACTTCAACTCTAAGGTTATTTGAAATTCTCATTTTATTGATTCATTCTAACTTGTTTATAGTTAAGTAAGTTTCTTAAGTTCTATTATTATATAATGAACGTGGTTTTTGAACTCTCATTTCTATTATTGATCTGTTTTAATTCTTTACATGAGTTAATACCATGTTGGGCAAGTTTGTAGTTTACAGCTTGCTATCAGTTATTGTACATTCATTAATTTCATTTCTAATGTTATAAGACTCTAACCTTAGCTTATTTACTGTTCAAGCAAAGGTTAATCATTTTATTCATTTTGTTGAATACTTATGCTCTATAGTTATTTCAAGCATGAGTTTAATATGTATAATCAGTTCATTTATGATTCTAAATTGTTCTATGTTATGTTGTTATTAAACTTCTGTTGTGATTATCAAACACTATTGATTCAACTAGTCCTTTAGTTGATGTTCGTAAACTTCAAATCACCCTTGAAAGCTTATCCAAACCAAACTTTCTTTGGTGCGGACTTGTACTCTAAATACTGAGATGAAAAACCCTAATATTAGTGGAAATTTACGCTTAGCGTTAAAATGTTTGTGCACAATACATTTATACGAAGGTGATCCCCTAAATCGAGGAGTCCTTATAGTCTTATAACTGTTAAAGTTGGAGTTGAAAGATTACTTGCAACTGTGGACATAGTTCATGGTCTTATGACCCTCAGTTAGATATATATTCTATATTTTGGATTCTAGTTTTTAATTATCATTGTTAGAGTACTATCCAGTTTTGATGAGCCTATTCGTTGGCAGTTATTATTATTATTCTCCTGTTGATTCATTGTTATATCCAGTGAGCAATTATTTTGCTCACTCTTGCATATTTATATACTCATTGCAGCCAAAGTTGAGAAGGTAGATGAGCCTTCAACTAGCAAAGGAAAGGGAAAAATGTACAAGTGATGTTGATTTGTACTTTTGATTACTGTTATGATCATAGACTTTTAATAATGATGTAATATAATAATTTAATTCCACACTTAAATGATGTTTAAAGGTTAGATAACCTGAGATGTTTTTGAGTTTAATTATGTAACCCTATTTAAAGGGAGGATTATGGTTTAAATATTATTTTATTTGGGTAGATAGTATTAATATATGAATAGTGAGCACCAAATCTTGTGGGAATGAAGTACCTAGATTTGGGGGTGTCACATTATATGTTAAAAAGACTTATTTTGGTGGGGGGGGGGGTATCACGGGTTGTAAAGAAAAGGAATGGCTTTGAAATGGCAGGTTATATATGTATATATATAATATATATTAGGGTTAAGTTCAGATGACCACCTGGGGTTTGGGCGGTATCCCACTTAACCACTTATAGTTAGTAAAGCTACATTTAGACACTCGACTTTTTGAGTTGATGTGAATAACTGCTTTCTGTTATAACTCTGTTACTTAAGTTGGATAAAGACTTAATTACCCTCCTTATATATAAAAGACAGATTTGAGAACAGAGAAAACCATTCATAGAATGTATATCCCCAAACTAAAATTTAAGAACAGCTGCTAAACTTATCAGAGAATTAGAACACGAAATCAAAACCTCATTTATCAAAACACCATCACAAAATCCAAAATCAACAACAATTACACACAGAATCACAAAAAGACTTGAAATTACAAATGACATTTAACAGAGCTGACAGAGTAATCTAGCTTCAACCTTGATGAATCTTTTCTCAAAATCTCATGTACAACTATAGAGAATGCATAAACAACATAAATCTAGCTATTATAAAACATACATCTCTTATAAAACAGAGCAACCAACCAACCAAGAAGGGAAAGAAGAGCAAATAGAAAGAAACATACATCTCTTATAAAATAGAGCAACCAACCAAATTCCCAAAGCCAAATAACCCAGGTATTGTACGGAGCATTGTACCAGGTATTTTTAGTGTCTTCAAGAATTTGAGCACCAATTTGCAGTAGTTATCAACAATATGTGCAGTAAATTCAAGTCTTCTATTTGCCACGCATTGCTGAATGTTGGACTGAAAATGCACCCATACGATACCATAGTGCAAACACAATTAATTATTGCTTCACTGATTCAAGTTGCAGAAAGGCTGTGACTTGAAATTTGTGTGTGTTTTTTGTTCTTTTATACTTTCAAATCGTACTCATGCTGTATAAAAAGTACCTACAAGTGAAACAAGGTATAAATTATTCTTTATAAAATAAGTTGCGAGAAAGCCCCAAAAGAATGGAGAAAATTAGAAGCGACTTACGGTTACAAAATAGCTCAAAGCAAAGATAAAGTTTGACCAAAAAGAGTAACAGAACCACATACAACAATCTAATTGAGAGAAAATAAAAATAAAAATAAAAATAAAAATAAAAAAAATCAAAGAAAAGCAATTAAGCCCTTTTTCTTTCTTCAGGATTTGAGAGAGAAAAGTTGTGGGTGGAAATTGAAGAAAAGGGATCAAGATTATCAAAGCAACAACACCAACCACAAAATTAAGAAAAACAACCAAATAAAGAAAAACAAGAGAAAGAATCTCATCAAAATGACCCACAACAGCCCAAATTAGCTAGATCAAATTCTGTTCTTGAGCATCTCAAATTTATCACTCTCGATAACTTCAGATCCCAAGAATCAAAACCCACTATGGAGACCCAATTCATTTTTGGCCATTTTCATGAAGAAAACCCCACAAAATCTCAAACCCATTTCGTTGTTGAACAAATTCATGAAGAAAGAAGAATGGATTCCTTTCTTCACATGATTCACCGACCCTACGGAATAGGTCCCTTTCTTTAACCCCAATTTCCCACTATTTCATCTTCTAGCAGAGAAAAACCTAGGGTTTCCCAAACCCCTAAAACTCATTTGCTCACAAGTCTAGGATTTTGTGGGAGAAATTTCTGCTCGCTAGTTCCCTCATCCAACATCTATAACATCAACCCAAGGGAGAATAAGAGGAGAAGAGAGGAAGAAGAAAGGGGCATTTTAGACATTTACTAGGGTTTTTTTTACTCTTGTAGTCATTTCTCACGCATTTTTGGCATTTGACATACACGCCTGGTTAAGTTGGATGGAAAAAGTGACGTTTTCACTTTAACTCAAAAAGTTGGGTGTTTAAATGTAGCTTTATTGACTATAGGTGGTTAAGTGGGAAACCGTCCAAACCCCAGGTAGTCATATGAACTTAACCCTATATATTAAGTGGGGCAAGTGATCACGGAATCACTCATGTGAATATGAATTGAGCATATGATATATTTATATATAATATATATAATATATATTATATTTTATTTAAAAGTTTTCATTTTATTAGAATATTTTATTGCATAGTGTTGTATAGTAAATCAAAAATTTTCAAAAGTTTTGCCGGCTGAATTCGCTCGTGACTTTCCTTTACTGTGTGCTCAAATAGTATCATTTCCATTCTCCTAAAAATAGGATGCTTAGTTAGAATTGAAAATCACACCAGAATCAGATAATTCTTCTTCTATAATATTGAGCGTATTTCTTTAGAGTTTAAGGAAGCTTTGAGCATAGAAAACAGTTCAAGTTTTTTTCAAGAATATCCCCGCTATACCAGTTGGAATACTCTTCTTTTCAAGGTAAAGGATGTTATTTTTGTTCAATATTCGCTTGAAATAATATTTTCTTCCATACTCTGTAGTATGTAAGTAATATTATTTCGTTTCAGATTTCGAATTCTATACTCATTTGGTTAAAGTTTTGGCTTCTAAACTCCATGAAATTAGTAGAATATCCTTGATATTTGCACTTCATCCAGTATTTTTTCATGAAAATATTATTCTGAGCAGTCTTGATAAGTTTTAACTTTTTCATGCCGGAATACTATTCACGGGGTTACTATTCCCAAAGTACTATTCACGGGGTACTATTCACTCGAGTACTATTCACCCGGGGTACTATTCATGATAAAAATTGATTCGTTTTTAGTCCAAATTATTTTTGGTACAATATTATTCTTGAATTTTACTCCATAAAGCAGTATCATGATGACAATTTGGACGTTATTGATTTCTGGATAAATTAAATTATAAATCTTTAAAAATTTATCTTTGAACTTATTTTATTGAATTCTTATATCATTGTCATCATCCTCATGTTTATATTATGTTGAAAGCCATCTGTGGCCTGTAGTGCATAGATGGACTTGGTATGATTATGACCAGAGATTATTCGGTATAATCATGACCGTAATATTACAAATGATGTGGTAAAAGTCCTCATTGGCCCGTAGTGCATTGATGGATAGTTGTTGGCATGATCATGACCATTGATGAATACACGAATATCCTTGGCCCGTAGTGCATGGATAATTTGTGGTTGTGATACTAAAGAATATCATTGGCCGTAGTGTAGGGATGATTCAATGATGTGGATTATTTATTAAGCTGAGTCTCAGTGATAAAAGTGATGAAAAACCTTTTTAAATCATAGAAGATAGTAGATTTTATACTATACTTGACTCTTCTAATGGATTGTTTATTTTGCTGTAGTTATACTTGATGTTTATTATATTTTATCAGTTTAACACTGTTGAAGGCTAACGATAATTTATTCTGCATTATCTTAGTCATAATATTTCTTCTTGGGCTAGTTGAGCTCACCCTTTTTGCTTTCATTGTTCTCTTGAGAAATGAGAATATATATTTGGGACTAGTCGGGAAGCGGAGTGACGGTCCAGATGATAGCATTAGTAGTTCTCACTATTCTGTGAAATAGTGTGATAATAAATGTATTGAGGACTCCATTTGAGTTTGAATACTGTCTAGAAGACAATATACGTATTTGAACGCTCAGTTTATGTTTTGTCGTATTTTACACGACAGTTGTATTATTATTAAGTTGTATTTGAATTTTGTACCATATATTTGGCGACTCAAGATGAGTGATGTATACCTATTTTGGAGGCGTCACACAACACGTCAGCTACCACGTTCACTTTTTCAGGATGGTATGGTCAGAACAGGTGCCAAAATGAGTCTCCTCTTGAGTTCTTCGAAGCTCTTCCCACATTCCTTGCTCCATAAAAATTTTGTATCTCTATGAGTCAGCTGAGTTAATGGAGTAGCGATTCGAGAAAATCTTTCCACGAATCTCCGATAAGAACTAATTAAGACTTGAAAGCTACGTATTTCGATTACTGACTTAGGTTACTCTCAATTGTGACAAATATCCCAATCTTGGATAGCACGTTACAATGGCACTTATCAGTTTACTACCGCACGAATATGGCATCCCCTACGGAGAGTCTGGCTTCGGTGCATTCCATAAAGGAAGTCACCAGTTAGAGGCTCGGTTTATCAACTTCTATAGTTGGGTTTTTAACTCTTGAAGTTCAATATGAGATTTTAGAAATAGGTTTTGTATCGGATTCAAAGTCGATATAAAATTCAATATCACGCTCTGGGAGTAGGCCAGGAAATTCTTTAGGAAATACGTCAAGAAATTTACTAACAACAGAAATATCATTCAAATCTGACATATTTTTGTTCAAGTCCATGACATGGGCTAAGAAAGCTTGACATCCGTTTTTCAATAAACGAATAGCTTTATGGCTTGATATGAAAGTGTTTGACTTCAATGGTTTGGTTGCTTTAATTCGAATAACAGGTTGCTTAGGAATATGAAACCAACAACCTTACAAAAGCAATCAATTTTGGCATGATGAGTAGTTAACCAATCAATCCCTAAAATCACATTAAAAGTAAGTATCTTTAGAGAGATAAGATCAATAGAAAATGTGATGGTGCCAACTTAGATCAAACAAGATTTATAAACAGTGGATTTAATGAAAGTTTCTCCTAACGGAGTTTAAACTGATAAGTGAAAGTCTAATCTCTCAGGAGTCAAGTTCAAACGTTGAGTATAAGTATCAGAGATAAAAGAATGGGTAGACCTGGCAAACGGCCGCCAGCTGAAGAGACCGAAAAGTCTTGGTAGGGCCAAAACGGCCCCGGGTTTTAGTGGGCTAGAAATGTAAGGCTCATGGCCCGGGTTGGCCATTTAACCCGACTTTACCAAGCAGGCTTCTCCTTTAATTTTTTTTTTGTAAACTTTTTGCTACACCAAAAATAGTAATAATAATAAATATTAAAAATAATGAAACATGTGAAAAACAATTGTGCTTTAAAATAAATATTAACATTCATTAGAAAAGTAAAGACGTTACTGTGAATAATAAATACTACCAATTTTAATTATTATTTCAAACGAGTAAAAATAAAAAACCATTAATTATTTTGAAAATATAATTAATGCAAGAGACTGACCAATATTTTTAAAAGATACTAACTACTACATCATATATTTAATTTGGTGAGTGTTGTAATTTTCTTCAAAATCACTAGTCACTACACATGCAAGAAGGACCGGACCTGAGTACTATGTTTGTATGTGTAAACTGTAAAGAGAGAGTAGCTTTTGTGATTAAATAAATGCAAGGACATGCAGTGCAGGTAATATAAACTTATAAAGTAAGCATTATTGATTTGATCCAAGCAAGCCATTATTACCGTTAGATCCGATGATCATGATTATATTAAGGCACCAATCATGCTTATCGTTGTAATAATTAAACGAACAACAAAGAATAAAGCTACAAACACGATTAATTAATTACCTACAATAACTATAAATCTCAATCAATTAAAATTTTAATAGTATTATAAATTAGTATTATTAATTAATTACCTACATTAACTACATATCTTAATTATAGTTAAAATATATTTAAGATTGCATTAAAAACAAATAGTTGTTGTAGCTCAGTTGGTTTGAACTTTTATTTATTTACTTACAAGTCTTGTGTTCAAGCCTCATAACCCACAAGTAGCAACATTTTAATTTTTTTAAACATAAGTTGCGGGCCACGGGTTGGGCCACTGTGGTCTGCCTTCCTTCACAGGCGGGGCCAAAAAACACACCACTTTTTCATGGGCTAAACAATGGAAGCTTCATGGCGTGGCGAGAGCTGGCAAAGCCCACCTGAACTGCAGGCCTCTTTTGCTGTGTCTAAGAATGGGTAGAACCAATATCTAATAAGGTATAAACTATACATGTTTCCTTAAAAGACTTAATTCCATATGAATTTGAATTAGTTAAACACTTTCCATGATGGACTCTAACTCAAACAGATGTAATAGTAAAACCAAATTCCTTAAGAGTCCCAATAAAAACAAATTGTATTAACAATATTAATTAAATTTCCAGCAATAAAGATATACATTTTAAGCTTCTTGGACAAGGAATACTTCATGCAATCCTACAAATTTCCTTAATCGAATTTACTATCCAAATTGGGCCAAACTAACTATATTATATTCAATAGACCAATATTATATCAACCCAAAATATAATCCATGCAATCCATAAAATAACCAACATGTATAAATATATGGGTCCTTAACACTAATATATAACAATTAGAAAGTATTTACAAAAATAATACATACACAAAATAATTACAAAAATAACACAATTCACATTAATAAGGAAACCTAAAATTAAGGAGAAATAAATACCATAATTAATAATTCAAATTCAAATATTTGGGATCTAACAACAAAAACAAATTGAAATTCAAAGGAAAACAGGTGAAAGGAGGGATATAGATACGATCCGCATTCAGTAGTAATCATCTGAATCAGTTTCATAGTCGTCGTAGTCATGCTCGTCAAATTCAAATACATATTCGTCGTCTTCATCTATAATGTGTTCATTATCCCAGAGTGGATAGTTACAAGATGGTGTCTTATCCTTCCACTCAGCCATGCAGCCAAACTGTCAAGCATTGGCTCATAATTTCAATCAATTTTGGTGCCACGTATTCTCTTAAGTTGTTTGGGTTGCCCAACTGTTAAACCAATTTTGTTGGATTGTTAAACCAATTTATTAATTATACACTGCATAGGAAAAAGAGAGATAAGAGAGTAATGTGTAATGTAATGTTGATAACCAAACTATCACACCAAGGTAACCAAACTTTTATACCAAGCTAACCAAACCTTTATACCAAGGTAACCAATCAACCTCCACACCTGCAGTATGAATTGGTTAACTTGGTCTAAAAGTTTGGCAACCAACTGCATGAAAGTTTGGCTACCAACTGCATCACATTCAAAATAAATTGGTAACTTAATAAAATTGAATTGGTTACCTTGGTATGAAGGTTTGGCTACTCACTGCATGAAGGTTTGGCTACCAATTGTGTAACGATCGAGAAATTTATAATTTAATGTAAATATTTATGGAATTAAATAAATATTTTAAATAATTTATTTATTGAGAAAAATAAATATTTGATGAATTGTCATGAATTAATTTAGTAACTAAATTAATTAATGTTAATCGAATCGAGTATGATAATTTTATTTGTTGGATTTAATTTAAGGAGATAATTAAATTAAATCAATTGCATAATATTTAAGAAATTAGTTAAATTAAATGAATTGTTTAATTTAAAGGAAATAAATAAATTAAATATAGTGATGTGTCTATTTATCAATTAAATTAGATATATAATTATTTAATTATTTACTATAAGCATAAATGTAATAAGAATACAATAATTATAATTATAAGTTATTTAATGGGTTGCAAGGGTGACAAATGGAAACTATATAATATAAATAATATAATAATAAACTAGTTTGGGAATATTGTGGTAGCCAAACAAAGGCCTTGTGGCCTTTGGCTTATTCAATTGACGAGTCTTTTTATTTTTATAACGTAAGGGAACGTGGGAGTGGTTATATTTTTCTACGCGTATTATTTTCTAAGGCTTGCTAGATAACTAAGGAAGAGAGAATTACAGAGTGTTGAGAGTGAGGAATTGAGAATAATCTCTGTGAGTTTGCCAAGAGAAGGAGGAGACTCACCATCTTGCTAGTCTATAATCAAGAAGATTAAGGTATAACTAATTCTAATTCTCAGACTTGTGATTTTCTATTCTCTGTAAACTAGTTTTTGTGGATTTGTTGTTCAAGCGTCATGTAAATGGTGTTTATTATGTTGGTGAATCTGTTAATTATCTTGTATGCAGGTTGTATCAATGATCAAATTCATGAGAAATTGGTTGTAGGAAGAAAAAGAATTAGCAGTGTTTATGTTCATGTGATATAGCCTTAGAAAGTACCAAATTTCTTGTCCAATTTGTGTATAAAACTGTAAATTGATGCTTGCACATGGTAGTTCATTGAGATACGAACATAACGTAATTTGAATGGAATGATTTGGCCAAATAATGAGTTCACAGTGACGATTTCTGGACAGACTATCAAAAATGGGGTTTTCATGAGAAAACATGAAAACTAAGGAATTAAAATAGTTGTAGTTGTTGTTAAATTGTGCAAAGTGGTTGAATATGTTAGCAATCATGTTTAGGATAATTGTATATTTATTTTACATGTTGTTATCACCGTTTGATGGGTGAAATTTGTGTTTGTTGGGCTAAAATGGCTATTGCTCATCACTTTGTCTCTGCGTCGTGTCAACACCGACGCAGCATTTCTTGGCCAAGTGCTTGAGAAAGGCAAAATGGCGTCATTCTTACTTGGTCCCAAACCTAAGTGTATGCGCAATTGCCACCACACCCCGAATCGAGACAAAGGAGGTTTGCTTGTTTTTCTTGGTCGGGCATGTCGGACTTGTGTTAGTTTAGTGTGTATGTTAGTGATGTTAAAACATGATATAAACTATAATAACATATGTTAATGTGTTGAAATGCAAAGTGCAAAGATTTGAAATAATTATTTAAATAAGTTATAAAATAAAATCAAATGAGATGTTTTCGAAAGATAGAGTCGAACGATTAAGTTATGTTGATCAATGTGTAATTTCAGAGGCGTTAAGTGTGTTAACCTACATGGTTAGATGCTAAGTTAAGGTTATGGCCTAAATGATGATTTAAACCTGAAAATTAATATTCATACAATTAATTGTTGTTATGATTCCGATGATATGTGTAGGGTAATTGGGGATTATTTTACATTTGTGTTGCTTACAATCAAGGCAAGTTCTTTAACTCTACTTTTATATTTGTGCAAGTTTCTAAACCTTATCTCTTTACATTTGAGCAAGCTTTTGAACTTCATTATTTTCATATCGAATATAAGTTTCCATTCCTATATTATTGTTGTTCAAGTAATTGAGCAAGCCTAATCTATCTTGAGTATGTTTGTACAAGCTTATGTAACCTAATTCATTACATCGAGCAAGTTTTAGTTTCCTAATTATTATTTAAAGCATATATTGTTCTAATACATTGATTCAAGGGAGATTGTTTTAACTCTTCTATAGCGCTTTACATGTATATCATGTTTACTCAATTATATATTATTATTATTCAATCTGTAACTTGGATGACCTTGTTCAAAGTTTTATCGTTGTATTAAACCTTCAAGTAGTAAGCAAACCTTTATTGATTGAATTAATCTATATTCGAATAGTGTTCTAAAATTCTAGAAACACTGATAAGCTTGTTCCAAACTAAACTTTCTTTAGTGCAGAAATTCTAAATCTAAACTGAGATGAACAACCCTAACATAGGGGATTTTTAGACGTAAACGCTTAGATGTTTATTGCACAATACATGGTACAAAGGGCTGATCCCCCTAAGTACGTTAAGAAGGGTCCGTATAGTCTAAATGACTGTTAAGGTTAATGTAATAATACCTAAACATCAGAGACATAGTTCGTGGTCTTAAGACCCTCAGATAATTAAAGTTCGAACTTGTTTTCTAGTTTGATTTGTAGAACAAGTTCTTTATTATTCAACTCTTGTTGTTCACTCTCATGTTATTATCATTGCTACGTTCTATATCAGTGAGCATTCATTTGCTCACTCTTGCAATTAACACTGCAGCTAAAGTGGAGAAAGTTGATGAGCCATCCACTAGCAAAGGCAAGGGCAAGATGTCCAAATAATGAAGACTTATGAGAGTATTATTTAAATGTTTTATGTTTCAAGACTTGTTTTATTTTATGAAGTATTCCGCAAACTGATGTAATAATTTTAAGGTTAGATTACCTGGGATTTAATTTAAGATGTTGATGTAACCCTTTAATGGGAGAGATTAATGTTTAAGTTATTTTAATTATGTCTTTATCCTTTATTATGGGTAGTTAGATGTAATTGTTTTTGATAAGTGAGCACCAAATCCTATGGGAATGAAGTACCTGGATTTGGGGGTGTTACAAGCTGCATCACATTCAAAATAAATTGGTAACCTCATAACACTGAATTGGTTACCTTAGTATGAATGTTTGGATACCAACTGCACTATGAAAAAACTGCAGGTGTGAATGTGGAATGGTTACCTTGGTATGAAGGTTTTGTTACCTTGGTATGAAGGTTTGGTTACCTTGGTGTGAATGTTTGGTTACCAACTGCACTATGAAAAAACTGAAGGTGTGGAGGTGGATTGGTTACATTGGTATAACGGTTTGGTTACCTTGGTATGAAGGTTTAGTTACCAACTGTACTCTGAAAAAACTGCGGTGGAGGTGGATTGGTAACCTTGGTATGAAGGTTTGGTAACATTGGTATAAAGGTTTGGTTACCTTGGTGTGAAGGTTTGGTTACCAACTGCACTATGAAAAAACTAAAGGTGTGGAGTTGGATTGGTTACCTTGGTATGACGGTTTGGTTACCTTGGTATGAAGGTTTGGTTACCAACTGCACTATGAAAAAACTGATGTGGAGGTGGATTGGTAACCTTGGTATGAAGGTTTGGTAACCTAGGTATGAAGGTTTGGTTACCATGGTATGAATGTTTGGTTACCAATCTTTTCTATCAGTGGATACTTTCTCCTCAATCTCCCAATCTTTTAGAGTATTTCAAATTGCTTCGGAAATGAAATCATATTCCCAGTCCCATAAATGCTGGAAATGAAGCACCCACTTTATTGGTTTCCAACTATCATCAATAAAATGTGTCGATAGGCACATAAATTCGTCGTAATTACCACTGCGTCTATAGTATCTCAATACATCAACCGAAAGGTTGATCTGTCCATCCATATATCTGAAGATATTCTTGACCTTGACTTTCTATTCCTCACAAATTTTCAAGCAATTGGCTTTGACAGTATCATAATCTAATTTAACAAATGGATTTAACTGATTTGAAAAATCCAGCATAGCCAATGGTTCCACCTCGCAAGAACATATCAAATCTCCAAGAAGCTTGTGAGCTTTCTGGCGATCAATGCCAACATGCTCAATCACCATTCTCAGATCTGTGATCTGAAATGAAATCCCATTCACATTACATGCTAGATCAATACCGCCGCCACTTTGGTTTATAGTCGAAAAAAAGAGGATGAAGAAAAAAGAGAGAGAAACAGGAATAGAGATCAAAAATGGGTTTGTTGTGTTTGAATAAAAAAATAATAATTAACGGGAAAAGATAAGGGAGATAATCCTGGACCGCGATTAAAGGATACCCAAATGTATTAATTTTGTAAATAAATATGAAAAAATATATTACTTTTGTAATTATTTTATCTATGCACCATTATTGTAATTATTTCTAAAAATGTACTAAAATATGTAATTAATCCTAAATATGTTGTCATTATTAAAATCACCAATAATAAAAACTAAAAGCCTTATGGCTTGGAAAATTGTAGTATTTTTAAAGTAAACTTTTGCAAATTATTTTCTATTTTTGGTACTTTTATTTTTGAGGATTGTGGTTAGGAATTATGTTTTTGTAAGTTTTAATATTTAGAACATTGTAGAACTTGCATGCAATTAGTAGTCCCTTCTTGAGCCTTCCACCATTGCCTAAAACTTTATTTCTCTATCAACCTTTTATCTTTCAATACATCTTCCCAATTTCCCATTCATGCTTTAACTGATCAACTATATCGGCTGGGGAGATTCTTTATAGCCAGAAGCTGATGTCTTTGTGGCACCAGCCCCACTCCATGGGTGAGTAGATGTTAAGCCGGAACTAACAAGGGAAGAAACCAAACCTATGGCATAGAAATAAATCGATCCACTTATCATAATAATTATCCCTAATGGAATATTTAACCGATCTATTTCGGATCATTTTCATTCAAAAAAGAAAATTTATTCAATTCCTTTGAGTTTCATTCTTGCGAACGAACTCCACATTCCCATTACAATCAAATGATCAATTAGTCATCCCAACAAAAGTCCTATACATAGCTAAACACATTTACCTAGACTACTTGAACCTTCTAACTTTCTAATACTTTGAGCCTCTAGACCCTTCCTAACTTAACTATAAATAGACCCTTCCTAACACAACTATAAATAGACCCTTTTCACCGCTATCCTCAACCCAACTCATAACTCCAAATCACTGACAACTACCATTGCAAGCATGTTCTTACTTTTGTCAGCTTGTGGTTATAAACTTATAACTCAAATTCCTTCATAATACAAGGTTCTTTTCTTCCCTCATTTTTGGAGCTATATTATCTTCTTTCTTTTTCAATTTTAGTTGCGAGTCTTGGGCAAAATTTATTTTTCACTATCTTAAGTAAAATAATTGTCGGTAGTTTAGAATTTGTCTTTCTTCACGTTAGACACTCTTTGGGGTGCTAGAGACTTGGAGTAGTGTTGGGTTGTCTATTGAGAATTTTATTCTTTTCAGTGGGTTTGGGAGAGTAGAATGGCAAAATCTTTCGGTGTTGCTTGCCATCTATTGCGGGCATTCAGACGGATAGGAATGAAACATCTTTAGTGGTGGGTTTTGCCTTGCCAATATTGTGGGATACAGTTGATTTTCTTGCTTCTTTATGGGTTTTGGCTATCGATACTTTTAGGGGACTTGCTAGTTCTGAATCTTTTGATTTAAATAGTGATTGATGGGTGATCCTGCATTTGACTTGTTTTTTTTCGTATTGTCCCTTTGTTATGTTTGGACCTTTTGTTATATTGATCTCTTCTTTATGATAAAATCTTCTTAATTTTTTTTAAAAAAATTATTTGTGATTATGACTTGAAACTCTACCCTATTTATGGTACTTGTTTAATAGGAACCTTTGTACCATTCTTTTCAATCATACACCCAATCAAGGATTTTTAAAAAATTGCCTCAAAAAAAAGTTATTTTTGTTAGTATTTATACTTTGTGGTTTTAATGATGACAATGTTTATATGGGCTAAATTGATTTTATATTGGTTTATAATTTAATTTAGTCATGTTAATCAAATATTTTCATGCATATTAATATAATAGTTTGCATGGGTTATTGCATGGGTTAATACTACACGTTATTTGCTAGCCCACAATAGTTACTGCAGGTTGGTAGGGCTGTAAAATGGTAACCGAAAAATTTGTATTCGTCCGAGCATCCGTATTCGAAAAAAATGAATATATCCGTATTCGGTTTAATGGTATCCGCAAATAAACAAATACAAATACAAATACGGATATAGGTATTCGTATTCGTTTAACATCCGACCGTAAATATATCCGGCAGATAGCGGATATCCGGATTCGGATCCGTATCTGGAATTCGTATCCAAATAACTTATACATACATATATATATATATATATATATATATATATATATATATAATAAGCAAAATAATTTTTTAAAATTGGCATTCCATGTATAATAATTAGTTTTCACTATCATACAAAAATTATTTTAAAAATATATCATTTCACTTCTAAAAAGTAGGAAATAACACTTTTATTCTAATATTAATAAACCGAAATAAATTGATTTAAGTATAGTTAATAGATTTTTACTATTATAAAGTTAAAATATCTAAAATGTATCAATTATCAAGAAAGTTATATACTAGAAGAACAAAACTATAGTTATTAGCTTGTTATAAGTTTTTTACTTTCAAAACTTATTTGTAATGTTGGGAGGCGGGAACAATGAACAATATAATTTTATTATTAAAATGTGTTAAGTTTGAATTAATCTAGAAGGGGTTGAATAGTTAATTTACGATTATGAAATTTTGAGTGGAGGGAGTATTTATCACTTTCATTTGTCCAATTATTTAAAAATTAGAAGTCCAAATATTTAAAGTAAGTACAAAGTAAATTTGGGTCAAGTTGGATTAACTAGTTGTCACATATGTATTATAACTCACACTCTCCATAAATATAATGAAATAAAATAAACTTTTTATAACTATGTAAATTGTAATCTATGTATTGAGGATAAATTATAAATAAAAGTTCCCATAAATGTATTATTAAAGTTTTAATCAAGTATTTGAGAAAAATAATTAAATATTCAATGTAAACTTTTGAATCTAATTATAGATATTCGTACACACTATAGTATTACTCCACACACATAAAATAAACATATCTAAATATTAATAAGTAGAGCATTCATTTTGAAATTTAGGATTTCAAAAATGATGAAAACTTATTTGAATTATAATTTAGAACATTGATATTGTATTTAAATATTTATTATAAATAAATAAATTAACATTCATTCATTAATAAATTATATTTTAAAATTCATTATTTTTTTATTCTAGTTATAGGCTGTAAATGGTAACCGAAAAATTCGTATTCGTCCCACATTGGTATTCAAAAAAAGAGGATATTATTCAGATTCAAAAAAAAATCGGATATTATCCGTATTCGGTTTAAAAGTATCCAAGAATAAAAAGGATCACGATACTATTGTATCCGAATCCGTATATATCCGTTTACACCCCTACAGGTTGGAGTAAGTAAACCAAGTTGGTTTATTTTTGTCTCATGCTTTCTATGTTTATATCTGAATCTGTTTTGGAAGACAAATTTAATATTGAATTGGAGTATTTGTAGGAGGTTAAAAATCTGTTTAATATTCCTTTAATTTCTCATATTTAATTATGGGGTTATATCCTTCCAATATATATATATATATATATATATATATATATGTTATCTGTTATATATATATTGAGCTACTAAGTTATACGTGTCTTGAATATCTTTTTAGGAATTGGTATATTGAAGGACTCTTATTCAAGTTGGAACAACAGTTATTTTTTGGAGTCTTGCTAATAACAGTTGTTATTTTGAAGGAAACATGTTAACAGTTAAATAGGACTCTTTCAGCTAGTCTTTATATTTTATTTGACTACTTCTCTTATCTTCTGAGGCTGTTGTTCATCTCCTATTAATAAGTAAATAGTCGTTGCTGGATGAATGGAATGTTACTTGTCATAGCCATTGCTCTCTTCTTTATATATATTGTTTACTTGGCTTCATGAAGGAATACAAGACTACTGAACATAATCTCTTCAAGCTACTTAAGATATATAAATCATCATATCACTATTTTAGTCTTGGTTTACATTGTTCTTATATTCATTATTTATATCTATTATAAACATAGTACAAGTTTAGGTTGGCTTGAGGTTTTATTTTAATAATATTCAGTCTATACAACGACGCTATCAAAGTCTCAGAGGTGAGAGGTGTTGCAGAGGTGCAAAGGGGGCAGAGGTGTCCAATCGATCATCATTGTAACAGGGAGTTATTTACTTTGTAATTGCTGAGTATTATTTTAATAAAGTGAGTCTCCAATCCTAGTTGGGATTGGACGTGGATTAGGCTACTAGACTAAAGGATAGGGGCCGAACCACGTAAAAATTCTTGGTGTGATTTACTTTTCACGTGTTTCTGATTTTAAGCTTTATAGTTTGCATATTTTGGTTTTAGTTGAAAAATTTTATACTAATACGGACAGGTATTAGCTGTCCATTTTTAACAGTTAAGAACATAACTAATACGGACAGGGTTAGACCATTCGATTATAGTCTGCTATAGTAAACTTTAAAAAAAATTGGACACTGTAGATCACGTCTAAGTATTTACACCTATTCACCCCCCTCTAGGTGTGCTTAATTACAGAATTACATTTGGTATCAAAGCAAGGATCTACTAATATTGATCTTTGCAGGTCGTAGTGAAAAATCTTATGGCACACCTCAATTTTCAAGAAGGTCAATCCACAAGTCGGCCACCTTTGTTGTTCGGAAGTGAAAACTTCAACTTTTGGAAGTTTAGAATGATGATTTATCTCAAACGAGACCCATGGGAATGGTGGGTTGTTGAGAATGGCCCTGTCATTCCTAGACATGATGATGGAAAACCAAAGACTCTCATGGAAATGGATTCAAATGAATCATACATGGTATCCTACAACTCCAAAGCCATGAACACGCTGCTAAGTGGAATGATTCAAGCTGAAATTGACAAAGTTTCTGCATGCACGACTGCTAAAGAAATATGGGATACAATCATCATTAGCCATGAGGGAACTACAAAGGTAAAAGAAGTTAAATTAAGTATGCTAATGCAAGAATATGAACTTTTCAGGTTAGAGAAGAATGAATCCATCAAAGAAGCTCAAGCTAGATTCCTCACTCTCATAAACTCTCTAAGCATGCTCGGCCAGAAAATTGATCAAAGGGAGATAAATAGAAAGATACTTAGAGTCATGCCCAAACAGTTCGCACCAAAAGTTACAACTCTTCAAGACTCAACTACAATCAGCACGATGGAAACTTTAACATTATTTGGAGAACATAAAGAATTTAAAAATTAACTAAAGAGGTATGATGAAGAAGATGAAGGACCTAAAAGGAAGACCTTAGCTCTTCAAGTTGAAAGATACATAGAAGGTGATGATGAAGATTCCGATGAAGAAATAACTATGATGTCCCGGAAATTGAGAGAGCTGATTAGAAAGAAGAATAAATCAAAGTTCCAAGGCAAGACATTCAACAACAAGAAAGACGCCAAGCAAAATCCACAAGAAGATACATGTTTTGAATGTGGAAGGCCCGAACATTTCAAGAGAGACTGCTTCCAATTAAAAAGGAAGAACAAAACAAGCAATTCAAAAGGGAAGGCTCTAATGACATGGAGTGATGATGAATCTGATCATAAAGATCAAGAAGAAGAAACTGCTCAACTGTGCTTCACCGGAATACACAATGAGGAAACATCTGAGGTAAGTCCTGAACTTGGAGAAATTACTATTTCTGACTATCTTGTTTTAAAAAATGAAAACCTTTGTATGAAAGAGAAAAATGCTCACTTGAAAAGTTGGATAAATGACTTAATGAAGGAAGTAGAAACTTTAATTGAGGAAAAACAAGAAATAGTTAAAGATTGCACATCATATGAAGTATCTAAGTTGAATGCTAAAATTGGATATTTAGATAATTATAATAAAATTTTATATAATCGTGCAAACAAATTAAATGAAGAAAATAATAGCCTTAAAAAGGAAAATGATGATCTAAAAGAAAGCTTGAAAATGAGAGATACTTGTATAGATGCTTTTAATGATGGAAAAATAATAAACATGCAAAATAATAATGAGGAAGAAATAATATCTTTGAAAAAGGATCTTGTAAAATTTGTTCAAGGAGAAGAGAATTTAAATATAATGTTGGGTGCTCAAAGGTCAAGCTTAGATAAACAAGGAATTGGATATAATCCTGTTAAAAACATAAAAAGCACTACTAATAAAATTAGAGTAATAAATAATAAACAAAGAAACAAGCCTCTTTATTGTTCACCTTATGTTACTTGCAGAAAATGTGGTTTAAAAGGACATTTTGATACAAACTGTAGTAAAATTAAAATAAAACAAGTTTGGGTAAAGAAAGGAGATTTAATTGCTACTAACAATATCGGACCCAAACAAATTTGGGTACCAAAACGATGAGCTACTTCTTTGTTTTGTAGGTATGTTTAAAAGCTAAAGTACCATCACATAAATGGGTACTTAACAGTGGATGTTCTAGACACATGACGGGTGATAGAACTAAATTTACCTCACTTACTACTAAGAAGGAGGAGGCACTGTTACCTTTGGAGATGACACCACATGCCAAATCGCTTCAGGTAAAAAGGTAAAATTGGAAATGGTAAGGTTTTCATTGATAATGTTCATTATGTCAAGGATTAAAATATAATTTAATTAGTGTAAGTCAACTAATGGATAGTGGACATAAAGTAATTTTTGAAAAATATAAATGTGCTATTATTCATGCTTCTCACAATGTTCCTCTAATTGCTCAAAGGGAAGGTAATATTTATACAATTAACTTTGAAAATCAAAATGAAGATATTTGCCTAACTGCTATTCAAGATCAAACTATTCTTTGGCATAGAAGGTTAGGACATGTGCATATGGAATTGATTAACAAATTAGCTACCAAAAACCTTATCAAAGGATTGCCAAAGCTAAAATATGAAAAGACAGGGATTTGTAATGCATATCAGTTAGGTAAGCAAGCAAGAAATTCCTTTATCAGCAAAAATCAGGTATCAACTTCTTTACCTCTTCAATTATTGCACCTTAATTTATTTGGACCCGAGAGATATGCTAGCTTAGGAAATAATCATTATGCTTTTGTTATTGTTGATGATTTTTCAAGATTTACATGGGTTTTATTTTTGAAAACTAAAGATCAAGCTTTTCCAGAATTTGAAAAGCTTATAAAGAATGTTGAAACAAAACACAGCCTCAAGCTAATTGGTATTCGGAGTGACCATGGTGGGGAGGAATTTGGAAAAGACTTTATACCATATTGCGGTTGAGAGGGTGTTACACATGAATTTTCAAAGACCAAGAACACCACAACAAAATGGTGTAGTGGAACGCAAAAAATCGTACTCTCAAGAAACTGAAGAACGTTACTTCAAGAAAGTAAACCGCCTAAAAGTTTTTGGGCAGAGGCTGTAAGTACTGCATGTTACATTCTAAATAGAGTATTGATTAGACCCATATTATTGAAAACACCATATGAGTTACTAAACAAAATGATTCCTAATATTAATTATTTTAAAGTGTTTGGTGTTAAATGTTTTGTTTTAAATACTAATGGTAATCTTGGAAAATTTGATGCCAAATCAACCAAAGCTATTTTTGTTGGTTATTCAGTACATAGTAAGGCATATAGGGTTTATAATTTTGACAAGTCAAAGGTTGAAGAGTTAGTGCATGTAATAATTAATGAAGTTAACCATGATTTGTCAAAAGATGAGGATTCTGCAGTAAATAACAATTTGAGTCATGGAAGCTAAATCACTAAATCGGACAAATTTAAGCCATCCGAATCGGAAAAATATAATAACAATGAACAACCTAAGCCATCCGAATCGTAAGGAAATACAAATTGAAATCGACATAAATGACCCATCCTGTTTTAGTAGAAAACTGAGACATGCAGACACCAAAAAATAGACAGTCAGACCCGTCCGATTTAGAAGAAAAATCTGATGAACACTCTGATGTTGAATTTGACATACCACAGTTTGAGTCCAACGAACAAGTGACCACTACCAAGCTTCCTAAATCATCTCGAACTGTGAGAAATCATCCTCTAAACTTGATTATAGGAGATCCCGACACTTGGATGAACACAAGAAGGAAAGCAAGGAATTATTATGCAGTTTTAGCCTTTCTTTCTCAAGTTGAACCAAAAAATGCCAAGGAAGCAATTCAAGATAAAAATTGGACAAATGCCATGCAGGAAGTGTTAAACCAATTCGAACGATGTCAGGTATGGGATCTTGTTAAGCCTCCTAAAAATGCATCTATTATTGGTACTAAATGGATTTTCAAAAATAAATTAGATGAAAATGGTATTATAATAAGAAACTAAGCCAGATTGGTAGCTCAAGGCTATAATCAATAAGAAGGTATAGACTATGAAGAAACCTTTGCCCCTGTTGCAAGGTTGGAAGCTATAAGAATTTTATTAGCCTATGCATGCTTTAGACAATTTAAATTATTTCAAATAGATGTGAAAAGTGCTTTTTTAAATGGTTACTTAAATGAAGAAGTATATGTTAAGCAACCACCCGGTTTCAAACATGAAAAATATCCACATCATGTGTTTAAATTGAAAAAGGCTTTGTATGGATTAAAACAAGCTCCGAGAGCTTGGTATGAAAGACTAAGCAAGTTTTTATTAGAAAATAGTTTTAATCATGGTAAAATTGACTCTACTCTTTTTATTAAAACCAAAAATAAAGATTTATTAATTGTTCAAATTTATGTGGATGATATAATTTTTGGAGCTACTACTAACTCTTTGTGTTAGTGGTTTTCCCAATGTATGGATAATGAGTTTGACATGAGCCTTATGGGCGAATTAAACTATTTCTTGGGGCTTCAAATCAAACAATCCAATGAAGGGATTCACATTCACCAATCCAAGTATGTAAAGGAGTTATTAAAAAGATTTGGTTTTGAAAATACCAAACCAAAGTCAACACCAATGAGTACTACCATCAAGCTTACTATGGATGCTACAGGTAAAGATGTTGAAGTGACAATGTATCGAGGTATGATTGGTTGTTTACTTTATTTAACTGCATCAAGACTAGATATTATGTATAGTGTATGCCTTTGTGCTAGATTTCAAGCTCAACCTAAAGAATCTCATCTTAAAGCGGTAAAAAGAATATTTAAATATTTATCTGGTACAATTAATTTTGGCTTATACTATCCTGTATCTCCTAGCTTTGAACTAATTGGATATTCAGATGCAAATTGTGTAGGGTGCCAAGTTGACAGAAAAAGCACAAGCGGTGCTTGTGAATTTTTAGGACAAAGCCTTGTGGCTTGGCACAACAAAAAGCAAACATCAGTTGCCTTGTCTACTACGGAAGGTGAATATTTGGCGGCAGGTAGTTGTTGTTCACAAATTTTATGTATGATTCAAACTCTTCATGATTTTAATGTGATATGTGAAAATGTGCCTATTATGTGTGACAATACTAGTGCAATTGATATTTCAAAAAATCATGTGCTTCATTCTCGTACTAAGCATATTGAAGTGAGACATCATTTTTTAAGAGATAATGTTGCTAAAGGATTAATTAAATTAGTATTTGTCCCTACTGAATATTAATTGGCAGATATTTTTACAAACCTTTAAGTGAAGAGCGTTTTTGCACTTTGAGAAGAGAACTTGGAATGTCTGTATGTGGTTAAAAAATAATTTTAAAAAAAAGAAAAAAAAAAAATTTTTTAATTAAATTATAATAATAATTAAAAAAATTAAAAATTAAAAATATATATATTTCAGTTTATTATATGATATAAAATTATATTAGGATTATTTGTTATACTTGATTTATGTGAAGTTATCATTTGATCTTATTTACATAAGGGTAAAATTGATATTTTCAGTTTATAGGGGTATGATTGGTATTTGTTATGTTGGATTTTGAGCGGGAATAGATTTTTTTTTCAGTACTTACCTGTTTCTATTTTTTTAAATAAACTCTTCATCTCCCACTCTTCTTGGACCAAATTCTAAACTGATCAGGTATCTCAATCCTTTTAGTATTCTATTTTCTATTTTTTTTCCTTTTTTCGTTACTTTTTTTTTCTCTAATATCTGTAACAGAGATTTGTTTTTAACAAAAACTCTTCATCTTCTCTTGATCTTTCACGTATTTTTTTCCTCTGTCTCTCCTATCACGTTTTTTTTCTTCTCTCACCAACCTAGGGTTTATTCTTCTCCCTATCTCCTTCAAGCTTTCACATAATCTCCATAAAAATGGCCAAAACAAGGGGTGGGTTTATCTTTAATACCGGACGTCAGCCACTACAACGCTCTAAGGCGATAGATATGCATCTCAAGAATTGGATCGTCAAATCGGAGCTTCTTCATCAAAGGGACTGAGAGATAAACGTTGCCTGGACAGAAACCTCTCCAAGATGGGCTCTGATTTGGGAACTTCTTCAAAGAAGATGAAGAAAATAGGGGAAACATCTAAGGGTAAAAATTGAGTTGTTGTGAGTATACCCATTTCCAATTCTATTTCTAGCACTCATGATTCAACCATTGTTTTTCGTTCCCAAAAATTTGCAAATCAATTTCAAAAATTAATGGTCAATAAACCCATCGTGTTTGACAAGCCTGTCGACCCTGTTCTTTTTGATACTATTGGGGTTACTAATATTTTTAATCATCTTGGTATATCTAGTTTGTTATTTCCCCCAACATATGCCTATCCCAACTTAATTAAACAGTTTTATGGGAATTTGTCTGTTGCACATAATCAAATTCGAACTTTTGTGAAAAACAAAACAATTTTAATAGACTCTGCCTTAATGGGTGTTTTATTTGGCATACCTTGCACTGGCCCTTCCCCATTCACTCTAAAAGGGCCATTGGAATTTGAAAACCTTTCTGTTGTGCAACAATTGCGAATAGTTAAAGATTGTCCCACATCTGAGTTTGTTTCTTTACCCACAATTCTTGAGACAACACCATTAAATAGTGTGATTCATAAGCTTATTCGTGCAAATCTTATTCCTAGAACTGGTGGTAGGTCCGAGATGACTTATCAAGATTTAATTTTGTCATCCCTCATTCTGTCAAAAACACAATTTAATTGTGCTCTTTTAATGATAAATCATATGAAAAGTTGTGTCAAAACAAAATCTAAATGTTTTCCATATGGTGGCTTTTTGACAAAGATATTTACTCATTTTGATATATCTTTTTAGAATGAAGAAGTGTTTTAATTAACTGAAGTAATTGATGACTTAGTTTTTAAAAATTCAAAACTCAAAATTGGGACTGATAATATTTTATCTTGGGACATTGAAGCAGACATTCCTGGTCCTATTGCTCCTCTTCCTCCTGTTTCTCCTTCTCATTCTCCTTCTATTCCAATTCCTCCTGCTTCTCACAATTCAGAACTTTCTCAACTTGTTACTGAAATGAATTCCAAGTTTGACACAATGCTTGAACTCATGCATACTTTTTCAACTTAACTCAATTCCTTATCTGATAGAGTACTCACCGTTACTGAGAAGGTTGAATCTTTAGATGTGCAATTCAAGGATTTATCTAAGAAGATTGAAGATGGGGTGTTTGAGACTGATAAAGAAGACAATTAATTTCTCCTTTTTGATGATGTCAAAGGGGGAGAGATTTGGGTATTTAAATTTTGGGGATTTTAGACTCTGACTCTGTTATGTTTTTTGGATATTAGATTGGCAGGATAACTAATTTGGATATGTTTTGGATATGTTGAAATTTGGTAAACATTTGAATTCATATTGGTTGGTTAAGCAGATATATTACTATATGATTCTTCTTTACTGTCATGCTTTGGGTACTATGTGTTTGATATGGGTTATTTGATATACATGCAATTAACATGTGATATTTGATATGCATGCCATGTTGAAAGATTTTATGCCTAAATTAAGGGGGAGCCATATATTTAGGGGGAGTATGATATATATTGTCATCATCAAAAAGGGGGAGAATGTTATTATTTATACTTTGTGATTTTAATGATGACAATGTTTATATGGGCTAAATTGATTTTATATTGGCTTATAATTTAATTTAGTCATGTGAATCAAATATTTTTATGCATATTAATATAATAGTTTGCATGGGTTATTGCATGGGTTAATACTACACGTTATTTGCTAGCCCACAATAGTTACTGCAGATTGGAGTAAGTAAACCAAGTTGGTTTATTTTTGTCTCATGCTTTCTATGTTTATATCTGAATCTGTTTTGGAATACAAATTTAATTTTGAATTGGAGTATTTGTAGGAGGTTGAAAATCTGTTTAATATTCCTTTAATTTCTCATATTTAATTGTGGGGTTATATCCTTCCAATATATATATATATATATATATATATATATATTGAGCTACTAAGTTATACGTGTCTTGAAGATCTTTTTAAGAATTGGTATATTGAAGAACTCTTATTCAAGTTGGAACAACAGTTATTTTTTGGAGTTTTGCTAACAACAGTTGCTATTTTGAAGGAAACATGTTAACAGTCAAATAGGACTCTTTCAGCTAGTCTTTATATTTTATTTGACTACTTCTCTTATCTTCTGAGGCTATTGTTCATCTCCTATTAAAAAGTAAATAGTCGTTGTTGGATGAATGGAACGTTACTTGTCATAGCCGTTGCTCTCTTCTTTATATATATTGTTTACTCGACTTCGTGAAGGAATACAAGACTACTGAACAGAATCTCTTCAAGCTACTCAAGATACAAATCATCATATCACTATTTTAGTCTTGGTTTACATTGTTCTTATATTCATTATTTATATCTATTGTAAACATAGTACAAGTCTAGGTTGGCTTGAGGTTTTATTTTAATAATATTCAGTCTGTACAACGACGCTATCAAAGTCTCAGAAGTGAGAGGGGTGTTGCAGAGGTGCAAAGGGGGCATAGGTGTCCAATCGATCATCGTTGTAATAGGGAGTTATTTACTTTGTAATTGCTGAGTATTATTTTAATAAAGTGGGTCTCCAATCCTAGTTAGGATTGGACGTGGATTAGACTACTAGACTAGAGGATAGGGGCTGAACTGAGTAAAAATTCTCGGTGTGATTTACTTTTCACGTGTTTCAGATTTTAAGCTTTATAGTCTGCATATTTTGGTTTTAGTTGGAAAATTTTATATTAATACGGACAGGTATTAGCTGTCCGTTTTTAACAATTAAGAACATAACTAATACGGACAGGGTTAGACCGTCCGATTATAATCTGCTATAGTAAACTTAAAAAAAAAATTGGCCACTGTAGATCACGTCTAAGTATTTACACCTATTAACCCCCCTCTAGGTGTGCTTAATTATAGAATTACAGTTTAATCTTTTATGTTATAAATTGGAGGGTGTCAAAATTTAAGAATTGCCTGTCATGCCATCTTGTTTGTTTGAGCATCAGTCTGTTTTATTTTTATACCTTTGCATCTACTTTTCTGTGGAGAACCAAGGATTTTTAAAAGCTTAAGAGATGTCATTCCAATGAATCATGCATTTAAAGTGGCCACTAGTAATTATTGAACTATTTTGAAGTATGCCACCACTAGTTTTGCATTCTAACCTATCATTAGAGTCCGAAAAATAAGATATACCTTTCGTGTGATTTGACTTTGAACTTATCTACCTGAATGTTGTGAGGGAGGAAAGTTTTAGGGTTATAAGGTTAGCATTAAAAATTGGTAAAAATCCATATCCTAATTATTTTGTCATGTCATGTCATAAATAACATGTTGGACATTATTTGAGCTCCAATATTTGATGTGGCTATTGATTTGAAATACCAAAAAAAAATAAGAATAATAATAAATAAATAAATATTAAAAAAAATATTTTGTTTTAAAACATATTAATTAGACTTTGTATTTTATTTTGGTCAAAATAGTAATTTAATTTATGTGGGCTAATGAATTAATAAGTGATGAATATATTAGATTGGTAAAATTAGGCTTTAAATTAAGTGGGTCAAATTTATAATTGTGAAATTTTAAAATCCTATTAAAAATAGGAGAGTAAATGAGATATATTAATTAATAAATAAATAAATATCTAACACCTAATTTTCTCACCATTACGTCTAACACGAATTGACTGAAGGGAAAAAGAAGGAGAAAAAGGGGCGGCGGTATTCTAATAACTAAATTTTCCGGTAAGTAATTTATTGTGATTGATATAATTATGTGCTGCAATTGGAATTGAAGAATCATCAGAATACGAACCAAACTATAGAGGCTGGTTAATAACATAATACTCATGTGGTGAAAGTATAAAATTATGTTGCTATTTTGGGCATCCATCATCATAGATATATGTAAATTGTGTCATAACAATATATGACGCCATTGAGGTATTAATAAAGTGAATTTGATTGACAAATAATAGATTCTTTATTATATATGATATTATACCTATATATACTTATATATTCATAATCCTGTGTTGTCAACATTTATCATATTAATATGAGAAATTGATTTCTTTAAATTAAATTATTTTATTTCTTACGTATGAAACTTACAGGACTTTTAAAAGCATCCATGTTATATATATATATATATATATATATATATATATATGAAATATTTTATAGGACGGATTAAAAACAGTGTATATAAATTCTAATTAACTAATTTGTTGATAAAATTATAAAAGTTACTTAATAATAAATTTAACAGTGTGATGTTAGTAATGGTTAGATTTATAATAAAATTTTACTTTATTTTATTTTATTAGATCAGACGGAGGGAAGTATATTTGGAATATAAATTTGGGTATTGCATTATCGAGTCTAGGTACGGATTCCGTACTCCATTAGCGATAATCCTTTTAATTTTGATTTGTCATTTTGTTTTTGTTTAGAAGTTAGTTATTATTTCGCATGTCTGTTACTTTTTAAATCCATTTGATAGTTTTGTTTTGGGGCATTGATATTTAGAACTCATGTTTGTATTCTTTGAACTTGTTTATCATGTTTAATATTTATTTCAATTTTCGTAGTGAGGTACATGTTAGTTTTTTTTTAGACTTGTGTTGATGATTCGTTCGATCTAACATGTACACGTTAGAACCCCTTTGTGTAGCATGTGTTGTGACATTATATCTTTGTTAGAATACCATTGGGTATACCTGAACTATAACCACCTGTGGGGGTACCATAGGCATGTACTATTGGCACCGAGGCATGACACCTTCCGTGGCGGTGTGATCAGTCCATGGCGTTTCCGTTTTGTACTCCGTTGGGAGTTGGCCATTTGGTGTTTTGTTGTGGGAGGCATATTGGTCGACCCTAATTTTCTGTTCTGTTTTGTTCTGCGGATTGGTGATGTTTGTGCCAAACACGCCATCCAATTTTGCATGCATCTGAATTACGCAGTCCGATGTGTGATTGTCTGTGTGGCATTATTTTGATTGCATGTGTGGCATTATTTGACTTGCCTGTGTGGCAAGGTATATTACTATTTATTTTGAGCTCGGTATGAAATAACACCCAGCCATTTGATTCAGCCTATTATTTCGTTGTGTTTGTTTTGTTCGTTTCATTTTAGTTCATTTCGTCTCATTTCATTTAATTGAGTTAGTTATTTCGGTTCATTATTTGTATTCTATATCCGTACTGGGCATTTGGCTCATGCTGTATTTTTCTTCCGGCAGGTAATCAGGGGAATCAAGGGCAAGTGTGATAAGAGCTCCCTTCTATCCAATAGTTTTGATATATTTTGTAAGGCTATGATACATTGATTTATTTAGAGTTGTATAATTATTTTAAATTGTGGTTTGAGACAGTTTAAGATTTATTATGGTTGACTTGTGGTATTTATCAGATATTAAGACTATTCTTTTGTGGCTTTGAGCCTTGCTATTAAATTCATCAATTTTGTTATGTTTTGTGTGTAACTTCTCTTTCTATTTCGGAAAGGGGGTGTTATAGAGTTGGTATCAGAGTTTAGGTTTTCTTGTAGAAAACCTATTTAGGTTTGACCTGTGAGTTATGGGTAGACTTCTGGGTTAGATTTTTATTCTGTTTGATTTTTTGCTCAGCTATTATATCAGCTATATTCGAATTTATCTCTAATTTGCTTTGTTTATGTTCATGATCTCTTTCTTAGATGGCTCGTAGATCCACTAGAGTTATTGGGAGGCGAGGTAACAATAGGGGAAGAGGTGAGGGTCAGCCCAATGAGCAACCTAATGATCAATTTAATGCTCAATTGGCTACCTTGGTGAATCAGGCAGTGAATCAAGCGTTACCTCAGTTGGTGGCACAGGTTGTACATGTGACAACCGAGATTTATAATTAATTTTAATATTTATTGGATTGAATAAATATTTTTCGATGAATTAATTATTAGATTAAATAATTAATTGACGAAATTGTGGTAGATTAATTTAATTATATGTGTTATATTTATTAAATTAATGTGGAGAATTTTATTATTCGATGTATGTAATTATGTGAGCTTATTGAATTAAAAGAAATATTTAATAAGCCTAATGTTATTTTAATTAATTTAATTATTAATTAGAGATTTAATAATTTGACATTATGAATCAATGAAAATTTGAATTATGTGACTATGTGAATTAATAAGAAATTATTTTTATAAATTAAGTAAAATATTGGATTTATTTTATAATGGGTGTGACATTATTTAAACTATATGATAAGGTTTAATTAAATTAAATGGTTTTTGAAACCTATTCTTGCTAGCCAAACATGGTCTTAGTGGGAGTTGAGGGCAGTTACCCATGACTGGGTAACTGACCACAACGCATCAGTTGTTTTCTTTATTATATACGTCTTCCTTCCTTTTTTTTCATTATTTGGCTAAGTCTGTAAAGTAGAACATAGAGAGTGTTTGAGAAATTTTGAGGGAGATTGTCAGTGGTGTGATTGAAGTGGTATCTGTAAGACAGATTGTTATCTTCATTCATCTACGCTTGGGTAATTCTCTTCAACCCAATTCCTTTATACGTCATGTAGTTTTTATGAAAAATGGCTTTCATACTTTCTGTGAATCTCTATAAATTGGGAAATTGTGTTAGGGATATATGTAATAATTCGAGTAGTATAGCATGTTTTAATATAGATTGTATATGATTTCATATCATAAGTTTCATAATATTATAACTTGTTGTTTCAAAAATTTGCAGAGTATAGAATATGGCCATATGGCCTTATACGTGATTTTAATATGTCAAACATGAATTGTTCTGTAAAATTTCCACTTGTATATGATTATGCATGTTAAAATGAACAAACAAAACTTGAATGGTTGGATTTGGTCTTATAGCGAATCTGTGGCGTTGAATTTTATGATTTTTGTTCAAAACCTTCAAGAACTTCAAGAACAGTGAAATTTCATGTTTGATTTCTAAAAATTATGTGTTTAAACTTGTTAAAAACATGCTAGAAGGGTTAAGTATTAGTTATTTGTGCATTACAATGTTTGGGCATGTCTAAATTCGTGCAAAAATATGTTAATTGGGTGTTTTGGCCATGTTCTGCAATTTTTCACGAATTGCGATTCATTCTACCTTGCCGTGCAGCATGACACTTATCGACTACTGAGCATATTACTCATGCCGCCAATGCAGGCCACCACGCCAAGAACGCTTTTTGTCCCAAGCCAAGACATGACGCATAGAATGAACTACAAGGTGGCACCGCAGCGCCACTCTGCAGTTTGTCCAAGAATGAGCATTTTTATTAGTTTCATGCTAGGGACTATAATGGTAACCAAATCAAATGAACATAAGAATATATTAGTCATATGATGGGATATTAAAATAAGTTTTTATCAAGTCAAGAAGACATCTATATGTTAATTGAATCACTGATTATGTAATTAAGTTGTTGTTCGTGTAGTATTATATTATGTGAAAACAAGTATGGTAAATTGACTAAGTATAGTCATGAATTCAAGTTAAACAAAAAGAATGAACTGGTGATGTTTAGTACGTTATAATTAACTGGTATTGTAAACATAAATGATATGTAGGATTTAAATCAAGGAACGGGTTTAATTAAAGTGTAATCTACGCACGAGGCAAGTTTCCTAACCCTACTTGTAATCGTTATATAAGTTGATGAATTCACCTTTCTACATTGAGCAAGTTCTCATTATTATTGATCAAGTCTATTTTGTTATATTAAAGCCTATTAATCTTTCAAGCATGGTGTTGTTATACAATACTTATTCTATTGTATACCATTGAGATTTTATTCAAGTTAAAGTATCAGTTATTGTTAAACCTTGTTAGACTAGCGAACCCTTATTGATTCAACTAGTCCATAGTTGATGAATAATCCAAACCAAACTTCCTTTGGTGCGAACTCGAATGTCAAACTGAGATGAACAACCCTGTTTAGGGGATTACTTATGCGTTAGCGTTAAGATATTGTGCACAGTATGGTACTAAGGGCTGATCCCCCTAAGTACGAGAAGAAGAGTCCATAGTCTTACGACTGTTAAAGGTTTCAAGAATAAACACTTGACAACCTAGGACATAGTTCAAGGTCTTATGACCCTCAAAAGTTCTTTTGTCTCTTGTTATTCATTCTTGATTCAAAAGTTGAGTTTCCTATTTCAGAAGTCTTTAATTTATTCGCATGTTATTATTCATTATTATATTGTTATACTTGTGGGCAATCGTTCTCACTCTTGCATAATAATAACATTGCAGTTAAGAACGAAAGATCAGACGAGCCTTCCACTAGTAAAGGCAAGGGCAAGATTAGCAAGTAATGAAGACTGATTATCTATGTGGTTATGTAATGATATTTAGACTTGATGTTACTTAAGACTTATTATTTGTTTATGATTTCGCACAGATGTTTTAAGGTTAGAGCAACCTAGGATTTAATTTATGCAGTTGATGTAACCCCATAAGGGGAGATTTATTTATTATTTCTATCTATTGCATGATTTGCATTTATTTATAGGTAGATAGATAGATGATATTTGTACAGTGAACACCAAATCCTGTGGAAATGGAAGTACCAGATTTGGGGGTGTCACAGGTTGGTATCAAAGCTGTAGGTTATGAACCTTAGGTGGGGGAACAACCTTAGGTAGTAGCCTTGTAGGAGATTGAGAACATAGTAGTGGTAAACTCTTATCGAGTTATAAGAACTGGATTTCTTAAATTCATTGAAGATAATAAAAGACTTTATGTGCTTATGTGTTAATTTATGTGTTCGCTAGCACGGATTAGTAACTAAAACTTAAAATTTTGTTGTCAGGATGTCGGATGTTGGAGGAGATAGTCGAGCTGGAGAGGAGGAACCCCGAGTACCTATAGAGGAGGAGCCCCGAGACATTCATGTCGTCAGGGAACAGCTGGTACAGAGAGAGCCATCTCCGTTGATCACTGTTGTTGGTCAGGAGCATTATCCTAAGACTGATCCAGAGGAGGATCCTGAGGAAGAAGAGGAAGAAGAGGAGTTCCCACCGAACTCGATTGATGCTGAGATGTATGTTGCACTTTATGATCGTAACATTGAGTTGCAGGACACTGTCCGGGATCTGACTGAATGGGTGGTTAGTCAACAGATTACTATTGAACAGAGGGATAGGGAGATTGTGACTCTTCACACACGTTTAGGAAACGTGGAGTGGGATCTGGTTCACGAGAAGGGTCAAACCGAGGATAAGTCCGTAGAAATAGAAAAGTTGAAAAAGGATCTGAAAGAGCTCAGAGAGGCTTGCCATAGCAGAGGAGGGCTGGGTACGAGAGTCACGTCGTGCTGATCTTGCAGAAGATGATCGCCATGCGAAGAAGGTTAAACTTGAGGAGATGTACTTTACACTACAAAATGCAATTGATGCGGTCCAAGATCGAGTTAGGAAGTATCCAATCCAGTTTGAGGATCTACCATCATATATGCTAGATCGCAGAACGATATCCCGCATTATGGAAGAAGAACGTGGCAAGGCTAATCAGCGCCTTAACAGACAGTGATAGTATTAGTTTAATTATGTGAAAACTATTTAGTAGATAATGATGTAAATTCCGATGTGATTATAAACAAAGGAATATTTTGATGTTTTAAATCCTGTAGATTCTTTATCTCGGGATAGTTGATGTAAATAGTAGTGACGCTATCTTATGATGTTAAAACTTTTGAATTTAATAAATGCCAGAGTTTAATTGAATTGATGTGTTAAGTGAATTATGATTAAATGTTTTAGTTAAGCCTTAATTGTTTGAGAAATTGAATAAAGAACTAATAAGCATATATTCTTAACAGAAATATGCCGCCTAGAAGAAGACAAAATCGTCAGCAAGCCCAGAAAGGGTCAACAAACAATAACAACGACGCCAATGCTAACCTCGTTCAGCAATTGGTGAACCTTTTTAGCTGGAGCAATTAACAATCAACCACAAGCTCCACCAAGCACCTCATTTAAGGACTTCAAGGCGGTGGGACCGCCAGAGTTTAAGGGTTCCATAAACCCAATCGAAGCTCAGACCTAGGTGATGGAGATGGAGAAGGTGTTCGATGTTGCTAGAGTAAGGGAAGACCAGAAAATCGCGTATGCGACGTTCATGCTGAAGTCTGAAGCCAGCTATTGGTGGCAGGCAAACAAAGTACGGGGAGGTGAAGGTGTAATAACCTACGATAGATTCAAAGAGATGTTTTTCGAGATGTACTTTCCGACCAGTTCACAAAATCAGATGGAGGTTCTGTTTTTAGAGTTGAAACATGGGAGTATGTTAGTAGCTAATTATGCGGCAAGGTTCAACGAGTTAGCTAGGTTCGCCATATACCAAGTACATACCGATGAGAGGAAGGCAAGACGATTCGAGTAGGGACTGAAGCCCTGGTTGTATAGCAAGGTGTCAATGTTTCAATTGAACACTTTTGCTGGAGTGTTAGAGAAGGCCATACTCGCTGAGGGTGGAAGCGATGCAGTAACAAAGTATAATCAGGAGCAGAAGAAGAAGAAGAAGAAGAAGAAGAAGAAGAAGAAGAAGAAGAAGAGTGAGAATGAAAGTAATAATAAGACTGGTGGGAGTAGCACTAGGGGTAGCCATAATCAGAAGAGGAAGTGGACGGATAACTCGTCAGCTGGAAGTTAACAAGGAGGGTAGAAGAAGAAGATCGAAGCGTGCCCAACCTGCGGAAAAGCTCATTTGGGAGTTTGCATAAAAGGGAAGCGAGTGTGCTACAATTGTGGTCAGGAAGGCCATATAGCACCAAACTGTCCAAACCCAAAGAAGGGTGCTTGCTTTACTTGTGGTTCAAAGGATCATCTTGCCTGGGATTGTCTAAAAGGGGGATCTAGGGGAACGAGTTCAGGAGGAAATAGAGAGAATACCGGTGGAAGCACTCTAACTATCGCAGCACCAACCGCAACCGACCGATCGACTGCCAGAACATTCAACGTGACAATGCAAGATGCAGTGCAGTCTCGCGATATGGTGTCAGGTATCATTCCGATCAATAAAATTAATGCTTATGTATTATTTGATTCGGGTGCTACTTGTTCATTTATATCTGATGACTTTGCTAAGAACTTAGAATTGCTTAAGGACGAGTTAGAATATCCCATGAACAAAGAAATTGCGAATAGAGAAATTATTCCTGTTAAGTACGTGCATAAGAACTGTAGAGTGGATATTAAGGGTAATATCATGAACGTAGATCTTATCCCTATTCGACTTGGAGAATTTGACGTTATTTTGGGTATGGATTGGTTATCCAATTATGGAGCGGTAATTGACTGTCAGAAGAAGCGTATTAACCTTATGACTCCATCAAAGGTTGTGTTTTATGGTAGCAAGTCACCTAGACAAGCGAGTTGTCTGACGATGATGTAGGCCAGGAGGTTGTTAAGGCAAGGCTGTGTAGGATATCTAGCTTACATAGTCGATAGTCGTAAAGAGAATCCGAAAATAGATGAGATTTCAGTAGTGAGAGATTTCGTAGACGTATTTCCAGAAAATTTGCCGGGACTTCCTCCAGATAGAGCAGTTGAATTCATGATCGATTTAGCTCCAGGAACGGCTCCAATATCGAAGGCACCGTATCGAATGGCACCGGTAGAGATGGAGGAACTGATGGTCCAACTACAAGAATTACTGGACAAGAAGTAATACAACCAAGTGTATCATCGTGGGGAGTGCCGGTTTTATTTGTGAAGAAGAAGGATGGGATAATGCGGCTCTACATAGACTATAGAGAACTGAATAAGGTCACGATCAAGAATAGATATCCATTACCGCGAATTGATGACTTGTTCGATCAGTTAAAGGGAGCAAGATACTTTTTAAAGATAGATTTGAGGAGTGGTTATCATCAACTGAAGGTGAGACCAGAGGATGTATCGAAGACAGCATTCAGAACACTATACGGTCACTACAAATTTTTGGTAATGTCATTTGGTTTAACAAATGCTCCTGCAACATTTATGGGCTTAATGAATAGAGTGTTCAAGCCGTGTTTGGACAAATTCGTAGTGGTATTTATAGATGACATTTTGGTATATTCGAAAACCCAGGAAGAACATGAAGAACATTTGAGGATGACATTAGAAACATTAAGAAGGGAGAAGTTGTATGCTAAGTTTTCGAAATGTGAATTCTGGATTGAAAGGGTACAATTTCTAGGACATGTGATTGATAGGTACGGAATTTCGGTGGATCCCTCCAAAGTCAAAGTTGTGATTAATTGGGATCAGCCGAAGACGCCGTCGAAAGTAAGAAGTTTTCTTAGATTGACAGGTTATTATAGAAGATTCATTCAAGATTTCTCCAAGATCGCAACTCCGTTGACGAATTTGACTAGGAAATCGGTGAAATTTGTTTGGACAGAGAAGTGTGAGGAAAGCTTTCAAGAATTAAAGAAAAGGTTGAGTACAGCACCTGTGTTATCTCTTCCGGATGATACAGGAAATTTTGTGGTTTATAGTGATGCATCGCATAAAGGACTTGGTTGTGTGCTTATGCAGAACGGCAGAGTTATTGCGTATGCATCACGACAATTGAAGGATTACGAGAAGGGGTATCTGACCCACGACTTGGAGTTAGCTGCTGTGGTTTTTGCTTTGAAAATCTGGAGGCACTATCTCTGTGGGGAGAAGTGTGAAATATATACAGACCACAAGAGTCTGAAATATATTTTTACAAAGAAAGACTTGAATATGTGCCAAAGAAGGTGGTTGGAGTTAATTAAGGACTACGATTGTGAGATTCTATACCATCCGGGTAAGGCAAATGTGGTGGCCGATGCGAGATGTTGGAATTGGAAGTAAAGTGTCCTATGGAGATCGATGAGAAGCTATTTCAGATGCAATCTAGTACAACTCTACTAGACAAGGTTAAGGAGGCTCAACTTCATGACGACAAATATAAATCGGTGAAAAGGAAGATATCTGAAGGAACCGAATCAAGATTCAAGGTGGATAAGGAAGGAATACTGAGATTTGAGAGTAGAATTTGGGTACCACCAGTACTAGAGATTAAGGAAGAAATTTTGAGTGAGGCTCACAACTCACGATATTCGATTTACCCTGGTAGTATCAAGATGTACCAAGATCTTCGACAACACTTTTGGTGGCCAAATTTGAAACGAGAGGTTGCAGAATGTGTTGCCAAGTGCCTGACATATCAGAAAGTTAAAGCAGAACATCAGAGGTCGAGTGGATTACTACAACCTTTAGAGATTCCAGAATGGAAATGGGAACATATTACGATGGATTTCGTGGTTGGCCTACCAATAACTCAGAAAGGCTACGATGCAGTATGGGTTATTGTTGACTGATTGACAAAATCCGTACAATTCCTTTCGATCAAAATCAGATTCAACTTAGATCAGTTGGCAAGGTTATATGTGAAAGAGATTGTTTCAAGGCACGGAGTTCCGGTGTCAATTGTTTCTGATAGAGATCCGCGCTTTACGTCGAACTTCTAGAAACGTCTACAAGAATGCATGGGTACACAGTTTGAATGAGCACGGCATATCACCCTCAGACAGATGGACAGAGTGAAAGAATAATTCAGACATTGGAAGATATATTAAGAGCTTGTATAATGGACTTTAAAGGAAATTGGGATGACCATCTACCGTCAGTAGAGTTCGCTACTGACAACAACAGTTACCACGTTAGTATTGGCATGCCGCCTTATGAAGCGTTATACGGCAGGAAGTGCAGAACTCTGCTATACTGGGATGAAGTTGGCGAATGACAATTACTAGGCCCAAAATTGGTACAACAAACAACAGAACTAGTCAAACTGATCCGAACAAGATTGATAGCAGCCCAAGACAGACAGAAGAAATACGCCGATCCACACTGTAAAAATGTTAAGTTTGAACCAGGTAGTTACATGTTCTTAAAGGTCTCTCCCTGGAAGGGAAAGATCAGATTCAGAAAGAAAGGGAAATTAAGCCCAAGATTCATTGGACCCTTTGAAGTTCTATGAAGGGTCGGAGAAGTTGCTTATGAGGTAGCCTTACCTCGAGCACTCGAGAATGTCTACAACGTTTTCCATGTCTCAGTCCTACGACCCTATAAACCCGATTACAAGCACGTGATTGAGTATGAACCCCTACATTTTGACAAAGACTTATCTTACGAAGAAATTCTTGTTCAAATTGTCGACCGAAAAGAACAAGTTCTAAGAAATAAAGTAATACCTTCTGTTAAGGTAATTTGGAGGAACCACAACGCTGAAGAAGCTGCGTGGGAACTCGAAGAGAATATGATGAAGAATTATCCTCATTTATTTACTTAGGTTGTTATAAGCAATTCTGAGGACAGAATCTTTGTAAGGGGGGGAGAATGTAACGGGACGGATTGTTTGAGTTGTGATTCTGAGGACAGAATCCTTTTAAGAGGGGAAAGATGTGACAACCGAGATTTTATAATTAATTTTAATATTTATTGGATTGAATAAATATTTTCTGATGAATTAATTATTAGATTAAATAATTAATTAATGAAATATTGGTAGATTAATTTAATTATATGTGTTATTCCAACACAATGGAACTATCAATTTCATCAATAATCAACACGAACTTATTCATCATTAATATCATAACTCACAATATTTAACAACCAAAGTTGTTCCGTGAAAGAGGGGCTTTCCAATAAGGATTTCTCCTATCATGCGCGTAATTAGGTGACCAAACCTCTCCTTGACAAAACTTTTAGACATTGTAAATATTGCAATTTAATAATATGAATAACTTTGTCGTCTCAATTATTGATTTAATAAAATAACATATTATGCACATGATACTGTGACAATAATCGATCAATAATATAAGAGATATGATGCAACAATTATTGTAGAAATAATTGAGTATAACTGAGTGACTTCTCACATAAGCATCAATAATCATTACCGTGTGCTACTATGCAACCACGCATATTTTACCACCGATTATTTTATAACAATTTGCTTACTTTGCAAAATTTTCAAATATCACCCTTAACTTTAACCTTTATCAATTTAACCATTTACTAAATAGAATAATTATAAGAAAAATTGAATACTTTCATTTCATAAAATTTGGGGTCTCACAATCTCCCCTCTTTATGAAATTTTGCCCTCGAAATTTACGTACGTACCTTGTATGATGAAGAGGTGAGGATACCTTGAATACCTTTATCGTTGAAAACATTAAATTCATCTTTGCAATCCAGCCAAAGATATTCATTAACAATTCATCTTTGCACTACAGGCCAACTATATAACCAATAATCAACAGTTCATCTTTGCACTACAGGCCAAAGATATACAACTATAAAATCAATAATGCTGAGACTCAGCTTAATAATATCACGACCATGAATTATCCATGCACTACAGGCCAAGGATATTCGTGTTTTCAATTATGGTCATGATTATTCCGAATAATCCCTGGTCATAATCATACCAAGTCCATCTATGCACTACGGGCCAAAGATGACTTTTACCACATCATTTGTAACATTACGGTCATGATTATACCTTATAATCCCTGGTCATAATCATACCAAGTCCATCTATGCACTACAGGCCACAGATGACTTTCAACAAAATATAAACATGAGGAGTAGTTAATCAATCGATTCCTAAAATCACATCAAAGGCAAGTATTTTCAAAGAGATAAGATCGACATGTAACGTGAAAGTGTCGATTTGAAACTAGATTTATAAACAGTGGAGGTAACGAAAGTTTCTCCTAATGAAGTTTTAACCAATAAGTCAAAGTCTAACTTCTTAGGAGTCAAATTTAAACTTTGAGCTCAAGTAGGAGAAATAAAAGAGTTGGTAGAACTGGTATCGAATAAGGTATAGACTTCGCAAGAATTTATAATTAACTAACCCGTGCTAACTTCGTTCGGGTTACTCTCTTTTTGAGAAGTCACGAAAAATGCTCTTCCTGAAACCACCGACTTTGTTTTGTCAGTATCCGCCTTTGGTGTCACCGTCCCAACTGGACTTGACTTTGGTGCACGACAAAATTGGGCTACACGACCTTCTCTTCTTTAAATTTCCATTTCTATTATCTTGACCATGATTACCACCGAAGTGGTTATCATTCTTGGCAAGATAATTTCCCCCACGATGGTCATCATTGTTCCGATGGCCATTGCCACAGGTACGATTATTATCGTGTTGTTGATCGTTACCTTTTGGTTGTGCTAACTCATTATCGCGCTCCAATAACTGAGCCCTATTCACAACATCTGAATATAAACAAAGTTTATAAGAAATAAGGTATTGACGAATATCGGGATTCAAACCTCTTAGAAACATTCGTGTCATTTGCTCTTCATTATCGAAAAAATGGGATGCAAACCAGGATAACTCCACAAACTTAGCCTCGTATTGCGATACGGTCATATTATTTTGCTCCATTGCTTATCTCAACATTTTCAGATGCCATTTTCAAATACTGTCACAAAATAAGGGTTAATTAACATATCACATATTATCCCTATACTCTGACCGACCAATTAAATGCCAAATAAACTTAGGTAGGTCATACTAGCGAAGAAATTCTCCGCCTCCCTCCTAGTTCTTATCTCACATCTTAGCTAGGATCATATCCTAAGCTTTGATACTAACCGTGACTACTATCCTTAACTGGATAGCACCTCACAATGATACCTCCCCAAATTTTTATAAATAAAGATGAATTTTTCTATAAATATTATTTTTGAATATTATGGAATAAATTTGATATAATGTTATAGTTAGGGGTAATATTTATAAATTTTGCAAAGTATGCAAGTTGTTATAAAATATTCGCTTTGCTCTGGGAATATTCTTTTTGTTAGGGAATATTCGCATAAATGGCTCAATCATCAGGGACCCTACAAATGTAATTCATTGCTTTGATCGAGAAAACGACAAAAATATTTTATAAAAATAACTACGGAGGTGTTACCGTTAAAACCGCTGAACTACCCTATGGTAAAAGTACAAAGAATACGCTGTGAATGCATAGACAAGAGAGACACTCAGATTGATTATCGATGCTTACGTGAGAAGTCACTCACCTACGCTCAATTATCATACACAAGAATTGTCGCCGATCATATCTCTTATATTATCGATTCAATTATTGTCACAAGATCATCTCAGATAATATGTTATAAGATTAAATCAATAATCGAGACGACAAGTTATAAAATGATTAATAATTGTTGAAAGATTAAATACGTGTCGATGAAAAAAAAATGATTTGTGGTAAGTTTGATTATTTTATGGGGGCTCATATGTCATCATCTAAGAGTCTCTTCATCAATAGTATTTTACCTTCACAATAAGTAATTACCTTCATGAATAGTATTTACCTTCACAATAGTAATTACCTTCACAATAAGAATTACCTTCACAATAGTAATTACCTTCACAATAGTAATTACCTTCGCTAATAATAATAATTACCTCAATAATAGTATTTACCTTCACCATAATAGATTTTTACCTTTTAATAGTAATTACCTTTACCAGACGCGTCCGAACCACTTGTCGCTTCACATTACATTAAAAGGCCGAACCACTTGTCGCTTCACATTACAAAAGGCCAAACCACTTTTCTTTCGCCACATCCACTCGCCACTCACCTTTTCACACTAAGAAAAGCTAAGCTAGAAATCTTCTATAAATAGAGGCCTAGGGCTTCATTATTTTTCACGAATTCATTCAAGCTATAGAGAGAGAGTATAGAGAGAATAAGAGAGAGAGAAGAAGAAGAGTATTTTGTTACTACACCGCCAAGTAAAGATTCAATCTCCTACCAAATGTAAGGGTGTTATTCTTTCTTATTCATGAAGAGAACTGTTGTTATTCCATCGCTTATTATTCTCGCTTGAATAACTCAGATAAGTGGTTTACCCTATACTTGGTGACATTCTTCTATTATTCTCGTGGAAACATCCTGTCTGCAGTGTTTTTTACACCTTACCGGTCGGTTCCGCTTTTTATTATTATTCTGCTGAACATCCTCGTCTGTGTTTTTACACCCGACCGGTTCCGCTTTTTTATTATTCTTCGCTGAACATCCTCGTTTCGCAGGTTTTACACCCGACCGGTTCCGCTTTTTTATTATTCTCGCTGAATATCCTATCTCGTGTTTTTACACCGATCCGGGTTCCATCTTTATTATTCTCGTTGAACATCCCGCTTGCGCGAATTTCACCCGACCGGGTTCCGTTATTTATTATTCTCGCTGAATAACCTCGTCTGCAAGGGCCTATCGCATGCACGGTGATTTCTTTTGTTATTCCATTCTTTATTATACCCAAATGGTTAAAACTTCGACTTCTATACTCCATGAAATTAGTGTAGAATATCCTCGATATTTGCGCTTTCATCCAAAGATCTTTTCATGGAAATATTCTTCCGATCATTCTTGAATTTTACTCTACAAAACAAAGATTATGTCGATAATTTGACGTTAATAATTCCTCGGATAAAATAATTTTGAACTTGTTTTATCAATTTTATATCATTGTCATCATCCTCATGTTTATATTTTTTTTGAAGTCATCTGTGGCCCAGAAGTGCATGCATGATGGACTTGGTATGATTATTACGACCAGAGACTATTCTTGTAATCACGACCGTAATGTTACAAATGATGTGATAAAAATCCTCAAAGGGTCAGAAGTGCATCGATGGACGCTTGTTGGTACGATCACGACTTATTAATGAATACACAAATATTCTCGCCCGTAGTGTATGAATAATTGTGGTCGCGATACTAAAGAATATCCTCGGGCCGAAAAGTGTGTGATTCGATGATGTGAATATTTATTAAAGTCGAGTCTCAAATATAAACAAAGATGAAAACCTTTAAAACCTAAAAGATAGTAGATTTTATTTTCTACTCACTTTTTTAATGGATCAGATATTCACGCAGCTAAACCGGTCAGTTCATCAGATTTTATCGCTTAATATTATCAAGACTATTGATAATTTATTCTCGCATTATCTTAGTCATAATATTTCATCGGGCTAGTTGAGCTCACCCTTTCTTTCACCGTTTCTCTTCGTGAAATGATAATATAGCCGGGACGAAGCCTGGGAACGAGTGATGGTCCCGAAGATAAGATTAGTAGTCCTCACTATTCTGTGAAAATAAGTGATAATAATCAGAATGAGGACTTTTTTTTTGAGTTTCAGATAATATCTAGTAGATTTATATTTGTATTTAAACTCACGCTTATGTCAGATTGCATACTTACGCTTATGTTAATAAGTTGTATTTAAATTTCAGCACTACGTAAGTGTCGCACCCAAGACGGGTGATGTATACCTAATTTTGGGGGCGCCACAACAGTATATCGTAGCTAGGATACGATCCTCGCTAAGATGTGAGAATAGTACTAGAGGGGAGAGACGGGAATACCTTCGCTAGTATTTACCTACCTAAGTTTACGTGATATTTTATCGGTCGGTCGTAAGATAGGATAATTTGTTATACGTCAATTAACCTTTGTTTTGTGGCAAGATTCAAAAATGACATCCGAGAATGTTGAGAATAAGAATGGAGCGCAGCGATCGCTGATTCACCACATATCAATAATCGTGATAATGTGCATCGTGAAGGCGATAATCCTCACGCAAACAACAACACCGACTAAAATGATGAATGATCAAATGTTCGAGGCTTTATGCAATTTATGCAACAAAGAAAGCGAGAGCGACTCGCCCAAAACGTAGGTGGAAACACGAAAACTCTCAAGCCACACCGCTAAACAATTCAAGGAGCCGACCACCGAGTTTAAGGGAGAGCCAAAACCACTTCGCGGAAGCACGGATAAAGCAGATTACAGAGATATTTGATGTCTCGATGCTCCGAGAGCAAAAGGTTCCTTTCACGCTTTTTTATGTCATGCATGGAGAGCGGACATCGGTGGGAATCGGTAGAAACGACTCAACCAAATTGCATCAAGATATCTTGGGAGAAGTTCCAGAGTCGTTTCAACGACAAATACTTTCCCGAAAGTATTCGCCATACGGCGGAGGTGGAGTTTATCAAGTCGAACAAAACAATACGACCGTGTCGCAATACGAGGCAAAATTTATGAGTTATCACTTGCCATATTCCCCACTGTGGATAATGAAGAGAGAATGGCGCTAATGTTTTTAAGAGGTTCAAGTCGAGATACGCCAACATCTTATTTCTCATAAACCGTGTTTGTATTCGATGTTGTAAATAGGCTCAGCTTAGTGGAGCGCGATAATGAGTCAACGCAACTAAAAGAGAGCAAATTTAAAAAATTATAATACCAAATGAGAAGTAGTCATCGAAGCTATGACAACAAGCGTGAGGGAATCAATAAAGCCAGATATGGTAACCACTTTGGTGGTAATCGTACAAAAACAATAAGAATGGACATTTCAAGAAAAGGAGATTCAACAATGATGGAAAGACGCCAAAGACCAAAGACCCATTGTTAAGGAAGGAGAAAGACCACCTATCATATGCTTCAAATGCGAGGAGAGGGACACATCACCCAAATCTGCGCCACACCATCCAAAGCATGTTATAATTGTGGAAGAGAAGGTCACTTAGCTCGATTTTTGTCAAGCATCAAGACAAATTCAATTAGATGGAGGCACCAAAGGCCATCCCGTAAAAATTCAAAACCTAGAAGGCAAGGGAGAGCATTTTCATGACTCTCCCAAAGAGCAAGGAACCAAATGAGGTCATCACGTAAGCTTATCATAAACTCTAATGAAGTCTATACTTTATTTGATACCGGCTTCTACCCATTCTTTTATTTCTCCTACTTGCGCCATCGATTAAATTTGACCGAGAAATTAGACTTCGACTTATCTCGTGGAAACTCCGCTGGGAGAAACCTTCATTACATCCACTCGCTTATAAGTCTTGTTTGGTTCAAATCGCACCCTCACATTACCCGTCGATCTTATTTCATTAAAAATACTCAGATTCGACGTGATTCTAGGATCGATCGTTAACTACTTATCATGCAAAATTGATTGTTTTCGTAAGTGTCATAGCTTTCATATTCCTAATCAACCTATTATGCTAATTCAAACGACCAAACCATTAAAATCAATCACTACCATCTCAAGCCATAAAGCTATTCGCTTATCGAAAACTGATGTCAAGCTTTCTTAGCTCATGTCACGATTTAAATAAAAATACGCCGCTTTTAAACGATATTCCTATTGTTAATAAATTTCCGACGATTCCCCCAAGAACTTCCCCGCCTACCCCAGAGCGCGTGAAATCAAATTTTGTATCGACTTCAAACCCTAGACAAAACCTATTTCCAAAGCCCCATATCGAATGGCTCCTTATCAACTTCGTGAGTTAAAGACCCAACCGCAGGAATTGTTAGACATCGGGCTTTATTCGGCCCTAGTACTTCTCCTCGGGGTGCTCCTGCTCTATTCGTGAAGAAGAAAGATGGGAGTATGCGACTTTCAGATTGATTATCTGGAGTCAATCACGCCACCATCAAAAATAGTATCCATCGCCACGTATCACGACCTGTTTGACCAACAGAAGGAGCCAAATTCTTTTCAAAGATCGATCTTCGTCTTGATATCACCAATCAAGATTGTAACCACCGACATTCCAAAGACGGCCGTTCGTAACTCCCAGACGGCATTATGAATTCCTAGTCATGTCCTTTTCGATCGACTAATGCCCCGCCGCGCTTCATGGATATGATGAACCGAGTATTCAAGGAATATTTAGATCACTTTGTGGTCGCCTTTATCGATGACATCCTTATTTATTCCAAAAGCCGTGAAGATCATGAGCAACACTTGAGGTCGACACTCCAAAAGCTTCGTGAATATAAGCTTTATGCCAAGTCAAGAAATGCGAGTTCGTCAAGAAGTAGCATTCCTCGGGCACGTGGTATCAAGTCATGGAATATCCGCTGACCCAAAGAAAGATCAAGCTATTCAAAGTCGGGAACAACCTAAATCAAAGATCAAGTACGAGCTTTCTTGCTTAATGGGTTATTATCGAGATTCGTGGAAGGATTTTCTCTAATCGCTATTCCATCGACTCAAATTGACTTTGAAAGATACAAAGTTCTATTGAGCGAAGAATGTGAGAAGAGTTTTCAAGAACTCAAGAGGAGACTTATTTCAAAGACTGCTCGACAATACCATCCGCCTCTGAGGATTTGTCATCTACAAAGATGCTTCGCAAAGGGTCGATGTGTTCTCATGCAACATGGAAAAGTAATAGTTTATGCCTCATGACAACTCAAAGAATATGAGAGGAATTATCCTACTCATGATCTAGAGTCAAGCAAACATTGTTTTTTGCACTTAAAATTTGGAGGCATTACTTGTATGGGGAGAAAGTGGAGATCTTTACTGATCATAAAAGCCTCAAATATTTCTTCACTCAAAAGGAACTCAACACGCGACAACGACGCTGGCTTGAACTGCTGAAAGATTATGATCATACCATCCAATACCATCCTCGAAAAGCGAACGTGGTAGCCGACGATCGAAAGTAAAAATCATATGCAAGCACGAAAAGCGATATTGTCAACGCAAAGGCCCATTTTGTGGTGACTTGCAAAGGATGGAGATAGAATTAAAGACTCAGGACGATGTGATGATAATGAGTATACGAGTAGAACCGACTTTTAATCGATAAAGTTAAAGTCGCCAAGCTACGCACTGAGCCGATGCGATGAGGAAGAAAGTGCAAGAAGGTGCTACGCGCCAAGCAAGAATCGATGAAGAAGGAATACTTCGAGTCAACTCCAGCATTTCAGGTTCCTAACGACCCCGATTTAAAGTATAATATCATGATGGAGGCACACAACACACCATTTGCAATCCATCTCGGGAGTACCAAAATGTATCATGATATTCGCCATACATTTTGGTGGAGCAATACGAAGAGAGAGATAATACCGCTTATCTCAAGGTGTCTAACTTGTCAACGAAGTTAAAGCGAGCATCAAGTACCAAAAGGTCCATCAGAACCACTTGAAATTCCGTAATGGAAGTGGGAGCACATTACCATGGATTTCAAGCACGGCCTTCCTAAGGTTTCTCAAGGCATCGATGCGATTTGGGTCATTGTTGATAGATCGACCAAGTCCGCTTCATTTCTTACCGACACGAGAAACTTATACACTTGAACGCCTTGCTCAGATGTACATAAACGAGATTGTAAGATCGCATGGTATGCCGAGATCCATAGTTTCCGATCGAGACCCAAGATTCACTTCACGATTTTGGGTTAGTTTGCAAAAAGCTATGGGCACAGATTTCACGATTTAGCTCTAAGATATCATCCTCGCATTTTACCGACAATGGAGAGGACTATTCAAACTCAAGATCTATTAAGACTCGTGGTCCTTGATTTCAAGGAGTCGACAAGTTCTTACCATCGTGGAGTTTTCCTACAACAACAAAGCTTATCAAGCAAGTATCGCATGGCTCCATTCAAGCGCCAGATGGAAGAAAGTGTCGCTTCTCCAAGATATGCTGGACGAGGTGGGTGAAGCAACGTTGTTGGGACCGAGTTGGTACGTATGACTACTTTTAAAAGATTCAAACGATCCGACAACGATAAAAACCTCACAAAATCGATAAAAGAGTTATGCCGATCTTCATCGAAAGGACGGGAATTCGATATAGAGATCATGTGTTGTTAAGAGTCGCTTCCATGGAAAGGAGTTACAAGATTTGGAAAGAGAGGAAAACTTAACCTCGATTCATCTGGCCCATTTTAATCCTCGATCGAGTAGGAACTCGGGCCTATAGACTCGCTTTTACCGCCAAAATACGTCTCGTGTTCATAACGCTTTTCACATATCTATGTTACGTAAATATGTGAAAGACCCGAACCATATTATCGAAGTTAGAACCCATTTAATAGCGGAAGATTCGACGACATTAAGAGGTTCCCTGCTCAAATTTTGATAAGAAGGAACATATTCTACGCCCCAAGGTTATACCTCAAGTCAAAGTTTTCATGGAGGAACCACGATGTCGAGGAAATGACTGGGAGTTAGAATCAAATGAAATCAAGGTATCCTTACCTCTTCGACATACCAGTATCGCACTTCTAATTTCGAGGGCTAAATTTCATAAGGGGAGGTCAGAAGACCCCAAATTTTATAAATAAAGATGAATTTTTCTATAAATATTATTTTTGAATATTATGGAATAAATTTGATATAATGTTATAGTCAGGTAATATTTATAAATTTTGCAAAGTATGCAAGTTGTTATAAAATATTCGCTTGGCCTGGGAATATTCTTTTTTGTTAGTGAATATTCGCATAACGGCTCAATCATCAGGGACCCCACAATGTAATTATTGGCTTGATCGAGAAAACGACAAAAATATTTTTATAAAAATAACTACGAGGTGTTACCGTTAAAACCGCTGAACTACCCTATGGTAAAAGTACAAGAATACGCCAGTGGTCGCATAAGAAAGACACTCCAGATTGATTATCGATGCTTACGTGAGAAGTCACTCACCTATGCTCAATTATCACTACAAAGAATTGCCGATCATCATCTCTCTTATATTATCGATTCAATTATTGTCACAAGATCATCCGATAATATGTTATAAGATTAAATCAATAATCGAGACGACAAGTTATAAATGATTAATAATTGTCAAAAGATTAAATACGTGTCGATGAAAAAAAATGATTTGTGGTAAGTTTGATTATTTTATGGGGGCTCATATGTCATCATCTAAGAGTCTCTTCAATAATACCTTCACAATAGTAATTACCCTTTCAATAGTAATTACCTTCAATAATAATACCTACCTTCGCCAATAGTAATTACCTTCAATAATAATTACCTTCACAATAGTATTTACCTTCACAATAGTATTTACCTTCGCCAATAGTAATTACCTTCACCACCTTCATAGTATTTACCTTCACAATAGTAATTACCTTTTACCGACGTCGAACCACTTGTCGCTTCACATTACAAAGGCCGAACCACTTGTCGCTTCACATTACAAAAGGCCAAACCACTTTTCTTTTCACATCACCAATCAAGCCACTTTTTTCACACTAAGCAGTGCTAAGCTAGAAATCTTCTATAAATAGAGGCCTAGGGCTTCATTATTTTTCACTTAATTCATTCAAGCTTATAGAGAGAGAAAGTATAGAGAGAATAAGAGAGAAAGAAGAAGAGTATTTTGTTACTACACCGCCAGCAAAGATTCAATCTCCTACCAAATGTAAGGGGTGTTATTCTTTCTTATTCATGAAGAGAACTGCTGTTATTCCATCGCTTATTATTCTGCTGGAATAACTCAGATAAGCTGGTTTACCCTATACTTGGTGACATTCTTCTATTATTCTCGCTGAACATCCTCGCTCTGTGTGTTTTACACCGACCGGTTCCGCTTTTTATTATTATTCTGCTGAACATCCTGCGTCACAGGTTTTTTTACACCGACCGGTTCCGCCTTTTTTTATTATTCTCGTTGAACATCCTCGCTCAGGTGGTTTTACACCGACCGGGTTCCGCCTTTTTTTATTATTCTCGCTGAATATCCTATCTCGTGTGTTTTACACGGATCCGGGTTCCATCTTTATTATTCTCGCTGAACATCCTCGCTTGCGTGAATTTCACCCGACCGTTCCGTTATTTATTATTCTCGCTGAATAACCCGTCTGCAAAGGCCTATCGCATTTACGGTGATTTCTTTTGTTATTCCATTCTTTATTATACCCAAATGGTTAAAACTTTCACTTTATACTCCATGAAATTAGTGGAATATCCTCGATATTTCATGCTTCATCCAAAGATCTTTTTCATGGAAATATTCTTCCGATCATTCTTGAATTTTACTCTACAAAACAAAGATTACGTCGATAATTTGACGTTAATAATTCCCCGGATAAAATAATTTTTGAACTTGTTTTATCAATTCTTATATCATTGTCATCATCCTCATGTTTATATTTTTTTGAAAGTCATCTCGTATTCCAGAAGTGCATAGATGGACTTGGTATGATTACGACTTAGACTATTCTGTAATCACGACCGTAATGTTACAAATGATGTGATAAAAATCCTCAAAGGGTCAGAAGTATCGATGGACAAATTGGCACGATCATGACTATTAATGAATACACAAATATTCTCGCCCGTAAAGTATGAATAATTGTGGTCGCGATACTAAAGAATATCCTCGTCAGAAAAGTGTGGGTGATTCGATGATGTGAATATTTATTAAAGTCGAGTCTCAAATTATAAACAAAGATGAAAAACCTTTAAAACCTAAAAGATAGTAGATTTTATTTTCTACTCGACTTTTTAATGGATCGCAGATATTCCACCGCAGCTTAAACCGGTCAGTTTCATCAGATTTTATCGCTTAATATTATCAAGACTATTGATAATTTATTCTCGCATTATCTTAGTCATAATATTTCATCGGGCTAGTTGAGCTCACCCTTTCTTTCACCGTTTCTCTCGTGAAATGATAATATAGCCGGGACGAGCCTGGGAAACGAAAGTGATGGTCCCGAAGATAAGATTAGTAGTCCTCACTATTCTCGTAAAATAAAGGTGATAATAATCAGAATGAGGACTTTTTGTTTGAGTTTGATAATATCTAGTAGATTTATATTTGTATTTAAACTCACGCTTTATGTCGATTGCATACGTGTTAATTTGTATTTAAATTCATATGTCATTGATGTATACTATGTTAAATAAGTCAGTAATTTAAAAAATCAAGAGTCAGAGAATAAAACGCATCTAAGTGTTATCACGACCCAAGACGGTGATGTATACCTAATTTTGGGGTCCATCTATAAATGTCATCTTCGCCAGTCATCTTCGCACGTAAAGACAAAGATAACTCTCATCACCATATAAGCATGTGGATGATGACAATGATATAAGCATTAATCAAACTAAAACAAGGATAAATATTAAAGACTTTAAATTTATCCAAATATTATCAATCACATAATAAATTGATAATCTAATATTATTAATATTATAACAATATTTTAATCACCTCAAAACTTATAAACAATTTATTTCAATTGTTTACACTTTACCAAATAATGCATTTAATCATTCAAAGAATGTCATACTCATAAGATTTCATCACCAATGATCAAATCCTTTATCAAAATCAGATATATACCTTATATAGGATTTTCAAGCCATAAAATCCTATTTTCTAACTTTGTTACTTCACATAACATATTTAACTCATATGTTCGTAACTAAACCATTTTCATGAAAAATACCAATTCATTTCCAAAAAAATTTCTTTTCTGGGATTTAGCATAATATAGTCCCATAAAGAACATATATTTTTCTAGAAATTTTTAAAATTCATTTACTATTTTTCAAAAATCAATTTCCAATTAATTCCTTAAGAAAATAGCTACCTCAAGTTTAACTCCAAAATTTCCCAAATATTGGCAGGATCTTACACATGTTAATGTGAGCCTCCAGTTTAAATTTAATGGTCATCGGAGTTATAGAACTCCAGTTATAGCATTTTTCGTCGGAAAAACCTAAATATTGAAATAGTCATAACTTGCTCATTTTAAGTCAGAATGAGCTCATTTTTAGACAGGAGGTTCTTTATACCATATAATTTCATGTCCCAAAAGGCCAGAATTTTTCTCATAAATTAAGTGGCCGAAAATGCCCTTTTAAAAATATGATCAGTAGCTTTTTCAAAATTTCCAGCTTTTGACTCCTTTGCTAAAATCAGTCCACATGAAAATCTACAACACCTTTTCCAGTGATTCCACTTGGAGATGCTACAAAACTCATAGATCTAAATCTAGAATTTGACCACACTCAAAAATTCAAAATATAATAGGAGATATGGTCAATTGAATTTTGTGTTAGGTTTTTACCAAAATCTGATTTTTTAACCCTTTGTGATTTCTAAGGAACTTTCATGTTTTCACATAATTACCAACATAACTCATCATAACACTTACTAATACTTCATATACCCATGATTTTCACCAGTCCTATGCTTTTATTATAACTTTCATCATAATTCACGTAAACAGATCATTTCTACAATTTAATAAGGAATGAAATACAAAGGATCATTCACCATGCATGTGATAATCCACATAGACAGGTTATTCCAATAGAATAATAAAGAATGGAATAATAGAAGGATTCACCATGCATGTGATAGAGACCGCGCAGATAGGTTATTTCCAACAGAATAATAAATGCGGAATAATAAATAATAAAACCAGTCCCACAGTAAACGCATGCATGTGATATTCTACGGCGAGAATAATAAATGCGAGTAATAAATAATGGAACCAGTCGTGAAATTACACCGACGGGATATTCCGGCGTAATAATAAAGAACGGAATAATAAAAGAATTTCACCAAGTATACACAGATTTCGCATAAACAAAGTTATTCCAACATAATAATAAAGAATGGAATAACAGAAGAAGATCACCAAGTATTGGGTAAACCGCATATACAGGTCATTCCACCAAGTATAGGGTAAACCGCGCATACAGGTTATTCCAATAGAATAATAAATAATGGAATAATAGAAGGATTTCACCAAGTATAGGGGATTTCTGCGTATACAGGTTATTCCAACAGAATAATAAAGAATGGAATAACATAAGGATTTCACCAAGTATAGGGTATGTCATAGATATCAAGGTTATGTATAGGGTATCACCAGGTATACAAAGTTATTCCAATGAATAATAAAGAATGGAATAACATAAGTTCTCTTCATGAATAAGAAAGAATAACACCCCTTACCGTAAAAGAAACCAGATATTGGAAAAGAAAGGTAGCAGACTTCTCTTCTTCTTTCTCTCTATAGATTTTTTCTCTATAGCTTCTCTCTATAATTTCTCTCTCTAGAGTTTCAATGAATTCGTAAGAAATAATGAAGGAATGAGCTTCTATTTATAGAAGAATGGATTGAATAGTAACTAATTCCTGAACGGTCCAGATTGATTTACTTTTAAACGGACGGTCCAGATTAAAACTTAAAGCAATGGTCCATACTGATTCACTATTAAAACTTTAAACCAACGATCCATACTGATTCACTATTTAAAACTTTAAACCAGTGATCCATACTGATTCACTATTAAAACTTTAAACCAGCGATCCATACTGATTCACTATTTAAAACTTTAAACCAGCGATCCATGCTGATTCACTATTAAAACTTTAAACCAGCGATCCATACTGATTCACTATAATAAATTCAACCAACGGTCTGAAAAATTAGCACATCTCCTCATGGAATAAAATTATACCCAAATACCCGAATGCATAATACTAGAGTGAATAGTAACTCATGAATAGTAACTCCTGAATAGTAACTCGTGAATAGTAACTCGTGAAGAGTAACTCATGAATAGTACTCTGACATGAAAAGTGTCCCGAATACCCGATTGAACAATATAACCTCCAGACATCAATTATCATCAAAATAGATGTCGATTTCAACTAACACAAATAATCCCAACATAATGAAACTATCAAATTCATCTTTAATCAACACGGACTTATTCATCATTAATATAATAACTCACAATATTTAATAACCAGGTTATTCCCAAGAAAGAGGGGGCTTTCCAATAAGGATTTCTCTCTATTGGCGCGCAATTAGGTGACCAAACCTCTCCTCGACAGAACTTCTAGACATTGTAAATATTGCAATTTAATAATATGAATAACATTGTTGTCTCAATTATTGATTTAATAAAATAACATATTATGCACATGATACTATGACAATAATCGATCAATAATATGAGAGATATGATGCAACAATTATTGTAGAAATAATTGAGTATAACTGAGTGACTTCTCACATAAGCATCAATAATCGATACCGTGTGCTACTATGCAACCACGCGTATTTTACCACCGATTATTTTATAACAATTTGCTTACTTTGCAAAATTTTCAAATATCACCCTTAACTTTAACCTTTATCAATTTAATCATTTACTAAATAGAATAATTATAAGAAAATTGAATACTTTCATTTCATAAAATTTGGGGTCTCACATATAATATTACTACTGTTAAAGGTTTCAAGAAGAAACCCTTGACAACCTAGGATATAGTTCAAGGTCTTATGACCCTCAGAAGTTCTTTTGTCTCTTGTTATTCATTCTTGATTCAAAAGTTGAGTTTCCTATTTCAGAAGTCTTTAATTTATTCGCATGTTATTATTCATTTTTATATTGTTATACTTGTGGGCAATCGTGTTCACTCTTGCGTAATAATAACATTGCAGTTAAGAACGAAAGATCAGGCGAGCCTTCCACTAGTAAAGGCAAGGGCAAGATTAGCAAGTAATGAAGACTGATTATCTATGTGGTTATGTAATGATATTTAGACTTGATGTTACTTAAGACTTATTATTTGTTTATGATTCCGCACAGATGTTTTAAGGTTGAAAGCAACACGATTTTATTTATGCAATGATGATGTAACCCCATAAGGGGAGATTTATTTATTATTTCTATCTATTGCATGGTTTGCATTTATTTATGGGTAGATAGATAGATGATATTTGTACAGTGAACACCAAATCCTGTGGAAATAGAAGTACCGAATTTGGGTGTGTCACAGTACAGGCAATGCAGCAGTCGCCACCAGAAATTCCTGAACTGGAGAATCAGGGAAATAATGGTCCACAGGAAAACGAATTAGAAGAGAATGTATATGGTCATGATCAGCCGGTGATTCTGATGTATGTATGGTTAGAGAGATTTCAAAAGCAGAAACCACAGTCATTCAGTTCAGCTTCGACTCCAATTGATGCAGAGAATTGGATTATTCACCTAGAGAAGATCTTTGATGTGTTGGGGTGCTCGGATAATTAGAGAGTATTGCTTGCAGTTTACAAGCTAGAAAGGGATGCACAGAAGTGGTGGAAGGCGATGAAAACAACAAAGGGTGATGGTTATGTTGAAACACTTAGTTGGGTGGAGTTTTGTGAGGTCTTTTATCAGCAGTACTTCCCAACTGCTAATAAAGAGGCCTATGCTAGAGACTATCTTTTTATTCGAAAGAAAGATGATGAGTCTATCACGGATTTCATGACGAGGTTCACCAGGTTGGCATGCTTTGCGAGAACCTCAGCAGGGACTGCAGCAGAACAGACAGAGAAGTTCAAGTGGAAGATCCATTACAGATATCGGCAACATCTCATTAACACCAAGTTTGCAGATGTGTCAGCAGTGGCCAATGCTACCAAGAATATTGAGATAGAGAGACAGGACTTTCGGTCTTCTAAATCGGAAGGGAGTCGAAAGAGGGATAGAGATGACCAGCAGGGTTAAACTTTGGGTCAGCACAGAAATAATCAGGGTGGTCAATGGAATAGGAACCGTGGTGGCCAGCAGGGGCAGTGGCGTGGCCAGAATCAGAACGAGGTTTATCAGTAGATGCCTCAGCAAGGGCAAAATTGTCAACTTCAGCTACCTTGGCATGGTCAGAATCATCAGCAGGGGCATAATCGTCAGCAGGGGCAAAATCAGGGTCGTTATCTGGGACCAGCTAGTGGGGTTAACCCAAATCTCATTCCGATAACTCCTTGTGCTACTTGTGGGGCTAATCATCCAGGGAGGCAGTGCCACAGACTCACCGGTGCATGCTTTTTGTGTGGACAGATGGGTCATATGGCTAGAGATTATACCAGGCCACGTGGAAATGGTGGAGGTTGTGATAATGGTGGCAATGGAGGTCAGCGTCAGGGTGGTCGAGTTTTTGCTTTGACGTATAACCAGACTGCAGGTGCACCAGGTACTATTTCTGGTACTCTTTTAGTTGGCAATCGTGAGGCGTCTATTTTGTTTGATACGGGTTCTACTCATTCCATTGTTGCTCAGTCTTTTGTTCGGTCACCTGGGTGTGTCATCTCAATCCTTAGATTCTGTTATGTCTATTGCTACCCGATGAGGACTTCGGTTGTTATTTTTGATTTGTATCGAGGGTGTCCGATCAGGCTTGGGGATTAGATTCGTAGGGATAATCTTCTTTCGATGAGTATGCACGATTTTGATGTCCTTCTTGGGATGGACTAGTTGGATAAACACCAGGCCACTATCAATTATCAAGCGGAAAAGGTTATATTTGGAGATGTGAAGTCTCCAGGATTCGTGTTTTCGGGGTTCACATCCGAGTAGAGTGGTGAAGTTAATTTCAGCCTTGAAGGCTAGAAAGTTGGTGGCAAAGGGTTATGAGGGGTATTTGGCATTTGTGAAAGATACCTCTAAGGGTGAGTCTCATATTGAAGATGTTCCAATTGTTTGTGATTTTTTTGATGTGTTTCCTGAGGAGTTGTCAGGGTTGCCACCGCAGCGGGAAGTGAAGTGAAGTTTTCTATGGCACCGTTGGAGTTGCAGGAGCTGAAGGAGCAGTTGCAGGAATTGTTTGATCGTGGCGTGATTCGGCCGAGTGTTTCGTCGTGGAGTGCTCCAGTTTTGTTTGTGAAGAAGAAGGATGGGTCTATAAGGCTATGTATCGACTATAGGGAGTTGAACAAGATCACCATCAGGAATCGGTATTCATTGCCGAGGATTGATGATTTGTTTGACCAACTTCAAGGGGCAAAGTATTTTTCGAAGATAGATTTGAGGTCGGGCTATCATCAGTTGAGGGTGAGGGATGAGGATATCCTTAAGACGACTTTTCGTACTCGATATGGGCATTACGAGTTTCTAGTGATGCCATTCGGGTTGACTAACGCCCGGCGGTGTTTATGGATTTGATGAATTGGGTGTTTGGAGTGTGTTTTAATGCAACATGGTAAGGTGATTGCTTATGCTTCTAGACAACTTAAACCTCAAGAGGTGAATTACCCCACACATGATTTGGAGTTGGCAGCGGTGATCTTTGCCCTAAAGATTTGGAAGCATTATTTGTATGGAGAGACTTATGATATCTTCACCGATCACAAAAGTCTTAAATACATCTTCACTCAGAAAGAGCTCAACATGAGGCAGAGGCGTTGGTTGGAGCTTCTAAAGGATTATGATGCTAGGATTCAATATCACTCGGGGAATGCAAATGTGGTTGCAGATGCTCTTAGCCGAAAGAGTTCAGGGAGTGTAGCAGCCCTTATTACACAACCTCAGCTTATTTCGGATATGGAGCGGCTCGAGTTGGAGTTGTATGTACGAGGTTCAGATGGACATTTGGCGGGTATAAGAGTGGAGCCCTCTCTTATCTCGTGGGTCAAAGACGCTCAAAAAGAAGATGGGGAGTTGTGGAGTATGACGCAGAATCTAGAGGAGGGAAAGTAGCCCGAGTTTTGTATTGATGACCATGGCGTGATTTGGTTGGGTGAGCAGTTATGTGAACCGTCCGATCCGATCATTTGGGAGGCGGTGTTGGCTGAGGCTCATAGTTCGCCATTTTCTATTCATCCAGGTTCTACAAAGATGTATAGGGATTTGAATAAGAATTTTTGGTGGAATGGGATAAAACGAGATATGGCTGAATATGTTGGGAAGTGTCTCACTTGTCAACAAGTGAAGATAGAACATCAACGAAATGGGTAGTTTGTCGCAATGCTAGGTTAGACATTCCAGCTGGAAGTGGGAGGATATCACGATGGATTTTGTGACTGGTTTTCCAAAGACTTTCAAGAATAATGATGCCATTTGGGTAGTGGTGGACCGGCTGACCAAATCGGCACACTTTTTAGCTATCCATGAGGGTTACTCGGTGGATAGGTTGGCATAAATCTTTCAGCAGGAGATTGTTAGACTTCATGGTACTCCGGTGTCTATTATTTTAGATCAAGACCCACGGTTCATTTCAAGATTTTGGAAAGGGTTTCAACGAGCATGGGGCACTCGGCTCAACTTCAGTACTTCTTTCCATTCGCAAACTGATGGGCAATTCGAAAGGACTATTCAGACGTTGAAGGACATGTTGAGGTCTTGTGCACTTGAGTGGTCGGATAATTGGGATGATTACTTGAGCCTAGTTGAGTTTGCTTATAACAATAGCTGGCATGCAAGTATTGGAATGGCTCCTTTTGAGGCATTGTATGGTAGAAAGTTTCAGGCACCAACTTGTTGGGATGAGGTTAGCGAATGGGCCATAGAAGGGCCTGAGTTAGTCCAAATCACTACAGAGAAGGTAGCAGTGGCTAAGGAGAAATTGAAGTCAGCTCGATCACAGCTGAAATGTTATGCCGATAAGCATAGGAGGACTTTAGAGTTTGAACTAGGTGAGCATGTGTTTCTAAAAGTTTCTCCTTGGAAGGGCATTCAGCGATTTGGGTTGAAAGAGAAGCTTAGTCCGCATTATATCGGTCCATTTGAGATTTTGGAAAGGGTTGGTGAAGTTGTCGATTAGCTTTGCCTCTGCAGCTAGCTCACGTGCATAATGTGTATCATGTGTCGGTGTTGAGGAGTTACCAATATCATCCATTGCATGTGGTGCAATATCCATTCGATAAGATTCGGGAGGATCTTACTTGTGAGGAGCAAGTAGAGGCGATTTTGGATTGTCATGAAAGGATTATAAGGAGGAACACTATTCCGTTTGTTAAAGTTTTGTGGAGGAATCATTCGGAGCGGGAGGCCACTTGGGAAATGGATGATTCCATTCGAGTGGAGTATCTGCATCTCTTTAAAAATTAGGTACATTGTATTTTTTTGATTTTGAGGACGGAATCCTTTTTAAGGGGTAGGTGATGTAATACCCGAAAAAAAATAAGAATAATAATAAATAAATATTAAAAAAAATTTATTTTGTTTTAAAACATATTAGTTAGACTTTGTATTTTATTTGGGTCAAAATAGTAATTTAATTTATGTGGGCTAATGTATTAATAAGTGATGAATAAATTAGATTGGTAAAATTGGGCTTTAAATTAAGTGGGTCAAATTTATAATTGTGTAATTTTAAAATCCTATTAAAAATAGGAGAGTAAATGAGATATATTAATTAATAAATAAATAAATATCTAAAACCTAATTTGCTCACCATTACGTCTAACACGAATTGATCAAGGAAAAGGAAGGAGAAAAGGCGTGATTCGATAACTAAATTTTCCGGTAAGTAATTTATTGTGATTGATATAATTATGTGCTACAATTGGAATTGAAGAATGATCAGAAAACAAACAAAACTACAGAGGCTAGTTGATAACATAATACTCACGTGGTGAAAGTATAAAATTATGTTGCTATTTTGGGCATCCATCATCATAAATATATGTAAATTGTGTCATAACAGTATATGATGCCATTGAGGTATTAATAAAGTGAATTTGAATGATAAGTAATAGATTCTTTATTATATATGATATTTTACCTATATATACTTATATATTCATAAAACATGTGTTGTCAACATTTATCATATTAATATGAGGAATTGATTTCTTTAAATTAAATTATTTTATTTCTTACGTATGAAACTTATAGGACTTTTAAAAGCATCCATGTTATATATATATATATATATATATATATATATATATATGTGTGTGTGTGTGTGTGTGTGTGTGTGAAATATTTTATAGATCTAATTAAAAGCGCAGTGTATATAAATTCTAATTAATTAATTTGTTGATAAAATTATAAAAGTTACTTAATAATAAATTTAACAGTGTGATGTTAGTAATGGTTAGATTTATAATAAAATTTTACTTTATTTTATTTAATTAGATCAGACGGAGAGAAGTATATTTGGAATATAAATTTGGGTATTGCATTATCGATTTCAAGTACAGATCTCGTACTCCTTCAGCAATAATCATTTTAATTTTGATTTGTTCGTTTTGTTTTTGTTTAGAAGTTAGTTATTGTTTCGCATATCTGTTCATTTTTAAATCCATGTGATAGTTTTGTTTTGGGGCATTGATATTTAGAACTCATGTTTGTACTCTCTGAACTTGTTTATCATGTTTAATATTTATTTCAATTTTCGTAGTGAGGTACATGTTAGTTTTTTTTTTTGAGACTTGTGTTGATGATTCGTTCGATCTAACATGTACACGTTAGAACCCTTTTGTGTTGATATTGTGTCGCATGTGTTGTGACATTATATCTTTTTTAGAATAGCGTAGGGTATACCTGAGCTATAACCACCTGTGGGGGTACCACAGGCATGTCCTCTTAACACCGAGGCATGACACCTTTTGTGGCGGTGTGTTCAGTCCATGGTGTCTCCGTTTTGTACTCTGTTGGGAGTTGGCCATTTGGTGTTTTGTTGTGGGAGGCATATTGGTCGACCCTAGTTTTCTATTCTGTTCTGTTCTGCGGATTGGTGATGTTTGTGCCAAACACACCTTCCGATTTTGCATGCATCTGGATTGCGCAGTCCAATGTGTGATTGCCTGTGTGGCATTATTTTGATTGCATGTGTGGCATTATTTGACTTTCTTGTGTAGCAAGGTATATTACAATTTATTTTGAGCTCGGTATGTAATAACACCCAGCCATTTGATTCAGCCTATTATTTCGTTGTGTTAGTTTTGTTCATTTCATTTCAGTTTGTTTCGTCTCATTTCATTTAATTGAGTTAGTTATTTCAGTTCATTATTTGTATTTTATATCCGTACTGGGCATTTGGCTCATGCTGTGACGCCCCCAAAATAGGTATACATCACCCATCTTTAGTCATCAGATACATGGTACTGAATACAAATACAATCTTTAATATACAACAAGAAAGCTGTGAGTTTTAATATAAATATTGTCTTCTAGACAATATCCACTCACAGAATAAGTCCTCATTATATTTATTGTCACACTATTTAACAGAATAGTGAGGACTACTAATACTATCATCTGGACCATCACTCGCTCTTCCCGACTAGTCCCCTCGCTACGTTCTCATTTCCTCAAGAGAACAAAGGAAAGAAAGGGTGAGCTCAACTAGCCCAAAGAAGAAATATTATGACTAAGATAATGCGAATAAATTATCAATAGGTCGAACGACCACCGATCAGATGTGAAGACGCCAACAAAAGAAAGAATCGGGTTCTAAGGGAGGAGAACGACTACTGGTCGTATGCTATAAATGCGGGAAAGAGGGACATATCAGTCCAAACTGTCCACAACAGTTCAAGGTATGTTAGAATTATGGAAAGGAAGGACATATCGCTCAAGATTGTATGGTAGCGAAACCAAGTCCAGGGGGGACGGTGACTTAGAAGGCTGTCCCAAAAAAGTCAAAGTTAACGGTTCCTAGAAGAGCGTTTGTCGTGACTGGTCAGAATACGAGGAACCCAAACGAGGTGATCACGGGTAAGCTAGTCATAAATTCTTGCGAAGTTTATACCTTACTTGATACCGGTGCTACCCATTCATTTATCTCTCCTACTTGTGCTCAACGTTTAAACTTGACTCCGGAGAAATTAGACTTTGATTTATCTGTGGAGACTTCATTAGGAGAAACTTTCATCACATCCATTGTTTTTAAATCTTGTTTGATCCAAGTTGGCACCATCACATTACCTGTTGACCTTATCTCTTTAAAGATACTTGTTTTTGATGTGATTTTAGGGATTGATTGGGTACTACTCATCATGCCAAAATTGATTTCTTTCGTAAGGTTGTTAGTTTTCATATTCCTAAGCAACCTGTTATTCGAATTCAAGCAACCAAACTATTTAAAGTCAAACACTTTCATATCAAGCCATAAAGTCATTCGTTTATTGAAAAACGGATGTCAAGCTTTCTTAGCCCATGTCATGGACTTGAACAAAAATATGTCAGATTTGAATGATATTTCTGTTGTTAGTAAATTTCCTGACGTGTTTCCTGAAGAACTTCCCGGTCTACCCCCGGAACGTGAAGTTGAATTCTTTATTGATCTTGAGCCTGGTACAAAGCCCATTTCTAAAACCCCATATCGAATGGCTCCTATTGAACTTCAGGAGTTAAAAGTCCAACTACAGGAGTTGTTGGACATCGGTTTCATTCGTCTGGTACATCTCCTCGGGGTGCTCTGCTTTTATTCAGAAAGAAGAAAGACGGAGTATGCGACTTTTGTATTGACTATCGAGAATTGAACCATGTTACCATCAAGAATAGGTATCCTCACCTCGTATTGATGACTGTTTGACCGATTCTGAGGAGCAAAATTCTTTTCAAAAATCGATCTTTGTTCTGGATATCATCAGCTGAAGATAAGAACTGGGGATATTCCAAAGACTGCCTTCAGAACTCAGTATGGGCATTATGAATTCTTAGTCATTTCTTTCGGATTGACTAACGCTCCTGCGGCTTTCATGGATATGATGAACTGAGTATTCATGGATTATTTGGATCAGTTCGTTGTTGTCTTTATTGATGACATCCTCATATATTCCAAAAGCCGTGAAGATCATGAGCACCATTTGAAGCTGGTACTCCAAAGGCTTTGTGAAAATAAGCTATATGACAAGTTGAAGAAATGCGAGTTCTGGCTTGAGGAAGTAGCATTCCTTGGGCACGTGGTGTCAAAACATGGAGTATCCGTTGACCCGATAAAGATTGAAGCAATCCAAAGTTGGGAGCAACCGAAGTCGGTGACCGAAGTACGTAGCTTTTTGGGCTTAGTTGGTAATTATCGGAGATTCGTGGAAGGATTTACTCGAATCGCTACTCCGTTAACTCAGCTAACTCGAAAGGATACAAAATTTGAATGGAGCGAGGAATGCGAGAAGAGTTTTCAAGAGCTCGAGAGGAGACTCATTTCGGCACCTTTTCTAACAATACCATCTGGTTCGGATGGATTTGTTATCTACAGTGATGCTTCAGGCAAAGGGTTAGGATGTGTTCTCATGCAACATGGGAAAGTCATAGCCTATGCCTCACGACAACTCAAAGAATATGAGAGGAATTATCCTACTCATGATCTAGAGTTAAAGTTAAATATTCACGCTAAAGATCTGGAGGCACTATCTATATGGAGATAAAGTGGAGATATATTCAGACCATAAAAGTCTCAAATATTTCTTTACACAAAAGGAACTCAACATGCGGCAACGACATTGGCTCGAGCTGTTAAAAGATTATGACCACACTATTCAATACCATCCTGGAAAAGCAAACGTGGTAGCTGACGTGTTGAGTAGAAGATCATATGCAGGAACGAGTGCGATGATGTCAAGTATACGCATAGAACCAACTTTAATTGATGAAGTTAAAGTTGCTCAAGCCACCAACCCGGAGCTGATGCGTATGAAGAAGAAAGTACAAGAAGGTGCTATTCCGGAAGTGAGAATCGATGAAGAAGGAATACTTCGAGTCCACTCCAGACTTTGTGTTCCTAACGATTCTGATTTGAAGAACAAGATTATGACGGAGGCACATAATACACTGTTTGTAATCCATCCTGGAAGTACCAAAATGTATCGTGATCTTCGACATACATTTTGGTGGAATAATATGGAGAGATTGCCAAGTTTATCTCGAGGTGTTTAACTTGTCAACGTGTAAAAGAGGAGCATCAAGTGCCTAAGGGTCCATTGCAACCACTTGAGATTCCAAAATGGAAGTGGGAACATATTACCATGGATTTCATTACGGGTCTTCCTACGGTTTCTCAAGGCATCAATGTTATTTGGGTTATTATTGATAGATTAACCAAGTCTGCTCATTTCTTGTCGATACGGGAGACTTATTCCCTTGAACGTCTTGCTAGTATGTACGTGAATGAGATTGTGAGATTGCATGGCATGCCAGTATCCATAGTTTTGGATCGTGACCCAAGAATCACTTCAAGATTTTGGGTTAGCTTGCAAAAAAGCTATGGGCACGGATTTACGATTCGATTGACATACCATCCTCAAACGAATCTGGACAATCGAGAGGACTATTCAAACTCTTGAAGATCTATTAAGACTCGTGGTCCTGTACATCAAAGGAGTTGGGATAAGTATTTACCATTAGTGGAATTCTCCTACAACAACAACAGCTATCGTGCAAGTATAGGTGTGGCTCCATTTGAAGCATTATATGGACGAAAGTGTCGCTCTCCAATATATTGGGATGAGGTGGGTAAAGCAACATTGTTGGGACCCGAGTTAGTACGTGCGTATGACTACGGAAAAGATCCAAATGATTCGACAACGTATACAAACGGCACAAGATCGACAAAAGAGTTATGCGGATCTTCATCGAAAGGACGTGGAATTTAGTATTGGGGATCATGTATTGTTGCGTGTTGCCCCATGGAAGGGAGTTACAAGATTCGGGAAGAGAGGAAAGCTCAATCCATGATTTATTGGTCCATTTCAAATTCTTGACCGAGTAGGAAATGTAGCCTATAGACTCGCGTTACCTCCGAGTATGTCTCGTGTTCATAATGTGTTTTCATATATCCGTATTTCGTAAATATGTGAAAGACCCAAACCACGTTATTGAAGTTAGAACCGGACGAGATAGTCAAGACTTAACGCGTCTAAGAGGTACCTGTCAAGATCTTGGACATGAAGGAGCATGTCCTACGCACGAAGGTCATACCACAAGTTAAAGTTTTGTGGAGAAACCATGCTATAGAGGAAATGACCTGGGAGTTGGAAACGAAAATGAAACCGAGGTATCCTCACCTTTTCGAAACACCAGGTACATACGTCAATTTCGAGGACGAAATTTCATAAGGAGGGGAGGTTGTAAGACCCCAAATTATTATTAATGAAATTGAATTTCCTCTATTTATTATTTTGAAATAGTAAGGGTTGATTTGATTAATGTGCTTAGTTATGGGTAAAATGCGCAAATATTTCAAATATGCAAGTGGTTATAAAATATTCATTGTTGTCGGGGAATATTCGTTTGGTCATGGAATATTCGATATCTGACGGTAGCGATACCATGTGGGCCCCTATAACGAAAAAGCGATTGGATGAAGAAAACGACAAGAATAAGTTGTTTATAAATAACTACAGAAGTTGTTACAATTAATACTATTAGAATACCCTGTGGTTAAAAACACGGTGAAGCATTATCAGATTGCATCAATTATTGATTCTTACGTAAGAAGGCACTACTCGAATAATTGTTACAGTGAATTACTGCTCAATATTATATTTTATTGATTCAATAATTGCTACTGTTGATATTATTGTTGTTTTAATAATTGTCAACGCATTACACTATTTTCATTATCGGATCAATAATTCATATTATTTGAATAATATTATTAGATAACATTATTGGCAATGTCTAGAAAGTTCGCATCCAAGGAGAGGTTTGAATCATCTAATCACTTGCTAGTAAGGAGAAATCCTTATTGAAAACCCCCACTTTCCGGCGCCTTAGTTATCGATATTGTGATTCTGTAATATTATTTGTGAATAATTAATTATTAATTTATATGATGAGGAAAAAATTGATTTTATGTGGATATAGATGGAGAAAATTTTTAAATGTGACAATTGTTGAAAAATTTATTTTATCTTTTTCTGATAAAATAATTCATTTAAATATATTATTATATTTTATAAATATAATAATGGTGATATTTTTACAATAAATGTGAGATATATGAGTATATGAGGAGGAAGAGTATTTTTGTGGCATTAAATGATTAACACATGTTTTGTGTGTCGGTAGACCCCATTTCTTGACCAAAATTTGATTATAGACTGTAAAATCGCCCGTTTGTGGATTTCAATCAATTTCTATTTGGAATTTGGAAAAACTTTCTTCTGTAAAGTTGTAGAGAATGGAATTTCCTATGGAAGGACATGTGGTTCAAATTTTTCTGATAAAAGGGCTATTTATTATGAATTATTGAAGTTCAAAAGTTCCGAAATAATTAATTTTTGGAAGTTTTAGTTATTTATTTGAAGAAAAACATTTTTTTTGCTTGGTGGGCTCCATTAACATGTGCAAAATCAGCTGGTTTCAAATGTCTAGAGGTGGGCTTAAAATTTGTTAATAATAATATTATTTTATTAAATTTTCTGCTTTAGTGTTCTAAGCAATTTCCTATAAATAGGGTGTAAGACCCCAACTTATTATTAATGAAATTTAATTTTCTCTATTTATTATTTTGAAATAGTAAGGGTTGATTTGATTAATGTGGATAGTTAGGGGTAAAATACATAAATATTTCAAAATAAGCAAGTGGTTATAAAATATTCATTGTTGTTGTCGGGAATATTCGTTTGGTCGTGGAATATTCAATCATGTCGAAATATTCGATGCGACCTAGCAGCCCATGTGTGTAGGCCCCATAACTGAAAAGCGATTGGATGAAGAAAATGACAAATATAAGTGGCGTGGTTATTTACAGATTAATCTTTGTTAAAATACTCTATGGTTAAAACACAAGAGTTATTACCAGATTGCACCAATTATTGATTCTTACGTGAAAGGCACTACTTATTAATGGTTACGATAATTACTTTTCAAAGATTTTATTGATTTAATAATTGTTGCGTTGATATTTTTATATTGTCATTGTTCAATAATTGTCATTACACAAAGATTTTTCATTATCGAAGCAATAATTCATATTATCTGAATAATATTATTAGATAACATTATTGGCAATGTCTAGAAAGTTCTCATTTAAGGAGAGGTTTGGTCACCTAATTGCGCACAAAGAAGGAGAAATTTTATTGAAAGCCCCTCTTTCCAGGAACCGCCTGGTTGTCAATATTGTGATTCGTAATATTATTTGTGAATAATTAATTATTGATTCATATGATGAGAAAATATTGATTTTATGTGGATATAGATGGAGAAAAATTTAATGTGACAATTGTTGAAAATTGAAATTTTATCTTTTTCTCGATAAAATAATTCATTTAAAAATATTATTATATTTTAATAATATAATAATGGTGATATTTTTACAACGAATGTGGGATATATGAGTATACGAGGAGGAAGAGTATTTTGTTGCAATAAATATTTAAAACATGTTAAACATGTCTGGTGACCCCATTTATCGATCGAAATTTGATTATAGCACATAAAAATCGCCTGTTTGTGGATTTCTTTGGTCAATTTACATTTGGAATTTGGAAAAACTTTCTTCCAAAAGTTGTAGAGAATTGAATTTACTATATAAAAAGCGAGATTAGAATTTTCTGATAAAAGGGCTATTTATTGTGAATTATTGAAGTTCCGAAGCTTCGAAATAATTGATTTTTGAAAGTTTAAATTATTTTAAATAAGAAAACGTTTTTGGAATGTTTGGGGGCATCTTTAACATGTGATTGATGGTTTGAAATCAGATTCTAGGCATGCGAGGAAATTTATATAATTATATTATTAATTTATTAAATTTTTACGCTTTGGTGTTCTAAGCAATTTCCTATAAATAGGTGCTTAGGTTAGAATTAAAAATCACACCAAATCAAGTTTTCTCTCTCTATATTATCGAGCATATTCTTGTGAGTATTTTGAGTATACTTTGAGTATTGCTTTCTACGGTGTGAAGTTCAAGTCATAACCTATATCCTGTTTCAACTAAAAGACTGCTTTTCGAGGTAAGGGATATTATTTTTTCAGAATGATATTATTTCTTCAATATCATTATGTTGAAATATTGATCTGAAGTTTTTATCAAATTTGAAACTTTTGGTGTCTGAGTTACTATTCACGATATCGACCTATTATTCACGATATCGACATTATTTACGAATCACTAAAGACTATTCATCGAAAAATGAAAAATTTTTCTTTTCGCTCAAAAATATCTATTCGAATACTAGCTTTGATTGTATCCATGTTTTGATCATTCTTGAATTTTACACCACCGTAATTATTTTTGAGGTATTTTTGGACGTGGATAAAACAAAGTACAAATCCTTAATCCTTAATCCTTGTCATTTTGTTTCAACTTTGGATTCGCTTTTTTAAAAATATTTTTCATCATCTTCATCTTAAATGATGATATTATGGAATATCTTTGGCACAGTGGTGCAAAGATGAATGATTTTCTGAAGAATATCTTTGGCCCGTGAGTGCAAAGATGATGAGCAGTGTTTAGATGAACATGACCAACTGATGAATATCTTTGGCCTGTAGTGCAAAGATGAATATGTGATTCCAGATATATATTGATTGATGTTACAGGGATAAAAGATAGACGATGAACTTTTAAATTCATACATGTAAGATAGATAGTTTACATTCTCTACTTAACTCTTCTAATGAATTATTATTTTCATTGCGAATATTGATTTAAAATTTGTTGTCTATTGTATTCTATTAGATTTTTCCTTTTTGAAGACTAACGGTAATTTGTTGTATATTATCTTAGTCATAATATTCTTTATTGGGCTAGTTAGCTCACCCTTTTCTTTTTTGTTCCATTTTTCTCGTGGGGGGCGAGAATATAGCGAGTACTTAGCGAGGGTATGGAATGAAGGTTCTAGAGAGAGTTGTTTAGTAGTCCTCACCATTTTTGTAAAATAATGTATCAATAAATGTGATGAGGATTTATTTGAGTATAGATATTGTCTAGAAGATAATATTTGTATTCAAACTCACAGCTTTTCTTCGTTGTAATAATAAAGTTGTAGTTGTTTCGTACCACGTATTGACAACTCGAGAATGGGTGATGTATACCTATTTTGGGGGCGTCGCGGTTGGTATCGAGCTTAGGGATATGATCTCCGGCGGAGATCGGAATAGAACTAGGAGGAGAGAGAGTAAATCCTTCGCTAGTGTGTCCTACCTAAGCTTATTTGTTAGTTGGTCATATAAGGATATTATGTGATATATTGATTTCCTTAATTAACCCTTGTTTTATGACATGATTTGAGAATGTCGAATCGAGAATATTAACAATGGAAATGAGATCGTGGAGATGCCTCAGTACTCACCAACGAGGAGAACGTGCAACATGTGTGGCAATGTTCCTCCCGCAACAACACCACCGGAAAGCGTGATGATGAACGAGGAGATGTTTAGAAGCTTTTGCGGCTCATGCAAAATCGACGAGGGAGACTCGTGTTCAAAATACTGAGGAAATGATAGCAATTCACGGCTTGTCACAAAATGCCAGTTCAAAGAGTTGGGACCACCGAATTTAAAGGGAAAGCCGAGATCCGATCATGGCGGAAACATGGGTCAAGCAAATTACCAAGATATTCGATGTCTTGGGATGCACCGGAGGAGAATGAAGGTTCCATTCGCCACCTTTATGTTCCGCATGGCGAAGCGTATCACGGTGGGAGTCTCGTGAAGCGTATCCATCCACCGCACTCAAGATGTCTCGGAGACATTTCGAAAATTATTTAATGATAAATACTTTCCCGAAAGTGTTCGTCATATGAAGGAAGTGGAGTTCATCGATTAGAAACAAAACAACATGACGGTGTCTCAAAGACGAGGCAAAGTTTGCGAGTTATCCGTGTTTGCACCTCATTTGGTGGAGAATGAGGAACGATGACGCGGATGTTTCGAGAGGTTTGAAACCCGACATACGACAATATCTCATTTCTCATAAATTTTCTCTCTATTCGGATGTTGTTAACAGTGGCTCAATTGTTAGAGCTAGATAACGAGTATGTTCAAATTAGGGGACCATAACCAGGATCGTACCGGAGATAGCGGTCACAATGTAATAATGATAACCAGCAGAGAGAAAAAACAGACGGACAAAATGGTAACCACTCACGGTGGTAATCATGGCCATGAAAATAGAAGAAGCGAGTCGGGAGGAGATTTTAAAAAGAGGAGATTTAACAATGACCATGTGAAGACAACAAAGGTCTTGGCGAAGAATCGGGTTCTAAGGGAGGAGAAACGACCACGAGTCATATGCTACAAATGCGGAAAAGAGGGACATATCGATTCAAACCGCCCACAACAGCAGTTCAAGGTATGCTATAGTTGTGGAAAGGAATGACATATCGCCGAGATTATGCAGTAGCGAAACCTATTTCAATGGGACGGTGACTCAAAAGATCGTCCCGTAAAAGTCAAAGTCAACGATTCCGGAAGAGCGTTTGTTGTGATCGGTCAAAATGCGAGGAACCCAAACGAGGTGATCACGGTAAGCTATTTATAAATTCTTGCGAAGTTTATACCTTACTTGATACCGATTATACCCATTCATTTATCTCTCCGCCTTGTGCTCAACATTTAAACTTGACTCGGAGAAATTAGACTTTGACCTATCATGGAAACTTCGTTAGGAGAAACTTTCATCACATCCAATCGCTTATAAATCTTGTTTGATTCAAGTTGGCACCATCACCTTACCATTGACCTTATCTCTTTAAAGATACTTGCTTTTTGATGTGATTTTAGGGATTGATTGGTTAACTACTCATCATGCCAAAATTGATTGTTTTCGTAAGGTTGTTAGTTTTCATATTCCTAACCAACCCGACTTTTTATGCACGAATTCAAGCAACTAAACCATTAAAATCAATCAACATCATATCTAATCATAAAGCTATTCGCTTATTGAAAACGGATGTCAAGCTTTCTTAGCCCATGTTATGGATTTGAATAAAGACACGTCAAATTTGAATAATATTCCCATTGTTATTGACTTTCCCGACGTATTTCCCAAAGAATTCCCGATCTACCCCGAACGTGAAGTTGAATTCTTTATTGATCTTGAACTCAGTACAAAGCCCATTTCTAAAACCCCATATCGAATGGCTCCTATTGAACTTCAGAGTTAAAGGTCCAACTACGAGAATTGTTGGACATCGGTTTCATTCGCCCCTAGTACATCTCCTTGGGTGCTCCTATTTTATTCAGTAAAGAAGAAAGACGGAGTATGCGACTTTGTATTGACTATCGGAATTGAACCATGTCACCATCACGAATAGGTATCCTCTACCTCGTATTGATGACTTGTTTGACCAAATGTGAGGGCACAATTCTTTTCAAAATCGATCTTCGCTTCCGGATATCATCAACCAAGATTAGAATCGAGGATATTCCAAAGACGCCTTGAACCTTGGTATGGGCATTATGAATTCTTAGTCATGTCTTTTGGACTAACTAATGCTCTGCTGCGCTTTCATGGATATGATGAAGCGAGTATTCAAAGAATATTTGGATCATTTGTTGTTGTCTTTATTGATGACATCCTCATATATTCCAAAAGTCGTGAAGATCATGAGCACCATTTAAAGCCGGTACTCCAAAGGCTTCGTGAAAACAAACTATATTCCAAATTGAAGAAATGCGAGTTCTAGCTTGAGGAAGTAGCATTTCTTGGGCACGTGTGTCAAAACATGGAGTATCCGTGGACCCGTGAAGATTGAAACAATACAAAAGTTGGGAGCAACCAAGTCGGTGGCCATCAAGCACGTAGCTTTTGGGCTTAAATGGTTATTATCGGAGATTCGTGGAAGGATTTTCTCGAATCGCTACTCCATTAACTCAAATGACTCTTGAAAGATATAAAATTCGTTTGAATGAAGAATGCGAGAAGAGTTTCCAAGAGCTTAAGAGGAGACTTATTTCTAAGACTGTTTAACAATACCATCCGGTTCGGATGGATTTGTTATCTCAGCCGATGCTTCGAGCAAAGGGTTAGGATGTGTTCTCATGCAACGTAGGAAAGTCATAGCCTATGCCTCGCGACAACTTAAAGAGTATGAGAGAATTATCCTACTCATGATCTAGAGTCAAGCGGCAATCGTTTTCAAGAAAAAGATATGGAGGCACTATCTATATGGGGAGAAAGTGGAGATATATTCGCACCATAAAAGCCTTAAATATTTCTTCACTCAAAAAGAACTCAACATGCTATGCGATGACGTTGGCTCGAGCTATTGAAAGACTACGACCATACTATTCAATACCATCCCGAAAAGCGAACGTGGTAGCCGACGCGTTGAGTAGAAGATCATATCGCGAACGAGGGGATGATGTCAAGTATACGATAGAGCCAACTTTAATAGAAAAGTTAAGGTTGCTCAAGCCACCGGCATTCTGAAATGATGTGTATGAAGAAGAAAGTACAAGAAGGAGCTATTCCTAAGCGAGAATTGATGAAGAAGGAATACTTCGAGTCCACTCTAGACTTTGTGTTCCTAACGACTCGATTTGAAGTACAAGATTATGATGGAGGCACACAATACACCATTTGCAATCCATCCTCGAAGTACTAAAATGTATCGTGATCTTGACATACATTTTGGTGGAACAATATGAAGAGAGAGATTGCAAAGTTTATCTCGATGTGTTTAACTTACTAACGTGTAAAAGCGAGCATCTAGTACCTAAGGGTCCGTTGCAACCACTTGAGATTCCGAATGGAAGTGGGAACACATTACCATGGATTTCACGTTACGGGTCTTCCTACGGTTTCTCAAGGCATCAATGCTATTTGGGTTATTGTTGATAGATTAACCAAGTCTGCTCATTTCTTGCCGATCTGGAGACTTATTCCTTGAATGTCTTGCTAGTATGTACGTGAATGAGATTGTGAGGTTGCCACGGCATGCCAAGATCCATAGTTTCGGATCGTGACCCAAGATTCACTTCAAGATTTTGGGTTAGCTTGCAAAAAGCTATGGGCACAGATTTGCGATTTAGTTCAAAGATACCATCCCCAAACGGACGGACAATCGAGAGAACTATTCAAACTCTTGAAGATCTATTAAGACTCGTGTCCTAGACTTCAAGGCGGCGCTGGGATAAGTATTTACCATTGGTGGAATTCTCCTACAACAACAAGCTTATCGAGCAAGTATAGGTGTGGCTCCATTCGAAGCATTATATGGACGAAAATGTCGTTCTCCAATATGTTGGGATGAGGTGGGTGAAGCAACATTGTTGGGACCCGAAGTTAGTACGTAAGACTACCGAAAAAGATCCAAATGATTCGACAACGATATAAAAACGGCACAAGATCGACAAAAGAGTTATGCGGATCTTCATCAAAAGGACGTGGAATTTAGTATAGGGGATCATGTATTGTTGAAGTTGCTCCATGGAAGGGAGTTACAAGATTTGGGAAGAGAGGAAAACTCAATCCATGATTTATTGGTCCATTTCAAATTCTTGACCAGGAAGTAGGAAATGTAGCCTATATGACTCGCGCGTTACCTCTCCAGTATGTCTCGTGTTCATAATGTGTTTCACATATCGTATTTCGTAAATATGTGAAAGACCCGAACCACGTTATAGAGTTAGAACCAGGACGAGATAGTCGAAGACTTAATGTATGAGGAGGTACTTGCCAAGATCTTGGATAGGAAGGAGCATGTCCTACGCCAAGAAAGGTCATACCATAAGTTAAAGTTTTGTGGAGGAATCATGCTATAGAGGAAATGACCGAGAATTGAAATCGGAAATGAAAGCGAGGTATCCTCACCTTTTCAAAACACCGTGTACGTGACGTCAATTTCGAGGACGAAATTTCATAAGGAGGGAGGTTGTAAGACCCCAACTTATTATTAATGAAATTTAATTTTCTCTATTTATTATTTTGAAATAGTAAGGGTTGATTTGATTAATGTGGATAGTTAGGGGTAAAATATGCAAATATTTCAAAATAAGCAAGTGGTTATAAAATAGTCATTGTTGTTTGGGAATATTCGTTTGGTTGTGGAATATTCGCATGCGGTTTGGAATATTCGCATGCGACGGTAGCGACCATGTGGGAGCCCATAATGGAAAGCGATTGGATGAAAGAAAAATATAAGACAAATATAAGTGACGTAGTTGTTATGCAATTAATACTTGTTAAAATACTTTGTGGTTAAAACACGAAGAAGCATTACGGTATTGCACCAATTATTGATTCTTACGTAAGAAGGCACTACTTATTAATGGTTACGATAATTCTTTATTCGATATTTTATTGATTTAATAATTGTTGCGTTGATATTTTATATTGTTGTTGGTTCAATAATTGTCATTACACAAGATTTTTCATTATCGAAGCAATAATTCATATTATCTCAATAATATTATTAGATAACATTATTAGCAATGTCTAGAAAGTTCGTCTAAGGAGAGGTTTGGTCACCTAATTGCGGCGCCCAAGAAGGAGAAATTTTATTGAAAGCCCCTCTTTCCTGGAACCGTACTGTTGTCAATATTGTGATTCGTAATATTATTTGTGAATAATTAATTATTGATTCATATGATGAGAAAAATATTGATTTTATGTGGATATAGAAGGAGAAAATTTTAATGTGACAATTGTTGAAAATTAAAATTTTATCTTTTTCTGATAAAATAATTCATTTAAAAATATTATTATATTTTAATAATATAATAATGGTGATATTTTTACAACGAATGTGGGATATATGAGTATACGAGGAGGAAGAGTATTTTTGTTGCAATAAATGTTTAAAACATGTTAAACATGTCTATGGACCCCATTTATTAGTTGAAATTTGATTATAACCAGAAAATCGCCTGCTTTGGATTTTTCGGTCAATTTCTGCTTTGGAATTTGGAAAAACATTCTTCCGCAAAGTTGTAGAGAATTGAATTTCCTATAAAAATTCTTAGATTCAAATTTTCTTCGATAAAAGGGCTATTTATTGTGAATTATTGAAGTTCAAGCTCAAAATAATTGATTTTTGGAAGTTTAAATTATTTTAAATAAGAAAAACGTTTTTGGAATGCTTGGGGCATCTTTAACATGTGATTAATGGCTGAAATTAGATTCTAGGCATGCGAGGGAAATTTATATAATTATATTATTAATTTATTAAATTTTCTCGCTTTGTGTTCTAAGCAATTTCCTATAAATAGGGTGCTTAGGTTAGAATTAAAAATCACACCGTAAATCAAGTTTTCTCTCTATATTATCGAGTATATTCTTGTGAGTATTTTGAGTATACTTTGAGTATTGCTATACTATTGCAAGTTCAAGTCATAACATATATCCAAGGTGTTTTCAACTGTAGATCTGTCTTTTCGAGGTAAGGGGATATTATTTTTTCAGAATGATATTATTTCTTCAATATCATTATGTTGAAATATTGATCTGAAGTTTTTATCAAATTTGAAACTTTTGGTGTTCTGAGTTACTATTCACGATATTTGCACTATTCACGATACTTTACACTTATTACTTAATCTCAAGACTATTCATCGAAAAATGAAAAATTTATTTTCGTCCAAAATATCTATTCTGAATACTAGCTTTGATTGTATCCATGTTTTGATCATTCTTGAATTTTACACCACTGTAATTATTTTTGAGGTATTTTTGGACGTGGATAAAACAAAGTACAAATCCTTAATCCTTAATCCTTGTCATTTTGTTTCACCGGATTCGCTTTTTAAAATATTTTTCATCATCTTCATCTTAAATGATGATATTATGGAATATCTTTGGCCTGTAGTGCAAAGATGAATGATTTCTGAAGAATATCTTTGGCCCGTAGTGCAAAGATGAACAGGTGTTTAGATGAACATGACCAACTGATGAATATCTTTGGCCTGTAGTGCAAAGATGAATATGTGATTCCAGATATATATTGATTGATGTAACATGGATAAAAGATAGACGATGAACTTTTAAATTCATACATAGAAGATAGTAGTTTGCATTCTCTACTTAACTCTTCTAATGAATTATTATTTCACCACGAATATTGATTTAAAATTTGTTGTCTATCAGTATTCTATTAGATTTTTCCTGTTGAAGACTAACGGTAATTTGTTGTATATTATCTTAGTCATAATATTCTTTACCGGGCTAGTTGAGCTCACCCTTTTCCTTTTTGTTCCATTTTTCTCGGGAGGCGAGAATATAAGAGTACGTAGCCTGGGGTATGGAATGAAGGTTCTAGAGAGTTGTTTAGTAGTCCTCACCATTTTTTGTAAAATAATGTATCAATAAATGTGATGAGGATTTATTTGAGTATAGATATTGTCTGAAGATAATATTTGTATTCAAACTCACAGCTTTATCGTTGTAATAAAAAAGTTGTAGTTGTTTCGCACCATGTATTGACAACTCAGAATGGGTGATGTATACCTATTTTGGGGGCGTCACATAGGGTGCTTAGGTTAGAATTGTAAATCACACCAGAAACTGAAATCTTCTCTATCTTTCTCTCTCGATATATTGAGCGTATTCTTGTGAGTATTTTGATACTTTGAGTGTTGATATACGGTGTAAGTTTCCTTCAGCACTATATCCAGTATTTCAGTCAAAAGTATCGTCTTTTCGAGGTAAGAGATATTATTTCTTCTAATATCATTATGCCAGAATATTGGGTAAGATTTTTCTTGTGAAATTCTTGTGTTTTAGTGTCGGGGTTACTATTCACGTATACGGCACTATTCACGAATATGGCACTATTCACAGAAAAATTAAATTTTCATTTTTTTGTCCAAAATATCGATTATGGATACTAGCTTTGATTGTATCCATGTTTTGATCATTTTTGAATTTTACTTCACCATGATTATTTATGAAGTATTCTTGAACTCAGATTGTTTAAAGTACGAATCCTTAATAGTTGTTCTTTTGTTACACTGGATTCATTTTTTTAAAAATTATTTTCATCATCCTCAGTTCTAAATGATGATGTTACTAAATATCTTTGGCCTGTAGTGCAAAGATTGTTGATTTTATTATGAATATCTTTGGCCTATAGTGCAAAGATGTACAGGTGTTGAGATGAACATGACCGACTAATGAATATCTTTGGCCTATAGTGCAAAGATGAATATTTGATTCAAGATGAATATTGATTGATGTTACAGGGATAAAATATTGATGATGGACTGTTAAATTCATAAATTATAGTAGATTTCATTCTCTACGTAACTCTTTTATGAATTATTATTTTCATTTGCGAATATTGATCTCAAAACTTGTTGCTCTATTATATTCTATCGATTTTTCCTATTAAAGACTAACGATAATTTGTTCTATATTATCTTAGTCATAATATTCTTCTTTACCGGGCTAGTTGAGCTCACCTTTTCCTTTTGTTTCCATTTTTCTTCTTAGGAGGCTAGAATGTAGCGAGTACTAGTCGGGGTATGGAATGATGATTCTAGAAGTTGTTTTAGTAGTCCTCACCATTGTTGTAAAATAATGTACCAATAATTGTAATGAGGACTTAGTTGGGTATGGATATTGTCTAGATGACAATATTTGTATTTAAACTCACAGTTTATGTATTGTATTAATAAAGTTGTAGTTGTTTCTGTACCATGTATTTGGCGACTCAGAATGGGTTGGATGGAATGGACCTATTTTGGGGGCGTCACAATATTCGTGTATTCATCAATGGTCATGATAATGCCAACAACTGTCCATCAATGCACTACGGGCCAATGAGGACTTTTACCACATCATTTGTAACATTACGGTCATGATTATACCGAATAATCCCTAGTCATAATCATACTAAATCCATCTATGCACTACAGGCCACAGATGACTTTCAACAAAATATAAATATGAGGATGATGACAATGATATAAGAATTCAATAAAAACAAGTTCAAGAATTAGTTTATCGAGGAACTAATAACGTCCAAATTGTCAACATGATACTTCTTTGTAGAGTAAAATTCAAGAATGCTCAGAAGAATATTTCCATAAAAAGATACTGGATGAAGTGTAAATATCAATGATATTGCACTAATTTAGTGGAGTTTAGAAGTCAAAACTTTAACCAACTGAGTATAATAAAGAATGGAATAACAAAAGAAATCACCAGGCATGTGATAGATCGCACAGGCAGGTTATTCCAACAGAATAATAAATACGAACCAGTGTCCCATAAAACGCATGCATGTGTTATTCCAATGTAATAATAAAGATTTTAACCGTGTCCAGATAAAATGCATGTATCGGATATTCCAATGTAATAATAAAGAATGGAATAACATAAGGATTTCACCAAGTATAGGGGAGTCCGCAGATACGAGTTATTCCAACGAATAATAAAGATTTTAAGCAGTCCCACAGTAAAAACGCATGCATGTGGATATTCCAATGTAATAATAAAGAATAGAATAACATAAGGATTTCACCAAGTATAAGGGAGTTCACAGATATCAAAAGTTATTCCAATAGAATAATAAAGACAGTAACCAGTGTCCAACAGAAAAATGCATGCATGTGATATTCCAATGTAATAATAAATAATGGAATAACATAAGGATTTCACCATGTATGCGGTACTTCGCATAAACGGGTTATTCCAACATAATAATAAAGAATGGAATAATAGAAGAAGATCACCATGTATGCGGTACTTCGCATAAACAAGTTATTCCAACATAATAATAAAGAATGGAATAACAGAAGAAGATCAACAAGTATAGGGGAGTCCGCGTATACAGGTTATTCCAACATAACAATAAAGAATGGAATAACAAAAGGATTTCACCAAGTATAGGAGTCCGTCACAGATACAAAGTTATTCCAATGTAATAATAAAGAATGGAATAACGTAAGATTTCACCAAGTATAGGGTAGCTCACAGATACAAAAGTTATTCAAATGAATAATAAATAATGGAATAACAAAAGTTCTCTTCATGAATATAAAAAAATAATACCCCTTACAGGTACAACAAATAATATCCCTTACCTTAGAAAGAAGTTGGATACTGGAGTAGTGAAGTAGCAGAATATTTTCTTCTTTCTCTCTATAATTTCTCTCTCTAGAGTTTTAGTGAATTTGTAAGAAATAATGAAGGAATGAGCTTCTATTTATATGAGAATGGATTGAATAGTAACTAATTCCTGAATGGTCCAGATTGATTTACTTTTAAAGGAACGGTCCAGATTGATTTACTATTAAAACTTAAAGCAACGGTCTATACTGATTCACTATTAAAACTTTAAACCAGGGATCCATACTGATTCACAATTAAAACTTTAAACCAATGATCCATATTGATTTACTAATATAATTTCATCCAACGGTCTGAAAAATTAGCACAACTCCTCATGGAATAATATTGTATCCAAGAATAATTTGGACCGAAAAAAAATATATTGTTCGGGTGAATAGTAACTCGTAAATAGTAACTCGTTAATAGTAACTCGTGAATAGTAACTTGTGAATAATAACTCATGAATAGTAACTCCAACACAAAAAGTGTCCCGAAAACCCGATTGAACAATATAATCTCCAGACATCAATTATCATCAGAATAGATGTCGATTTCTACTAACATAAATAATTCCAACACAATAGAACTATCAATTTCATCTTTAATCAACACGGGCTTATTCATCATTAATATTATAACTCACAATATTTAACAACTAGGTCATTCCCAGGAAAGAGGGGGCTTCCCGATAAGGATTTCTCCCTATTGGCGCGCAATTAGGTGACCAAACCTCTCCTTGACAGAACTTCTAGACATTGTAAATATTGCAATTTAATAATATGAATAACTTTGTCATCTCAATTATTGATTTAATAATATAACGTATTGTGCAGATGATACTGTGACAATAATCAAATCAATAATATGAGAGATATGATGCAACAATTACTGTAGCAATAGTTGAACAAAACTGAGTGACTTCTCACGTAAGCATCAATAATCCATACCGTGTGCTACTATACAACCAATGCCAGACATCGCATTTTTTACTAATGAGTAGTTCAATGGCGGTTTTAACATAATACCTCCGTAGAGTATTTTTATAAAATACTTTTGTCGTTTTCTCAATCCGATAATAATTACATATGCGGGGTCCACTAATGATTGTGGTTAGTCGCATAAATATTCCCCTCGTTAAAACGAATATTCCCCACCAATCGAAAATTATATAACAACTTGCATACTTTGTAAAATTTATAAATACTACCCACAACTATAATATTATCTCAAATTCACACCATAATTTTCAAAAAAATATTTCGAGAAAATTAAATCTTTATTCATAAAATTTGGGATTTTACAATCTCCCCTCCTTATGAAATTTTGCCCTCGAAATTTACGTGTCGCATCTGGTATCTTAGAAGAGATGAGGATACCTTGACTTCATTTCAGATTCTAACTCTTGAGGTATAGCCTTGGAGTATTGAATACGATCCTTCTTATCCAAGCTTTTAACACATATCTCCTCATACGTTAAATCTTTTGCTATCTCGTCCGGTTCTAAATCAATAATGTGGTTCGGGTCGTCCACATATTTACGTAACATCGGTACGTGATAAACGTTATGAACACGCAATATATTTGGCGGTTAAATGAGTATATAGGCCACAGTTCCTACTCGATCGAGGATTCTAAATAGGCCAATAAAATTGAGGGTTGAGATTTCCTCTCTTCATCGACTCTTGCTTCTAGAATAACGCCCTCTTAAACCTTCTTTTTCGTGTTCATCAACTCCGGGTCTGTAGCTTGAGCGGCTTTAACTTTATCGACTAAAGTTGGTTCTAATCATATATTCGTTATCTTCACGTAGGTTTGTATATTCGCACTCGTAAACGCATACGATCTTCTACTCAACGCGTTAGCTACCACGTTCTCTCTTCCACAATGATATTGAATGGTATGATCATAATCTTCAACAGCTCGAGCCAACGTCTTTAGTACATTATACGTTCATTCTAGGTGAAGAAATATTTAAGGGTTGAAGAAATGGGTTTTGTACTGGGGTCAATACAAAATTCAATTTCACGTTCTGGGGTAGACTAAGAAGTCTTCAAGAATACATCAGGAAATTTATTAACAATAGAAATATCATTCAAAACTGTGACTCTCATCCAAGACTTGGATAGCATATGTAATGAAGGTTTCTCCTAACAGAGTTTCAACAGATAAGTCAAAGTCTAATTTCTCCAGAGTCAAATTTAAACGTTGAGCGCAAACAAGAGAGATAAAAGAAGGGTAGAACCAGTATCTAATAAGGTATAGACTTTGCAAGAATTTATAATTAACTAACCCGTGCTAACTTCGTTTGGGTTAATCGCTTTTTGAGAAGTCACGAAAAACGCTCTTCCTGAAACCACCAACTTTGTTTTGTCAGATCCGCCTTTGGTGCCACCGTCCCAAATTGGACTTGACTTCACTATACTACAAAAAACGAGCTAAATGACCTTCTCTTCTTGAAATTTCCACTTCTATTATCTTGCTACGATGATTACCACCAAGTGGTTACCATTCTTAGTATGATAATTTCCCCCACGATAGTTATCATTATTCCAATGGTCATTTGCCCATGCATTTATTATTATCGTGTTGTTGGTGATTGCCTTTTAGTTGTGTTGACTCATTATCGCGCTCAAATAACTGAGCCCTATTCACAACATCTGAATATAAACAAAGTTTGTGAGAAATGAGGTATTGACGTATATCGGGTTTTAAACCTTTTAGAAACAATCGCGTCATTCGCTCCAATGCTTACCTCAACATTCTCGGATGTCATTTTCAAACACTGCCACAAAACAAGAGTTAGTTAATATATCACATGTTATCCCTATACTCTGACCGACCAATTAAATACCAAATAAACTTAGGTAGGTCATACTAGCGAAGGAATTCCCCGTCTCTCCCCTCCTAGTTCTTATCTCACATCTCAGCCAGGGATCATATCCCTAAGCTTTGATACCAACTGTGACGCCCCCAAAATAGGTATACATCACCCATCTTGAGTCGTCAGATACATGGTCCTGAATACAAATACAATCTTTAATATACAACAAGAAAGCTATGAGTTTTAATACAAATATTATCTTGTAGACAATATCCACTCTCAGAATAAGTCCTCATTACATTTATTGTCACACTATTTAACAGAATAGTGAGGACTACTAATACTATCATCTGGACCATCACTCCGCTTCCCGACTAGTCCCTCGCTACGCCTCATTTCAAGAGAAGAAAGGTGAAAGAAAGGTGAGCTCAACTAGCACAAAGAAGAATGCTCGGAAGAATATTTCCATAAAAAGATACTCGGATGAAGTGTAAATATCAATGATATCGCACTTAATTTAGTGGAGTATAGAAGTCAAAACTTTAACCAACCGAAAGTATAATAAAGAATGGAATAACAAAAGAAATCACCGTGCATGTGATAGATCGCGACGTGAAGGTTATTCTAACGAATAATAATACGGAACCAGTCCCACAGAAAAACGCATAGTGCGTGATATTCCAATGGTAATAATAAAGACGGAACTAGGTCCCACAAAAACGCATGCATGTGATATTCCAATGCATTAATAAAGAATGGAATAACATAAGGATTTCACCAAGTATAGGGGAGTCCGCAGATACAAAGTTATTCCAACAAAGATAATAAAGATTTTAATCAGTCCCGGCCATGACAACGCATGCATGTGATATTCCAATGTAATAATAAAGAATGAAATAACATAAGGATTCCACCAAGTATAGGGGAGTCCGTGATACAAAAGTTATTCCAATGTAATAATAAAAAGCGGAACCAGTCCTGCCAGTAAAAGTGCACAAACAGGATATTCCAAATGTAATAATAAAGAATGGAATAACATAAGGATTTCACCAAGTAT